>JAKEZK010000038.1:0-177388 GCA_021654155.1 Rhodotorula sp. CC01
CATGCGCCGATCGAGGGCTTCGAGCGCGAGTTGCCTGTTCCGTGCGCAGGGTGTACAAACAGGGGGGGGGGGGGGGGGGGGGGGAGAAGACGACGCAACTGGGAAAAGATGATGCTGGCGGTGTGCTTGCCGAGCGGTTCGATCACGAGCGGGTTGACCATCTTGTTCCTCGTCTTTGCTGCTGCTGCTGTTGAATCAAGAGGGCTGGTCGGCGTCGTATTGTGATGATGCACCGTCGGGTGGTGGGGCTCGCTGAGGCTGTCGTTCGTCACGAGTCGAAAGAGCAATACGGTAGCGAGCAAGAGGGCGACGAGTGCTTTGATCGGATCACGTCTTGCCAAGCTGCAAAGTCCCGAAAGGCAAGCCGTGGTCGAGACTGGAGGGGCGGAGTGAAAGGAAAGGGATTCTAATCAAGTGGTTTATACTTGAGTCGCCTCTCAGCTGGTGATAAATGATGATGCAAAGCCCTGTAATCTCTGGCAGTATTCCGATATCGAGCCGGAGAACGCATACGCTGTCAACACGAGCGTCGAAACTTGAAAACCCCTGTCGCCTTTGCCTGGTCTCTCGCTTCAAAGAGTTGTCCGGAGTGGACATATATTCCCGCCTTGCGTGGTCCTCACCAGTCCGGTCCGACGCCCCTTTTTCTACCACATACTCCTACGACGCCTGCGTTCCTCGCGCGCGATGGTCCTCTTCCACCCTTGGCCGTCCTCTTGCAGTTTCCGTTCCGCGTCGACCTCTCTCCTCCTCGCCCTCTCGGCCTGACGCGCCTCGGTCCCTTGACCCCATCCGAACCTGCCGACGACGTGTTGCGGGACGTTGAACTCGCGCGCGAGGGCCGAGCGGGTCCATTGCGAAGGGTCGCTGCGGCGGAGGGACTGCAGTCGCGAGATCTGGTCCGCGGTGAGGAGGGAGGAGGTGGTGGTGTTTGTTGAGCCTGCTCCTCGCCGTGTTGAAGGCAATCGGTGTTGGTTCTCGATCGAGTAGTGGTTCGAGGGGACGAGTAGAGACGACTCGGAGACGGTCGCTCGGAACGGACTCGCGGCGAATGCGGGAGTGGCGGCGGCGGCGGCGGTGGGTTGGGGCGGGAAGGGGTGCGAGGGAGGGACGACGCTCGGTGGTGGTCTTACGATGAACGAGTGTCCGCTCTCGAGGGTGTAGTGCTGCGCCGACCGACTCGACAGCAACGGGTCGCGCACTCGCCGCAGCGGAGTGGGCTGGACCTGGGCGTGGGCTTGGGGCTGGGGCTTGAGGCAGGGCGCGGTGGCGGACAAGGCACGCTTGAACATGGCTGCTCTCTCGTCGGCTGCCTTTGAACGAGCGGCTCAGGGAGAGAGAGAGAGCGAGCAGCTCGCCTGACTTTCGAATTCTCGGGCACAGTTGTCTCGACTCGGGCTTGCTCACCCGAACAGATTGTTGCACTGCATAGATAGTTGAATTAGACCCTCGTACGCTGGTCTGCTAGCTTCATCCATCTCCACCTGGGAGAGCAAGAAAGTGCAGTGCACGCGCTGCGCTTCTTCGCCAGTTTCCGGTTCAGTCGAGAGAACCATTACTCAGCCTCTATAGGCCGAGATGGACAGCAGCCACGCCGGTCCGAGCAGTCGACCAGCTCGGCCGCAGCAGGCGCTCGGGGAACCGTTCGACTCTGGCTATGCCGTCGAACAAGCGCTGCAGACTCGAGACCCGAACGCACTCCAGCAAGGTGCGTCTCCCACTCCCCCCGTTGGACGACTTGGCGCGCTGACAAGTATGACACGCCGCGTGCAGCTCTGAACCAGATTGACAAGCGCGCGATCGCGTTGGTCGAAAAGGCGGCGCCGAGAGGCGAACCCGACCTGCTCCTCGACTACCTCGACCGCAACCCGGCTTGCAACGGCGTATTCGCCGCGTGGGAACTCGCCAACAAGTCCAACAACTCGCCCCTCTCGGCTGCCGCTCTTTCGTGCCTGACCAGCCTCGTCCGACTCGCGTCGACCGACCCGTTCACCTCGTCCAACTCGGAACTCTTGAAAGCCCTCTTCTCGACCCACTACGCTCCGTACTTTGAACGGTCACTGAACCCGGGAAGGAACGATGTCACGACCGCCGTGTTGAAATTGGCAAACGTCTTGGTCGGGTTTGCTGGAGGGAAATACGCTCGCAAAGTCTTCAACTCGTTCACTTGGTCGCCAAAGGTGAGCTCCCCGTTTCCTTTCGTTTCCTCGGCGTACTGCTTGGCTGACATGACCACAACGCACACACCCAGATCACGAGTCGATTGTTCAAGACTCGCCTCCGCAGCTTGACATCCTTCAACGCCCTCACAAAACCCGACATCCGGACTTTGCTCGTCCTCCTCGTCCTCTCGTTCCTCACCGCAGGCGACCTCCGCCTCAAAAACTCCGTCGTAGAGACCAAAGGACTCGTCGCGGGAGTCTTTAAAGGCTTGAACGAGGACGCCGAGGTCGTGGTCAATTTGGTGCTCGAGACGGTCGGGAGAGAGTTGGTCCTCGATCGAAGGGTCGGACTCGAAGCGAGGAGGAACTTGTTCGACGAGGCGTGCGTCAACGAACTCGTCAAGCTGTACGACTACCCTCTCCCCATCGAAGACGTGGACCTCCCAGCTTCCCACCCTTCTCTGTCGGTCCACCGGTTCTTCCGCCTCATCTCGCACTGGCTCGCCGACCAAATCGCCACGTCCCCGATCGGTCGCTCTTCGGGCCCCCAACGCGTCCTCTCGACCTTGTTGCGCGCCCTCAAAGTGACGGAAGATAGCGTCCAGCGCGAGTTGGGACTCGAGATCCTCGAGGGGGCGCCCGTCCTAGCCGGGGCGTTCTGGGCCAGGTTCCCGAGCTCGTTGGATCCGAGGTTGTCGAGTCGGTGGGTGTCGGCCATCACGTTTGCGACGAGGGTCGTCGGCTTGCCTGTACCCGCCACACTGTCTCTGCCTCCCCAGGATCACGCCACCACCACCACCACCACCACCACCACCACCGCCACTGCGTCTACCGCCCCGCCTTCGGTCACTTCCATCCTCGATACGATCCTACCCCCCGCCACCACCTCTTCCCTCAACCGGGCCTGGTACACCAAAGCCCTCACGCACGAAACCCCGCTCGTCTCGTTTCTCTCTTCCCTGTTCCTCCTCTCGATCCTCCAAAAAGCCGCAGCGGTCCTCGCTACGATGGCCGAGACGAGTCGAGTATTGGAAGAGGACACGGCGCAGGGGAGGTGGGCGAGTCAGGCGAGGAAAGTGAGAGAGGAGTTGAGAACGAGGTTGCCCGATCCGGCGATTGTCGTGGGCTTGATGACCAAGACGGCGGCCGCCGCGGCGGGAGACGCACCATCAGCTTCGGCTCCGGGCGGAGGCAAGAAGGGCTCCACAAAGTCGGACGATGTCGAGATGTCGGCCGCCGTCCCGGCGGCTGGGTCCGAAGGCGCCCTCTTGCGCACCAACGTCGCCCTCCGGATCTTGTTCCTCTACCACCGCGTCGTCCCTCAACTCATCTCGACTCTCAAATTCGACTTTGCCAAACTGCCTCAAACGTACGCTCGCCGTCCTCCTCCTCCCACGACGACGACGACGAGCGGTGATCAACAAGGCGAGGAAGGGATCCGCGCCATCTCGTCCGCGTATGCGCTCCGACTCGCGGCGGCGCATTCGACTGCTTCTTCGATCGTCTCGTTCAATCGTCCGGGTGATCACTTCAAGCAGAGCTTGGTGCCGCTCTTTCAGTTGTACCGGATCCCGTCGACGCCTTCGAATCGATCCCTCTTGCGCGAGATCCTCAAACGCCAACTCGATACGCCACTCTTGTTGGGTTCCTCCTCAGCCTCTTCTTCTTTTTTGGCGACGTCGGCCTCTACCAATGATGACGACGAGATCGAAGTTTGGTTGAGGGCTTTGCCGGTCCCGACCGTCGAGGCTGACGAGGTTGAAGTCGTCTTGTCGTTCTTTGAGCATGCCGTCCAAAAGACGCTCACGGCGCCGCTCAAGCCCGTCACCGCCGCCACCGCCGCCGCCAACGCCGCCGACTCGGATCACCAAGCTGCACCCCCCGTACCCTTGCTCAGTCCGTTGATGCAGAACGTTCTTGCCGCTCTGCCGGCTGCCTTGGCGGGGGCGGCGCGGGACAGCGAAGACGACGACGAGGCGCAGCAGGTGCTCGCGTTCTTTAGGGACGTCGTTCTGCACATGTGCGCGCAGCAGCAGACGCTCGCGGCTGCTCAATCTGCCGTGCAGCAGTTCAAATCCCTCGTCGTCGACAAGGCGATCGCCGTCGCCGAGCCGACCGTCCAGTTACTCGAAGACTGCCTCTCGGTCCTCCTCTCGACTTCCCCCTCGCCCCCTGCCGCTTTCGAAGCGCGGGACGAACTCGCAGCGACCTTGTCGACTCTGTTGGCCGATGCGGATACGCGCGCGACGACCAACTTTGTCAGCACCCTGAGCCCGACGAGGGAAAACGTCTTTGCGGCGTTGATCCCTCCTTCGCCTTCGCCTTCGACGTCGACGAGTGAGACGGCCTTGGACGCCCTCCGAGCCGTGCTCGCGGCAATGTCGATCCCGCTCGTGCTCCTTCACACGCGCGAAAGCGACTTTGAAACAGCCGCCGTTCGTCAGATCCTCGTCCAACTCGTGCAACGAGCCGACTTTTGCGTACCGGCCGTGCAGGTGGCGCTCCATCGCCTGAGGGCTGGCTTCTCGAATGGCGTTGCGGCCTTTGTGCGCGATCTGGATGCGAACGTGCGCGAGTTGGGGGCCAAGGCAGCCATTGCTGAGCGCGTCGCGAGCAAGGACGGTTTGCTGGGCGTCTTTGCCGAGCCTGGTCAGACTTTTGAGACCCTCCAAGGCGAGTCCTTGCATATCTTCCGCGACCTCGCTGCTGGTATCTGACCCTAGCTATTCCGTTACAGGTACGCTAGCCTTGCTGTCAGCGGTTCTCGACCCGCAAGACCAGCACCATCGCCAGCTCGCCCAACCATTCTGCGACCTCGTCCTCGCCGATTTGCCCCCAGCAACTCAGGCTCCCACCGTCGCTGTCGGCGAGAAGAAGCGAAAGCGTCGCGCTTCGGAAGCTATTACGACCCCAACCGCGACCGGTTCGGCCCTCCCCGCCCGCGCCCTGGCCGCTGGCCCCCTCCTCTCCTTCTTCGATCCGGCAAGCTCGCTCCCGTTGCTCGAGGCTCTCATCGGCGTCTTGTCACAATCCGGCCTCGACGAGAACGCTCGCACCCTGCTCAGCGCTGCGCTCGACGGCGTCGCCGCGCTCGAAGCGACGGATGCGTTCCTCGCCTTTTGGTCGTCTCAACTCCTCAAGCTCAACTCGCTCGCGCAGGACGCCCATCTCGAAGCGGCGGCGGTCGTGATGATCAAGGGCGCCGAGGCGATCATGCCGGTGACCGGAAGGAAAGCCGACGCGAACCCCGACCTGTGGAACGCGCAAGCAGCCATCTGGACCAGGACTCTCCTGTTGAGCGGTCCGTTCGGTCCTGCGCAATCGGCAGCGGTGGCGGCCCTGGTCTACCGATCCGCCGCGGCGCGTGCGGCATTCTCCGAATGGTTGCAGCAGCAGGCGGACTCGTCGGACGCTACGAACGTCGTCGCACTTGCACGCCCCATCGTCGCTCTCGTACAAGTGACCGAGGCTCGCCGCGAGACCCTCGCCGTTCCGGGATGGGTGGTGCTCCGTCTGGTCGAGCAGATTCTGGACGCCGGTGCCAGCGTCTCACCCGAGGCCTCGGCAGCGGTGCAGGCACTTCTGAGGCATACCGCCTCGGCGATCGGGCCGGTCAAGGATCTCGTGCTGGCACGGAACGCGAGCGTTGCCAATGTCGCGGATTCAGCAGAGGTGTTCTCAGCTGTGCTGGCGATCTGTGCGGGCAGCCCGGATCTGGCGCCTGTGCTCGAACGCGCCGTCAACACTTCTTTCGAACCGCTCACTCGCGCTTTCGTCGACGCCGTCGACACGAGCGAGAACGACGAAGCCCTTCAGACTCTTGCTAACCAGCTCGGTGCGTCCTGCCTAGCCATGCTCACAGTTCGCGCTTGCTGACATTTGTACCGTCGGAACGACAGTTCAAGCGGTCGAAAAGAACGAGACGCTCTCCCTCGACGGCAACAAGCTCGATGTCTTGCTCACTGCCATTGCAACTGCGCGAGTCGATCAGGCGTACGCGACAAACCTCGGAGCTGCGCTCTGTCGCCGACAGCAGATCAAGGACAACGAGGTGACTCGTCACCTAAACGAAATCTACGCTTCGACCGCCTTCATCACGCTCGCCGCCAACCCGGTCACTGCCGATGCAACGACTGTCACGGCCGTCCTCGATTTCATTTTCGCGCTCGCCTCGACTTCGATCGCATCGGCTGCGAACGCGCGCTCGGTCGAACGCCTCGTGCCCTTCTATAGCGGCACCCTCTCGATCCGCGACCGGTCCTTGCTGGACCTGTTCCAGCGCGTCGAGATGATGTCTCCGGCTTCGATCTCGCCTCTCTTGCGTGCCTGGATCCCGACGTCTGAGCCTGACGCGTCACTCGACGGTACCCGCATCGGTGCGCTCGCCGTAGCGGACAAGAAGGCGATTCGGCGGAGCTGGGCGCGCGCGTTCGCCGCGTCCCGCGTACGGTACTCAGCGACGGAGAACGCCAAGACCTATGATCCTGTCTTCCTGGTCGGATTCCTCGCTGCGCTCATCGACGAAGACGACATGAAACCGCAAGACTGGACGCTCTTGCTCGAAAGTGGCGTCCTTGGTACAGCAGTGGCGGCACTCGCTTCGTCGGCGTACGCTCTGCGCGGCCTTGCCCGGGCGACGCTCGCAGCGCTCGCCGAGCGAATCAAGGTGCGCTCCTCGTTATTAAGCGCGGCGCCGAACACTGAGACTGACTCGAGCATCTGCCCTGGTAGCCTCTCACCTTCCGCGAGAAAGAGGAGCTCGAGCTTGTCCTGACCCAGGTCCGACTCGCAATCTATTCGCCGGCGGGCGAGCCCCTCCCGGCAAGCATCGCGCTTTTCCTGGCTCACTGCATCTCGCTCGTCGGCGCGCCGGAGTCGCCTCTCTACCCGACATTCATGCGGTTCCTGCTGCAACGATCTACCATCGATGCGCGGGATGTTCCGATGTTCTACTCGATGCTGTATTCGAGCAATGCGGACGAATTCGCGGCTTCGCCCCGCGATGAGCGCGCATGGATGGTTCGGTTCTTGACGGAAGGTCTCGTTCGGACTCAGGTGAGTGTATACGTGTCTCCTGGTCTGTCTGCGGCAGCTGATCTTTGTTATGGCGCTCTTGCAGGACTGGAAGATCTACCGTCGCCGTCAAGTCTTTGAGCTTCTCGCGTCGCTGTTCTCGTCAACACGAGCGGATCCATCCATGCGCAGGGCCGTCCTCAAGGTAAGCAGACGCGCCTGTTTCCATGTCATGCTGCACGGAGAGAACAGTCAAGGCTGACTCGATTCCACCCTTTTAGTTCCTCGTCCGCGCGACTAGCATCCCGACCGCCGCGCGAGAACTGCTCTCCCGCAACGGCTTGCTCGGTTGGCTCGTGGCGCAGACCTGGAACGATTCGAGCGAGCGCCAACTTGCGCTCGAGATCGTTCTCAACGCGCTCGAGGTTCTGCCGTGGGAGAAGTTGCCCGGAGTGGCGGACGCCGTCGAGGCAATCGAGATCGCTGTGGCGGGCGACGGTGAGACTTTTGTTGCCTTCTCGCGCTCGCCGGGAGTCAGATGTTGACTTGTGTGCTGATATTGTCGCCGTCCCTGCGGCAGCCTCTCAAGTCGACGCGACGGTGCTGCTGGCTCTCGTTCGCGAGATCGCCACTCACCTTGTGCCGACCTCCCCCGCGCCTGGTACAACGACCGCAGAATCGACGCCGACGCCGGCTCCTCTCCTGCGCACGATCCTCGCGCGCTTGACGACCCTCATGACCTTGCTACCGACTCGAATCGTCGTCGCGTCGACCTCTCGCGCCCTGAAGGAGCAGTTTTACGCGACCGCGATGTTGCTCTCGTTTGTTCGGCACGAGGCGAGTATTGGCGAGGAGGAGGAGGCGGATAAGGCGCTTTGGTCTGTTGCCGTGCGAGCGGGATTGGACGCGGGCGTCGAGGAATTGCAGCAGGAGGTCATCCGGCTCCGCAGTGGATAGCCCGGAGCGCTCTTCTGCAAATCACTTCACCCCATCGTTTCGTCGGACGTCGTCAAGCTCAACGTCATGATGTGCAAAGAATTACTGGAGAAGGTGTACACGCGAGAAGAGACGTGCTGCGCAGGCCTTGGCGGAGGAAGCTGTGGGTGCCCACGTGAATCTCATTACCTATCGCCTTCTCCATCTCCGACGAATCCCGCCTTATCGCTCGCCCTCTACCTCCCAATCTGCAATGTACAGACTGCAAGGCAGCTCTATAGGTATTTCGGAATGGAACAACCCTGATCCGTCCCGATCGGAGTGCTCTGTAGGGACGGAAAGGCGCTCTTTTCGCCGCTCGAGCTCGAGCTCGACTGGGGTCGACGAAGAGGACCCGGCACCCTCACGCGGGGTCGGCGGGTGCTGAGATTCCCTCGCTTTAGCTTGACCTTGCGAAGCTTCATCCGCTCGCACCCCTCCCTTACCAGCTCCTCCCTCCCCTGCCCCGCCAACTCGAGCACCAGCTTAAACCCGCGCTTCTGGTCCGCGTATTCCCGCTCCGCTCCGCGCCCGGCTCGTCTCGGCAATTCGCTCGCCCGCCCGCTCGCCCAAAACCTTCACCGCTTGGCCATGTTGAACTCGACGTTGACTCGTTCGGCGGCTCACTCGTCGTCGCGCACGCACACCGCCCGTCAACTCGTCACCAGCACAATCAGCAGCACCACCATGTCATATCGCTCGGCTCTCTTCACGAGCGCGCAGTACTCGACTTCGCGCGAGGCACGCGACCCCGCGTACCGCGTCCTCCGCAACGAGCGCATGAACAAGCACGTCCAGGAAGCGCAGTACGCAGTCCGCGGTGCGATCCCTTTGCGGGCAGAAGAACTGCGCGACCACCTCGACGAGCATGGCGAGAACGCCGGATTGCCGTTCGAGACGGTCGTCAACTGCAATATCGGAAACCCTCAGCAACTCGACCAGAAGCCGTTGACCTTTTTGCGACAAGTGAGTGCACTCTGATCGAGTACGGCGAGCGCGCCACAGCAGCAGGTTGCGGCGCTTTTGCCGCGATCTGCCGACGAGTCAACTCGCTCAAGTGGGGGAGGTGGCACCTTTACCAATCGAGGGCGAGCGCATGGCTCTGCATACAGGGAAACAAGTGCTCGGCATCTGTGCGCAAGCTGATTCATGGATTTCCGGCGCAAACAGGTCTCGGCGCTCTGCGACTACCCCGATCTCCTTGACCACCCCGCCACCCCGTCGATTTTCCCGTCCGATGCCATCGAGCGCGCACGGTCACTCATTTCTGAAGTCGGCAGCACAGGTGCTTACTCGCACTCGATGGGTAACCCGACGATCCGGAAGCGAGTGGCAGAATTCATCGAGAGTGAGACTCGTCCCTCTTTCGCGCTTCGCTTCGGCAGGAATGGTTCGACTGACGCACCGGTGTTGTGTTCTCAGAGCGAGATGGTCACCCTGCGTCGCCGAATCAGATTTACCTCACGGCTGGCGCGTCGACCGGTGTCTCCAACATCCTCCAGATCCTCATCTCGAGCCCGCTCGACGGCGTCCTGATCCCGATTCCGCAATACCCTCTCTACACCGCCGCTCTCGCCCTCAACGCCGCCCGCTCCGTACCGTACTTCCTGTCGGAAGCCGACGACTGGGGCCTCGACATCAAGGACTTGCACGCCAACCTCGACAAGGCCCGGCACGACGGCACGGTCGTCAAGGCGATGGTCGTGATCAACCCGGGCAACCCGACCGGCAACTGCCTCTCGCGCGAGAACATGCAAGATATCATCAAGCTCTGTTATGAAGAGCGGCTAGTCCTCATGGCCGACGAGGTGTACCAGTCGAACGTCTACAAGGAGGCTCAGCCGTTCCTGTCGTTCAAGAAGGTGCTCAAGGACATGGGCGCCCCCTACGCCGACAACGTCGAGCTGGTCAGCTTCCACTCGATCTCGAAGGGCCAGTCGGGCGAGTGCGGTCGCCGCGGTGGCTACTTTGAGCTGTGCAACTTCCACCCGGAAGCGCAGGAGCAGGTCTACAAGCTCGCGTCGATCCAGCTGTGCCCATCCGTGCAGGGGCAGATCGGCGTCGAAGTGTTGGTCAACCCGCCAAAGGAGGGTGACGAGTCGTACCCGCTGTGGCAGTCGGAAGTGAACGGCATCTCCGAGACGCTCAAGCAGCGGAGCGAGATCCTCGTCAAGGCGTTCCGCGAACTCGAAGGCGTCACCTGCAACGACGCCAACGGCGCCATGTACCTGTTCCCGACGATCACGCTCCCGCCCAAGGCGATCGAGGCCGCCAAGAAGAAGGGGCAGGCGCCGGACGCGTTCTACTCGCTCGCGCTCCTCGAGGCGACCGGGATCTGCGTCGTGCCCGGATCTGGATTCGGCCAGAAGCCGGGGACGTGGCACTTCCGGACGACGTTCCTCGCCCCCGGGACGCAGGACTATGTCGACCGGCTGAAGGAGTTCCACCAGTCCTTCATGGACAAGTACCGCGATTAAAGTGTTTCGCGTGGAATGACATCGCACGCATACGCAATGCAGCTATATATACTACATGAGTTATTGCGCAGATCACGTTCAGGTTTCACATCACGAGAGATCAGGCTCCGGCAAGGACTTTTCGTCGACTCTTATTCTTCCGATCCGCATTCCTCACAACCCTGCTCACGACCGCTGCCTTGTGTTCTGCTCTTGTTCCGCAACGTAGCAGGGCTCGCGGCTGCCTGCTCTGCTACAGAAGGGTTGCCTTCGTTCCGCCGATCTCCCCGAATCGAGTCACTGCAAACGGTGACACGCCTTGTTCGCTCCTTCTTCTCGAGACCGAAAGACTGGTGCGAAAGCTCTTGCTCTCTCTCTCCTTCTTGCTTCCGTTGCCTCCGCATACCCGCCTGCTTTACACCGCAAGCTTCGCACGCTCCACCGGGTTCAACATGCTCGCACCTTGCTCGTTCTCATCTCCACGGCTCCGATACCGCGCGTGGGATAGCGAACGCGATGGCGACTTGATGTTGCGCATCCTGCAAGATTCTGCAGCGCAGCTCGGGCTTATGGGCTCCGTCACGCGGCCGATGGCGGCAAAGGATACGAAGGATTTCCAACGCTTGCTCGAGACGTGCGCGCTGGCGTGAGTCTTGTCCCGGTTCCATGCCTGACTTGGCTTCCCGACGTGACCTTGATTGTACTCCGTCCAGTGCTGTCATCTGCCTGCCCGCCGAGGAAGAATCGACAAAAGCGGGGACGCCTATCGGGTGGTGCCAACTCGATCGCCTCGAGGAAAGACCACAGCACCGCTGCGGTCATTTCGGTATCATCATCGACAAGGCATACCGGGTGAGTAACCTCGGTATCTTTCAAATGCCTTTCGCTCGCGAATTGAACCGGCTGAGTCGAGCAGGGATCTGGCTACGCGACGGAAGCGGTAGAGTGGCTTCTGCAGCGCGCCTTTATCGGATATGGCCTGAACCGAGTGGAGAGTGAGCCGGACGCGGCCCTCGTGTCTTTCTCGTCCAAGAGGATGCAACTGATTGCGTGATCTCCGTCAGGCAACTGCTGGAGCTGGAACACGTCTGCCCTCCGGGTCTACGAGAAAGTGTGAGTCCTGGTGTTCCCTTCGCATCTGTGGCTGCGATCAATCAGCGCTTCGCGCGAGTTTCCGCTTCTATGTTCGAATGACTCAAGCTTTATTCGACACAGAGGGTTCGTCGTCGAAGGGATCCGCCGAGAAGCCGTTTGGCAAGAAGGAGCCTATCGAGACGATTGCATGATGTACGTTCAGACGAGGCCTTGTTACACGCTAGAGCTGACGATCTTACATCTTGCAGTGCTATCCTGGCCAAAGATTGGTGCAAGCGGCATCCAGAGGAGAAGCGACAGTAGAAAAGCATCAAAATGCAGCATGTGAAAGAAGCGGATTGATTGCCGGCCCATTCGAGTCGAACTGTGCGCATCTCTGCAGTGGTTACTTAGTCCCTGTTACGCCTTGTCTCGAAGAAAGCATGCGACCCTTGCTCGACTGCAGCTACAAGTCAGCCTGCAAACAACCGACGCAGGTTTGACGGCCCTCAGATTGCGGTCGGCGCCCGCGTCCTTGTTGAACACACACTTCGCTTTTGATTTCGAAGAGAACAGAAGTGAAAGCAGCACAATAATTTGCTGTATTGAGCGCGCGAGGTCGACCCCGTCTTTGCCGTTGTCACGTGAATCCGAGATCGAGTCGGTCGACGCGGCACCACATGGCTATAAGAAGCAGAGTCAGATAAGCTTCACACGCGAACAGCAGACGCCGCGACCAGCGCTTTGGTCTTTACCTCTTGCTGCTATCGCTTCACCCAGCTGCTATGCTCGCACCGTGCTCGTTCGCTTCCGAGCGCCTCGTCTACCGCGCCGCCGACTTTCCGACGGACGATGCTTTCCTCCTCGAGACGTTCCGCGATCCGGCCACGCAGATGGGGTACTTTGGGGGAGTTACTAAGCCGTACGCTGTGCGACATATGGAGAACTGGAAGAAACACCTCGACACAAACATTCTCTCGTAAGTTCTTTATTCTTCTGGTTCCTCGCGATACTGGGAGGCGGTCTTGACTATGGCTCAAGCCAATTCGGTACTGAGAGACTTTGTATTTTCTGCAGCGCCGTGATTTGCCTCCAGGCCGAGGGGGGTGCCGCCGGCGAGCCGATTGGCGTGGTCGACCTCGAAAAGAGAGAGATGAATGGCCCACAAAATCGGTGCTGCGGATTCGGGCTCGTAATCAACAAGCAGTACCAAGTGAGCCACAGTCCATCCAACCTGTCTCAGAGCTTCAAACTTACGCGAGATCCGGTCGCAGGGCAAAGGTTACGCCACGGAAGCGATGGAATGGATTGTCCGAAGAGCTTTCATCGGCTACGACATGCACCGCGTCGAAGGTAGGCCTTGCACGGCTACGCGCAAGCGTACTGATGCCGCGGTCCTCACTGTGTATGTGCTCCTGCTCCTGCAGGTGGAGTCTTCAGCTGGAACACGGCTGCACTGAGCACGTACAAAAAAGTGTATGTCGTAACCGCCGCTGCTTCGCAATTTGATCAACTCGATCTGACATCAAGGTCACGCTCTCAGCGGCTTTGTGGAGGAAGGCCGCCGAAGAAAGGCAGTCTGGGAGGAAGGCGGATGGCACGACGACGTTACTGTGTGAGTTTGAATCGTCTTTTTTTTCGCCGCCGATGCCATTACGGAGCGTGCTGACCTTTGCGCACCCGTTCCCTGATCCGGAAGTGGTATCCTGGCCGAGGAATGGTATGCGCGGCATCCAGACCTTGCGCGTCAAGTCTGAGAAAGAGTCGTCGGTGGCGGGCTTCCGGCGGCACCCCTATTTGCAGGCCTTCTATTATTTGCGGTGGCCTGCGGACCGAATCAACTAGATCTATAGCAACTCGAGCTTGTGGTAATTGGAGGATTATGATTATCGATTGTACTTTGCATACCAGTCCTCTGTCTCTGCCCTTTTCTCTTGGCGCGAAGATCTCTCGCTCCCTCAACCGGCCGGACTTGGTCGCCCTATCGCCTTGACTCTGCTGTTTGAAGCTCTACTGCAGCCTCTTGGGATCACGTTTATACACGCATAGACGGAAGCTCTTTGCCGTCATCAGCTCGAATGACGACGGATCGTCGCCATGTCATCCCCTCGCTGAGCAGTCTGCTTCCTGCTGTCAAGCGTTGCACGCGAGTCTCGCTGTATCTGCTTAATTGCTCGCAGTGTCTGGCTATGCTGTCCCCATGCTCGTTCCGCTCGAGCCGGCTCGTCTACCGCGCTCTTGATCCAGAATCCGACGCGCAGTTCGTCCTCGACACGCTCAACGATCCAGGCACCCAGCTCGCGGTCAATTGGAAGCCGACCCGGCCACTCGCTCTCCGGAATGTCGCCAACCTGGAGAAACACGTAGCCGCTTGCATGCTGGCGTGAGTGCACGTGGACTTCTTGCCGAGGCGTAAACTTTCGCCGATAACAGTCGTCGTCACATACTCGCAGGGTGACGTTCTGCCTTCCTTCCGACGCAGATGCAAGTAGAGCTGGGGATCCAATCGGCTGGATGCACCTCGAGCCCTTCGACGCAGACAATCCTCAGAATCGCTGTGCCCGCTTTGCCATCACTCTCAACAAATGCTATCAGGTGCGCAGCCGGCAGATACAGTAACTCTCGACCTGGGCGACTTAAGCCGCTGAGATCGATGTGTCGGGCAGGGCCATGGGTACGGCGCCGAAGCGATGGAGTGGCTGCTGCAGAGGGCGTTTGTCGGGCACGGCTTGAACAGGGTCGAGAGTAAGCTCTCTCTCCCTCCGATCTGATCTTTGTTTCAGGCATCTGACCAGAAACGCAATGCTCCAGGCGGATGCTGGGCATGGAACGAAGCCGCCGTACGACTCTACAAAAAAGTGTGAGCGGAGGTATACCTTTGGCGATTTCCTCCGCGCGAGAACGCTTCCTGACTGACGCATATGCTCAATTTCGTCAGCGGGTTCTCCGTGGAAGGAATAAAGCGGCAAGTGTGCTGGCAAGAAGGCGCTTTCCGTGACGAAGTCATCGTGTGCGTCGTTTTTCTCTTCGTTGGCGAGATGAAGAGCCGTCCGAGCATTGACTGCGACGTCGGAACAGCGGAATCTTAGCGGAGGACTACTTCAAGCTACATCCTCCGACAGAAGCACCACGGAAGTGAGGAGACCTGGGATGAGGCGACCAGAAAGAAAACGATATGCGGTTGGCTACAAGGGCGCGATGCGAAAGAGGCTATTTACGAGGGCAGCGCCCTGTCCGTGACAATGGGCAATGGCTCAAGCTGCTGCAGGAATCATTGATGCAACTCCTCTACTGCTCCTCGTCCCGCTTCGCTTCGCCGAGACGAATCCGAGTCTGCTCGGCTTCTTGTTCCCAGTTCATGAACCAAACGATATAAGTCGAACTGAGACCGGTGAACGTCAGGGCGATCGTCAAACCGAGCCAGAGTCCTGTCGATCGAACATAAGCGTCAGTCATCGACGCATTCCCGCTAGCATCGAGAGTTCAAGAATCGAGGACAAACCGTTCAGGCCGAGTTTGGGTCCGACAAAGGCGACCGTGATACCGACAGGCAATCCGAGGACATAGTAACTCGCAGTATTGATCTGTAAGCCTCAGTGTCAGAACATCGGCCGTGCGGTCCGTGCAGGGAAAAGGGGGGTAAAAAGAGGGCCCGTGCACGTACAATCGCACCGAGGACCGGCTTTCCGGCGCCACGCAACACTCCACCCATCGCGCCTGACAGTCCGTCCGACAGCTGGAAGGCGGCGACAAGCGGGAGCACGTTCGCGACGAGCTTGATGATCTCGGGTTCCGAAGAGAAGAGGGAACCCCACTTATTGCGGAGCAGCACGAGGAGGATCGAGTTGACACCGGAGCAGACAATCGCGATCGCGATGGTCAGGCGTGAGGTGACTCGGGCAAGATGCGGCTTTTGAGCGCCGAGCAGGTCTGGAAACCGGGAACACGGTCAGCGATGATCGACTCGCATTTCTCCCGTGTGTCCAGCAGATCCGGGTGCCGAGACTCACTGCCGATGCGCACTGCCGCGGCGACGCTCAGCGCATACTGGAACTGATAGAAAGCCGAAGCCGATGTGACTGCGGAAAGGCGGGGGGGGGGGGAACGTGTGAGCATTCGGATTGAAAGTAAAAACAGTAGCATGAACCCCCACCACTCACGGAGGACGCTCTGCGCTGCGAGGGCTGTCGGGCCGAGGAAGCTCGTCGCGAGTCCGACAATCTCCCACGACCACCACTCGGAACCGACCATACCGATCCCGGCCAACCCGAGCTTGATATTGAGACCAAACCCGCTCAGGAGTTCGGGAGTCCACCCGCCCCAGGCGTCCCTCGGAGCCCGGAAGATGGAATAAAGAAACATGGTGATAAACATGAGGTTGATCGAGATGCAGGAGGCGATGGGAGCGCCGACGAAACCGAGCCGGATCGAGTCGATCGGACCGACGACTGAAGGAGGAGGCACGCCACGCCGGGTTCATTTTTCGGATCAGCACTCTGTTGTAACCAAACCAAGCCGGGGACTCAGGCAAGATTGGCGAGGATGGAGCATGCATACTCACCGAGGAAATAGTTGAGCGCGAGGTTGACCGGCGCGGCGACGACGAGGGCAAGAACAGGCGCGACCATCATCCCCTGCGCCTGGAGCCACCGACGGATGCACTCGAAGCCGGCGTATCCGGGAATCGCGAGCGACATGATCCGGAGGTACTGCGCCGCGAGTTTCGCAACGGCGGGATCTTGCCGGAGTCCGTCGCGGAGGATCCACTCGGAATTGTAGAAAAAGATGCACTGCGGGATGGCGACGACGAGGCAGATGATGTAGGTCCGGATCGCGTACAAGGAAGTGTCTTTGGGTCGCGAGGACGAGAACGCCTGCGGACAGAGCGTGTCGAGAGCGGCGCACAGACCGTGCACGACACTCAAGGCAATCGTGTTGTTGGTCAAGTTGGACAGACTGGCCGCGGCGAGTTCGGTTTCGCCGAGGTGGCCGGTCGAGACGACGACGGTCGCCATGAGCGAGTACTCGAGAAAGTGGGTAAACAGGATCGGCGCCGTGTATTTCAAGAGGACTCGACCTTCGCCGAGAAAAGCGTCACGGCGGTCGTCGTCGAGTTTCCGGGCCTGCCGGATCGCGGCCTCTTCCGCCGCCGAAACGATCCCGTCCGTCGTCGCCGAGTGTCCCAACAACGGAGTGGTTTCCGTCGCGGGGTGGTACGACGGCGCTCGTGATAACCGTCTTCCTCGGTGCTCTGTCCCAGTTCCCGGCGACAGCAACCCGCGAGTTTCGTCTCCTTCTTCTTCTTCGTTGTCGCTCACGGCCGTCTCGTTGTCGTCCTCTTCCTCGTTGACGTCCTCCTGGGGCGGACTAAGCCTCCCCCCCTCCGCCGAGAACGACAACCTCGCACTCGCGCTGCTGCTCCCGCTCCTTCGCTTGCCATGTCCCCGGACACCACCCGCGTGGTGCGTATCGCCATGACCGTTGCTGGTCCCATGGAGCGAGCTCTCGCCGCGTGCGATCGCCTGCTGCAGGAAGGACGTCTCGCGCGAAAAGGAGGCCGGCGAGGTCGAACTGAGACTGCCGCTGTAGGCAGGAAAGGGTCAGCACCACTGGTTAGCCCCAGCCGTGCTCAGCGAATACGCACCTGAAGTTCATCCCGCCCGTTAGAGGTTCGAGGTGTCACCAAGTTCTGCTTCAAGGCCCGAGAGTTTGATCTGAGCTGCTGTTGAAGCTGCTGCTGAAAGCGAGTCGCTGGTCTAGATCTCTACGAGATGGTCCAGCCTATATATGCTGCTCTCTGTATAGCGGGAGGATCGAGAGCGTGAGAGGAGCGAGAGTCGAGTCGGAGTGGCGCTCACATTCGACTTGCTCTCAGGCCGCGTCTCGGTCGATCGAGCATACGATTGCAAGTCCGTTCAATCAATCAAGCCACTCTTTCATTGTTGTCTCGCTCGATCACGAGCTCACAGGGCCAAAGCAATCTTTCAAGAACAAAGAGGAGACCCGCGCCCCGTAAATGCGATGTACACAAGAGCTGGGTGCTGGCAGCAGGCGACCTCCCTTGGTAAGAGGAGATCACGCTGCGCCACAATTTCCCACTCTCTTTCCGACGTTGCAGGAAGAAAGGGAGTAACAAACAAACACCCAGGGTCCGAGTCACACCGCCCCCGTCACGAAATAAAAGGACAGGCCCCTCTCTTTCAAAAGAGGTAGGGACCAGTCCTCCCGCCGCGCCGCGTATTGGTTTGATCGTCGAGCCTTGGAGGAAGAAGGAACGGGAGCCCGTTTACTTCTTCGACTTGGCAGCGCCGTCGACGTCGTTGACCTTGAGGGCTACAAACGCGCGAAACATTTCCCATGTCAGTAAAAAAATTCCCCGTAGCCGTGTGCCCTCACGACGCAGAGGCGAAAGCGGCTTACTCGGCGGGAGCGACTGGCGGAGCTTGTCAGCCTTGTCGGCGTCGGCAAGGCAGAAGGTGTAGCTGCGCGGACGTTCAAGAATTTAGTGTCAGCGAGGTGATTCGCGGAACACTGACGAGTAGGTGGGTACGTACAGGTAGCGCGAGCAGCGGAGCTTGAACTTGTACTTGGTGACCGTGGCGGTCGAGCCAGCCTTGCGGGCAGCCGACTTCTTGATGGTCACCTCTGTCAATGCGAGAAGCCGATGATCAGCTTGTGCTCGTCGACTCGGGAGATTAGATTGTGGGATCGAGTCGACTCACGACGGGCGTCCTTGCGGCGCGCGTACTCGAGGAAGGTCTTGATCTCCTTAACTTCGGCGGGCTATCAGGGAGCGGGGCACGAGTCGGAAGAGAATGTCAGAACCGATCTGGGGAAAGAGGGCGTGGGAATGACGGCAGAATGGACTCTGAGGTGTTGTTGAGGCACCGTAGCGGAGGTGAGCGGGGGTTCTCCGACCCTCAGGTTTTGAGGGGAGGAAAACACCAGCCGACACCTCCGAGGACGTAGCGAGAGCGAGAGGGGGACCTCGCGTATCCCTGACCGATAGTCGAGGGACACCGAGCTGTCTCTGCTGCCCATCTAGTCCTTTTACTCGTCCGCCGTACTCCCGTCCAAAAAGGAGAGGAGGGGCACCTGCGCTCGGCCTCGAAGCCGACCTCCCACCAACGTCCAACCATCCATCCTGCACGCTTCTGGGTGCGAACCTCATACGGCCTGAGGCAAAGCCATGACTGGACGAGACACGCCAGAGACGGCGGGCGCAGCAGGGTTGAGCACACGGCGGGTTCGAAGCGTGGCGTGGGCGACCCAGTCTCGCGCGCTCCCTCCGCGAGGACGAGGCGCGCCAGAACGGGCGCAAGAGAGAGAGGGAGAATAGTCGAAAGCTGTATATAGCGTGCGATGTCAACTGACCATGTTAACGGATGATTCGGCGACGACGAGGACGGGCAAAGGGGAAAAGCCAGCGAGAGCGAGCCAACCGTCGACGCGAGCTCGTTCGCTCGAGTTTCCGCCTTCCGCGTAGAAGGGGTCAAAACCTCAGAGGGTTTCGTCTCGTCCTCGACGACCTGTATTTTGGGAAGGTCAACTCACCTCCGCAGTCTGCAAGCAGCTCACTGCTCCAGCTCTGCAAACATAGTGTCGCACTTGTCAAAGTGCACGCACCTCTCTGACCTCCGCGGACAAGCCGGTCGTCGACCAACTGCTCCCGAGCCCAGCTTGTACGCACTCCTCCTCTGCTTGAACAGCTTCAGAAACATCAGCGCCTCTGATACGCCATGGACCCGCGCATCTCTTTGCACTACGTGACCCTTGATCCCAACAACATCCATGAATGGCGTCTCTGTCAGCTCGTTGTCGACTACACTCACGAGTATCTTGGACGCGACGTCCTCCTAGAGATTGATCAAGCGTTGGGACCCAGACCGATCTGTCACTCGTGGGCAAAAGCCCAGCGCGACTACCTGATAATGCAGCTCTCGGCATATGTCGCGCATATCGAGCAGCGTTACGCCAATTTAAAACTTCTGATACACTTCAAGGCTGCCTGGATGGACTGGAATGCACGTCAAAGTGCTTTCGCAGGCACCTCTGTTGAAATCCACCCAGTGTACCTTGCGGCCCTCACGGAACTTGTCAGAGACCTTAGAAACCCGCCGCATTTGCCTAACTTTGAAACCGAAGATTACGGACTTGCCTGTGTTGCCATACTTGCGAGCTGAACTCCTTTCCAGTACATCTACATCACTATACAGTGACCCTGCTGACGATATAGGTCTTCCTTCAGCTTTCAAGGACACCGACAGCAATGTTCATGAGACTGGCAAGTCAGATCCGGCCACTCTTCTTCTGGTCTTCAAGTAGCAGCTGACCCCCCCTACAGAGGCCAGGCTATTCATACCTTGAAGCTGTGCCCAGTCTCATAAGACAGTCTTGGGATCATCCCCAGTTGCGCCACTGGATGCGCTTCACCCCGCGGCTCATCAGCCCTTGCATGACTACAATCCGGGCAACCACTGCCCTGCCATGGGCTGAGACTGGCCCTCAGGCACCCAACAATGCAGTCCATGAGCTTCTCACTTCTCTCCGTGCCATGCCAGACAGTAATGTTTTCATCCTGGAGGAGGACCAGAATTACATACGGGAAGAAGTCCACCACATGTTTGGATGGCTCAAAGATGACTTGGTTGCCAACTGGTACAGTCACCTACGAGTGTCAGGGCAGAACGCTTTCAGTACACTGATTGACCATCTGCACGAGTGGGGGGTTCACTATGAAGCGGAGGGATGCTTTTTGACCCTCTCTTTACTTGGTGTGTCTCTTGCACTTGGTATCACAACACGGAGAGACTCTGGGCTAATTTTGCACCTTGTTCCTGGACCAGCTTGCATGGAGTCCCAATGCAGTCCAGGAATGGATGGTAGCTAATTTACCTGCATCTAGTGGTTCCATTTCTACACAGCAGAGAGCTGACATTAAACTTTGTTTCTTTGACCTGGCAGGAGCATGCTATGGGCAAATATGCTCGTCTGCTCCCTCCCTTTCCTGGCTTTCCAGAAGGATAAGTACAAGAGATACTTCTTGACGAAGTATCCTGAATTTCAGTCCATGCGGACCATTCCTGAACCTGATCCAGAGTCTCCTCCCCCAAGCTGCCGCCCCTTTTTGATGACATATGCCCACCAGCAGCACTAATGCGCATGCGTTCCAGCTGGGAGACCCTTTGGGCATGTGATCTACCATTGTGTGCGGTGGCTTTTCTCTTTGCGGGTGAGCCTAGCCCAGAAGCCTCATTGTAGGACCACTTGTTTCTCCTCCTCCTTCTTCATCTATATTGTCTCTTTGCTACAAGGGTGAATTGACCTGGATAGTAGCAGGTCTAGTGAGCAGTTTCAGCTTTGACCCGGACAGATTTTGCCTCTTGTAGGGAGTTTGATCGAGCTGGCAGAGTCGGCAAGCAGAGAGATGCTAGCCTAACAGATAGCTGCTGCTTTTGGGGTCAGAGAACTCTGTAAAGTGCATGGCAAAGAATGCTGCAGCGCTTCACCGGATAGGCGAGCTCGAGTTCGAGCGTGCGCACGCACCTCTTCAGGTCCGCTCACAAGCCGGTTCTGCGTTCCGTCGCAACTCTCCTACGCTTGGCCGCTTTCCTCTCCTCCTCCCCACCCAGGCCACCATGAGCTGGGTTTACCGAGACCCAGAGCCTGTGCTTGATGCGAGCAAATGTGTGGAACTGCAGCCCGACAGCGAGCAGCACTGGGTACTGTGCAGACGTGTTGTCTCCGAGACACGGGAATATCTGCAGCGGGAGCGCCTTCTGAACGCGTACGAAGAGCCAGCCCACGGGGCCGGCTTCTTGGCGCATGCCACTCTACAGCTATTACGCAATCATCTCTGGGAATGCCTGGTCAACAGATGCGACGAGTTGGCGGAATATTATGCCAGCTCCAAGCAATCAGTAACAGTCAAAGCAGCTTGGGGGGATTGGCAAGCTCGCCAGGTTGCATTCCAATCAATGTATAATGAGCTAGACCCCTTATACCTCACTGCTCTTGATGAACTTCTCAGCGACCTGAGCTGCAGCCACGCTTTCTCAGACATACTTGGTGGCAATCCTTGTAAGTCACCACTATACTCCACCGGAATCACCCTTGACCTGACCTTGAACTTGACAGCTGTCACGAACCCCATCTGCAATGTGCATGAGGATGGTGAGTATCCGTCTCGTCACTTGTGTGAGTAACTCGGAAGCCTAAAGCTTGACAATTGGAACCAGGCAACGATATTAGCTTTTACCCAACTAGAACCAACTACTTCTTGGGCTCCCTGGTTCCCAAGGGCCCTCTACACCAGAGATTGGGACCAGCCGTTGATGCGTCCGTGGTTGCGCTTCACTGTTCCTCTTTACAAAAACTCTTGCCACGAGAAAGAAACCCCAACACAATGGGGTACTGATCAGGACTGGACTAAGCTCCGGGATAAAGATCATTCATCCATCACCAACTGTATCACACTCATTGCCAGCAAGGTGGACTTCATGCTCAAACAAGTTACAGCTCAGGCACACATGCAGGTGGACACAACTGAACACAAGCAGGTGGTGTCAGATCTTGCTACAGGGCTTGCATGGATTATAAGTACACCAGTTGAGACCTGGTACAACAACCTTGATTGTACTGCCAAGCTTGCGTTTGGCACGTGGGTCAGGTGTCTGAATAAACTCCCGGGAGAGCTTGATTATGCAGTGGGGCCCATCATCACCTGCTCCTACGTTGTACGTCCATACAATCATTCTCAAATAAGACAGGAAAGTGTTGCTGACACTGTATCCATTACAGCTGGCATGGCAGCCAGATGATGTGCAACTGTGGATGGTGGGTTGTCCCATTCTGGTTTCTGCTGATTTTTTTTGTTCAACATGTGCTCGGGATGTATGCCATCAGCTGACATATGTCTGTCAACAGAGGAAGGAACTTGGCAAGGATGCTGCCGACATGATCAAGCCGTTTCCGGGTTCTCGGACCTATCCGGGCCGCAAGGCCTTCCTCCGCCACGAACCTGCATTCAGTGCCTTCCTTGAGACTCGCATCCCGAAGCCAGGGTCTCAACCTCGCCACCTTGCCAGAGATCCTGCTCCCCAGACTCTTGGCACTCTTCCCGAGGGCCCTGAGCGTGAGAGGACTGCTCCCCCCAACACTGGGGCAGAGTTTCGACCAGTCCCCCGCCCAGAGCAGGAGCAGAGGAAAAGAGATATACTGCTGAAGGTGTTTGGCCGCCCATAGCCAGTTTGGGTTCTGTTGCATTGTTGTAGTTCTCATTCCTCCTCTCCTATCTACACAACTTGCAAAGTCAAACATCTCATGGCATACTCTTGGTGAGGAAACAGGAGATCTTGAGACGGACCTCTGGTGCGGATATAGGCTCTTGGGCTGTATCCTTAGTCCCCCAAAAATGGTGATTTAAGCTTTGTAGTTCAATCAGAGAGTGAAAACAATTTGAAGAGCAGAAGCAGGAGAAGAAGAAAGAGAAGAAGCTCAAAAGGTAATTGCGCAGGCGGCGCAGACTCTTCAGCCAAAAATCAAAGTGGTTCCTCAAGGTCACAGAGGCAAGTTAGATCTGTTCCCTAGTGAAAACTAAGGGCTGCCAAGGATGGAGCAAAAGTGGGAAGCGAGCGGGAACGGCTAATAGAAAGGGTGGCTGCAAGTTGAGGTTTCCTCTGCAGCTGCCCTGCTGCCACAGGTGTCCGTTCTCTATGCCAGAGCCCTCAAAGAACTGTATGTAATTGTTCTGGTGAGAGACCCGACCAATCCTGTCACACATTGAAGTTCGAGGGGAGACAACTATGCGCGTTGATCCAATTGCAGCAGGAAAACACAGAAAAACAGTGACCTTCTCGTTGACTGATTCAGAGTTTCAAAAGAGGGCCTCTGCACAGAACAAGGCGGTCAAATCAGGTATGTAGTGTGCCCTCAAGTACATTGTCCGGCTAGAACTGCGGAAATAGCGCACAGGGTCAGGAGGTTAGTGACCAATGGAGTATTCTTTGCTTAGTGGCGTGCAGCTCTCCCCTGCCACTTCAGGACTGACTCTGCGTGCATCAGGAAACACAGTCAAGGGCCCAATTTGTGTGTATTCGGACCAAAGTCACCAAAAGCCAGCTCACGTCGAGGTAAATCAACAACGGCTCGCCGGTCTCCGTGATCTCCGGAATGGTGCACTTCAAGTCAAATGCCTGCGTCCCAATTTGTATTGCTGCAGTAAGTATAGACATGGCCAGGGGCCAGGGGACTCAGTAAAGTACACCCAATGAAAGCAACGGCACACCTTGCTCAGTACGATCTTGAAGATCTTTTGGACGTTGATCGAGTTGCTCGTCGAGCAAAAAATCAACGGCGCCTTCATCGCTTTCGAGAAGCGCTTTGCCTGTCCACTCCCAGGTCATTCCGCAAGATCATCAACCCTGAAAGTTCTCTGCTACTCAAGGCGCAAGGGTGGAGAGGGAAAGAGACTCATGAGAGCGTACCTGCCGAGTGATCTCTTCTTGCTCTTCGTGAGAGAAACCGACAAACTGGTCATATTTGGTGCCAATCAGGAATGGAATAGCAGTCTGTGCGCACAGTAACTCTTGGTCATATCAACAGCTGCCACCTGCACAGGCGCGAAACATTGAGGCGGGAGCTCTTCCCTCGCGCGCACCTTGTTGAAACCCCTCGCTTGTCGGTACCATTCCTTGATCGAGTTCAAGGTGCTTTTCCTTGTGAGGTCAAACATGAACAAGATGGCAACTGCGTCGTTACATACGAGCGGTAGCATTGTCACGAACCTGCGTTTCGGCGAAAAGGCGCAGCGAGGCAAAAGAAAAAAAAAGCGTCTCGTCAACTTTTGCCTTTGGTTTGTTTCTCTTCCGCCGATCGTCCCTTTTCTGAAATCTGACTTACTCTCGAGAGCCACCTAGGTCCCAAACGGAAAAGGTGATCTGAGTGTTGCGCAGCGAGATCTGAGCCGAGTGAGCGTCGGGTGAGCTGTTCAAACTTCCAAAAGAAGAAAAGGAAAAAGGCGCCGAGACGAAGAATTGTCGGCACCCATAACCGGAAAGGCTACTCCACCGACTTACCGTTTTCTGATTGTGGTCCCAAAGAGAAGGGTCACGACTTGAGCAAGTCAGCCTCTTTGGCTTTGGCCTGTGGCGCAAGAACTCGCTTGCAATGGAAAAGAAAGCGCACTTCCATGAAGTTGACACCTGCTCGCACGGTGGGGAGGGAGCGCAGGGCGTGAGTCAGCGGATGTCGTGCATGTGTAGGAACCGCTAAGGAGAGCGGGATCCCCGGGATCGCCGCCACTGCGGGCGCCGGACAGAGAGAAATGCTTCACCTAGCGTTTGGATGTAGTCTTCGTCAAAGGACCCCTCGACATACTTGACCCTGCCCGTATAGCCTATATCAGCAACATGACATTTAAGAGGGCGGCGAGACGGAAAAGGGAGTGAGGAAGAAGAAAGGGACACTCGCATAAGGGAAGTCTTGCCGATCTGGGGGTCGCCAATCATGCCGACTTTGATCACGACACTGTCGGCCCTGCCTTGTCAGTCAATCACAAAGAGCGCGGAAAGTGTGTCGTTCCCGCTGCAGTCGCACCTAGCATGATCAGCCGACCTTTCCTCAGCCTCGTGCCGCCGCTGCGCCTCCTCAGGCTGCGTCGATACGGCGGCAGTAGCTGACTGTCTCTCAACCTGCCTTGCCATTTCCTCTCTCTTGTTTGGCTGTGACCTAGCGCAACCTCAATGAAAGGGGACAACCGCGGTGAAAGAAGCCTTTGGTGCACTCGAGCTGTGGGAAGTGGGGGTCAGAGCGGCGCCAAACGGTTTCTCTGTACACGGAGCGAGTACTTGAACGCACAAAGGCGTTTACACCTAATCTGAGAGTGGAGTTCACAAGATCTCGACTCTTCCAATAGCGTGTGAAGCGTGTAGCGAGCGCAACAAGGCTCCGACGGACCGGGCGAGCCGAACTCGAGCCTCGCTGTTCCCTCGCTGTTGCGTAGATGCTGCAGGGGGAGGTTGAAGCAGCCTTTTACTTGATGTGTGAAGCTGTCTGTGGACTTTGATCGACAGCAAACGGTCTACGTGAATGTGCGGAGTGAGACGCTGGTGACGAACCGTCAAGTCGGAGCAAAGTTGGGCGATGACTCGTCTCGCTCGACCATAGCGCTCGCTCTTCAAGGGGCATCCACAAGCTGACCCTTGCGCAGGCTTGACTTGCCCAAGGCTCGGTCCACAGGTCCTGGCTCGTCTCTTCTTCACCCAACTTGAATCGGCCTCACCTTCTTCATCACTTGCTTGAGCAAACATCAGCTCTCTTCGGCAGCAAAGCATGGCGACCAAAATCGTGTATGACCTCGTGCAGGCTTCCGACATTGACCGCGCGTTCGAAATCGAGAAGGAAGGCTTCCCCGAAGACGAGGCAGCCTCGCTCGAATCGCTCCAGTCAGTTCTGCCGACTCTCCTGGAGACTTGCTGTGCGACTGACTCTGCCCGCTCAACAGGTACCGCCAACGCCATGCAGGCGATTACTTCCTCGGCGCGTACGAGGTCGACTCCTCAGACTCGTCGTCGACCCGCCGCCTCCTGATCGGCTACGCCTGCGCGACCCTGACACGACAACCGACCCTGACCCACGAGGCCATGTCGACTCACGAACCGGAAGGCACCCACGTGGCAATCCACTCTGTCTGCGTCGCACCTTCGCATCGCCAGCGCGGGATCGCCAGCGCCCTCTTGCGCGAGTACCTCGCCCGACTTGACGAGGCGGGCCAGGGGCAACAACAAAAACAACCACAGTCGGCTCGGGCGCAGATCGAAAGCGCGTTGCTAATTGCGCATCCGGAACTGGTCCCGCTGTATGAACGAGCGGGCTTTACCGTCGTCGGACCGAGCGCAGTCGTGCATGGCGCGAAACCGTGGGTCGAACTAAGGCGCGACTTCTCCAAACCCGCCGACGCTTCCTCTGCGGTATCTTCCTCCTCGGCCGGGCCCTCGTCGACTGCACAAGCCGAAGCATCGCCCGCAGCAGAGAAGGATGAAGAAAGAGAGGAGGAGGGGGAGGTCCGCTCTCCCGGACGCTTGCTCAGGTACTTCAAGGGCGGCATGTCCGACCTCGTCGATCCGAAGGACGGCACCAACAAAGTCAACTTGTACTGTCCGCGAGCCGAGTGCAGGTGCTTGCTACTCCGAGCAGGAGTGGGGACTTGGGTCCAGGGGACCACGAAGCACGATATCGAGGTACGGCTTCTCTTCCTCCTGCCTCTCTCTCTCTCTCTCTCTCTCTCTCTCCTGACTTTGGCTTTCTTCTTCTTCTTGTTGCCACTTTCCCCCGCCCCGCCGCAAACCCGCTTGTATCTGACTCTCTTTGGTCAACCCCCGCCGCCACACAGCTTCCGGACCTTCCTCGTCCGATCTCGGCACCACCTCCGAAGCACCTCCCAGCCTCTCAACGCCCCGGTTACTGGTCCGTCTCTTCGCCTCTCGCCTTTGAAAACATTGGCTTTTCGCGCGACGCCGCCGCTCCTCCGCCTTCCTCTTCCTCTTCTTCCGCAAGTGCCGCCGCGAATATCAAGTACCTCACCTGCGCGGATTGCGATCATGGCCCGCTCGGGTGGCACGACACGGAAGGAAGGGATCTGGGACTCGAAGTGCAGGCAGAGAATGAGGCGCGCGAGGGCGAGACGGCGGCAGGGCCGGCGGTGAGGAAAGGGAGAGAGTTTTTGCTCGCGGTCGAGAGGGTGCGGTACAAGGTCTAGAGGGGCAGGGAAGATCTGAATCTTGTCAAATTGTGACACAGCAGGACAGTCTGATCGAGAAGCAGCTGTACAGACCTGAGAACGAGGCGTCCGGCATATTCGCGCGCCCTTAAAGCCGTCCTTCCTTCCCCACCTGTCAGCGGTTTCTTCCTCTGCTCCCTTTGATGCTTCTTCAGCTGCGGACTCTTGCTCTCCTGGGCAATCGAGTCCCTCTTACAACCATCTCGCCGCTACTCTATATACCGCACAGCTCCTCGCACGCGATGGCGTATGGTACTACCGTTCAGCTGGGCGCCGGTGCTAGTGCATCCGAGGGTGGGGCAGTCTCGAACGGGGGAGTCTCTGCGGCGCAGAAGAAGCCCGTGGCTAAGCCAGCATTGTCTGCGAGGTACGTATATTGTTCTTGCTTGCCTGTCTTGCCCATTACCGCGCGCGGGCCGAGCAGAGGCGCTCATCCTGGCTCGTAGTCGTTGTGTCGGACTGCCGCGCAAGCAGTGGAATCAGTAAACTGACGCCTGGTACCGATGGCTCAGCCTCGTCCTGCTCGCACCGCTCGACACTCCGACTGCAGACGGCTTCGATTACCGAGTCTTGCTCCTGAAGCGGCATGCCAAGAGTCGAACATACGACAGCGCACATGTCATGCCAGGTCCGTCTCTTCCCGCTTCCGTGTCTTCACAAAGTATGTGATACTGACGGGAAGCACGGCGCAAGCAGGCGGCAACATTGACCCGATCGACGTGGACGCGACGACTTGGTCCAGTTTCTTTCCCGAACCGGCACTCGACAACATCCACCAGAGCACCGATCTCTCTTCGCGGCTGACAGCGCCAGAGCTACAGGCTTTGAAGCTGTGCGCCCTGCGCGAGACGTTTGAGGAATCGGGCGTGTTGCTCCTCGAACCGGAACCTCGCCCGCTCGGGTTCAACTCGTCCGTGCTCGCTTCCCTCGTCAAGAAGATTCTGCCCGGGTCGTCGTCGTCTTTGAAGGAAGGAACCCCGGCGGAGAAATGGAGCGCTTTGTCGGCGGAGAAGAAGCAGTATTGGCGAGAAGAGGTCCACCGCGACGGGAAGCGGTTCGTCGACCTTCTCAGATCTTTGGGCCACGATGCGCGACCGGCGCTGAGCTTGCTCACGCATTGGTCCAACTGGGTGTGAGTACCTCGCCCTTTGACGCGCTCCTTCGAAGGAACCGAGAGTGATGTCCGCCCTTTCCCGACTGATGAGTTTGCGTCACCACCACCAAATGCAGCACGCCGACCCTCCTCCCGCGCCGTTTCGACACCCACTTCTTCATCGCCGTCCTCCCCCCCGCCGTCTCCCCGCTCAAATCTTCCGCGGCCTCGTCGAGCACAGCTCCGACCCACCACGAGTCGCTCGTCTCGTCCGACGGAGTCGAGACTACCTCGGCGGATTGGCTCACTCCGGCAGATGGCGTTCGGCGCGCGCTCGCGTATAGCTATGCGCTGTCACAACAAGGTCAAGTGACCAATACTTCTTCAGACTCGGCTTCGGGAACACCCATCATCCTCCACCCGCCGCAGTTCAACCTCCTCGCCGAACTCGCCCAAAACCACCGATCGCTCGCGTCCCTCCTCGACCGCGCTCGCTCTTCCGGTTCGACCTCGTCGGCGTCGACATCGGCCTCCCTCCTCGTGAAACCTCGCCGAGTCGTCCCCTTTACGCCGCAGGTCGTCTCGGTCCAAGACGACGCAGGCAAGAAACGAAGAGCGACCGTCTTGCCCGGCGACGAAGCCTATTCGTATCCGAGTGGGATGGACCCGAGCCTCAGCGGACCGGGACAGCGGAACCGGACGTATGTGCTACCGCCCATGAAGGGCCAGCAAGGTTTGGTGGTCGAAGGTGCATATTTGTTATCTTTCTTTTTTTTCGCGTCCCAAGACTTTGGTTTCTTGCCCGGCGCTCTCTCCCCGACCTTGCCACCCTCTTGCATGCACGCGAGCGCCTTCTCACTGACAAAAATTTGCTCCTGCCGTTTTTGCAGGTTGCCTCCGACGAGGCGTACACCATACGCTCGGGCCAGGGTGGGAAGACATGTCTGCCGGAGACAGTGGACAAAGCGTTGCCAAGCTGTAGTAAACTCATTTAAGTTCAACCTGGGAAATATGATTACGAAAATCAATTCTACCGGTAATCGATCGGATCAGGACCACCTCATTGCCCGACGCTGCGTCCACCAAGCCATCGGTCCGTCAGCTCCTCTGCGGATTCCGCCTCGCGCGCCACTTCGTTCCCAACCGCGGTCGGGAAATCACTCGGGAGGTTCATCCAGCTGTGCTCGCCGGACCGGAACCCGTTCTGAACAAACTCGAGCGACGAAACGGGCGGTTGCTGCGGCAGCGGCATGCCCTGGATGGACGCCACGCCGTAGTCGTCTGCGATTTCAAGAAAAAGCCGAGAACCAGAAATGTTTGTGAGTTAGATAGAGCCCGTCCTGCTTCGAGTGGCGAATGCGGAGAAAAAGCCTCACCAAAGATGAAGATCTCGCTAGCAGAAGGTGCAAAGCTCGTGTTGTCGACGTTGTAATACCGCTGCGGATCCTCGTGCACAGGCACGTGCTGCAACGTCGGTGGGACTCGCTGAGGCGAACGAGTGGTGTGGTCTTGCTCGGTCGGGTTAAAGGTACCGTTCTGGGCGAGAGCGTTCTGATACTGCGACTCGAGTTCGGCGACCGGCCGCTGGAGTGCGCCTCGTGACTGCCTCATCAGGTCCTCGATAGCTGTGAGAAATGCACCGAATAGATCAGTTCAAAGTCCTCGCCCAACGAGATTCGGAAAGTCTGCCCCGCTTACTCCGTGGTCCATCCTCGGAGAGCTTCCCGCGAGCTTTTGCAAACAGTTCGAGTCGGTGAGCAGCTTTCGGCGTATAGTATGAACTGAGCTCGAGGGCTTGTTGCAGCCTTTTTTGTAGTAGAGATGATGTGTCAGCATTTCTGTCTGCGATCAAAGCAAAGGCATAGTCATGGAACGCACCAATCGAGCTCGACTTCGGTCAGCTCGTACTCGGACGAAATCGGGCCGCCGGGAGTTCCGACGCGCTGGGTTGCCCAGATGGACCAGTTCGGAAGCATCTCGAGTTGCATCAGCATGTGCTGCAGACAGGAAATGTCAGCTTGAGAATCGTCAACGGTCCGATGCAAGACGGGCGACTCACGTGAACAAGGTGCTTGTCCTGAGATTGTAGGTACAGCTGGGAGTAGAACGCCGTGAGCTTGAGGCATTTCCGAACTCGCAGCATGCTCTCTTCGCGCATCTCGAGCAGGAGAGGGTCGTCTTCCGATTCGGCCAAGTCGCCCGACTTTCGGCTCGTCATTCTGCGCATTCGCGGCGGAATAAGCGCGTCAGCCTCGGGCTGGCAACCTCGGATTGAAGGCCTGTCACTCACAGGTACGTGTGTTGCAAGTTGACAATGTCGACCAGCAACGAGTCGTACCGAACACCCATCAGAATGTAATGCTCGAGCGCGAACGGATCTTGGTCGAGGTCGACGACCTCTTCGACCGAGAGGCTGACGAAGAATTGTTGGAGATTCTGGACGGCCGTGTGGACTTTGTCGACGAGTTTCCAGAGGCTCTTGAGGAGCGGCAATGTGGACGGCGCGTTCGGGCGGCGAGCTGCTCGCAGGGAGGGTTTGCGTCAGCAACGATTCACTTCCACCGTGACGCTTATTGACCTCGGAGACATACCGGTAGTAAGTTGCGCAAAGAGGCGGTGACACCCCGCAACCCAAAGCATGACGGTCGACATGGCATCGACCAGTTTGTCCGTCGTCACCGGCCGTTGGAGAATCCGCTCGAGTTCCGTCTGAAGCTCGGTTCCGGGAAAGTCCGGGATGCGGACGCCGTCGGTGACGACATACTGATCGAGGTCGGTCGTCGAGATGTAGGACGGACGGTTGCACGCCGCGGCGATGGTAGCGTCGGCCAGCTGCGACGGGCGACAACGGGGGAATGATGATCAGGGTTTCCGCTTCTCGAACGAGTACCCCAAGTAGCGTAGAGAGAGAACCTACAAAGAGAGCTGCTCCGGGTCCGATCCGCGGATCTTGCGAAGTCCGCTTCCCTCGCTCCAAATCCTCGTAGCGGATGTCAAAGTACAGGCCCACAGCCGATCGAGCAAAGAAGCGACTCTGCTTGGGCATTATCTCCTCGTCTGCCAGCAGCGCCGATCGGTCCGTTAGCCATCAAAGATCCCGGTGTTACCCAAAAAAGAAGGTTTAGGGGAGAGACTCACAGATCAAGAGCTGCACGAGCCCGACGGTGCTATCGAGGTGTTCAATCTTGACCCGCTCGAAGAAGCCGTGCGACCAGCACAGTTCGCGCGCGCGACTCTCGAGTTGCCGGCACGCCATCTCGCGCCGCTCGCCGGCGTACAGAAACATGGGCGGCGAAGGGGTCCCGTCGGCGAGGCAGACAGTGTCGATGCCGAGGAGTTGCGAGTGGGGAGAAGCGCGCGCGCCGAGAGCGGCGAGTACGGCGACCGAGCACTATATTTTCGGGGCGCGGGGTGAGCACGATCAGTCCGGATTCAGTATGCGTGGGGCTCGCGAGGCGTACAACAGACCTCTTCTGCTGGCGTGAGCGAGTCGAGCTTGTTCTTGTACTCCCCAATCTTTTGCGCAAGCGGAAAGATGCCCGGCAAGCGAGAACAACAAGCCTGTACCGCAGCTGTTGTTTTTATATACCCACACATCACGTCGTCAACGAACGAAAGGGCGTTAGAAACGGACGAGACAGAGGCGGAGAACACGAAAATCGGGGTACTCGCCATCGAGCAGGTGAATCGTCAAGACTTTGGCCATGAGCGGTTCTCCCAACCGCCAATGGACGTTACTCCGACCGAGGTTCAACTGCGCCGCGTACGGCGCCGAACTCTGCGCCGCCAAGTACCGCAACAACGTCTCTGTCTCTTCCGGCTCTATGTTGAGTCGCAGGGCCCAGATGTCGCGAATTGTGAGCCAGATGGCCGTTGCTGCAGCGGAGGAGGATAGAGTCGGCTCGCTCGTCGACGGCGACGCGAAACCGGAGAGCGCATTAGGGTGGCGAGGCGGGCGAGCGGGGTTGGAGGAAGACGAAGAGGAAGGAGGAGGGTGAGGGGTTTGTTCGACGGGAGCGGCCGAGCCAGAGCCGGAACCGGACCCCGAGTTGCGCCGCGCGTTGTGAGCGGTGGCTTTGAGCTGCCGTTCGAGCGAGGTGACTTTGCTCTGCAAAGCGGCTATCCGTTCTGCGTCGCCGCCTTCCTCAATCTCGTCGCTATTCGAGGTGGGGGGACCAAAGGAGAGAGAGAGAGAGAGAGAGAGAGAGAGAGAGAGAGAGAGAGAGAGAGAGAGAGAGAGAGAGAGAGAGAGAGAGTTGTCAGGTCAGTGCGGACTGGGACGGCGAAACGTCCTTCCAGCTCGACAGACGAGAACTGCAAAGAAGGAAAAACTGCAACGCACACGTTGGTCCCTTCTGCCCATTCGCACCTTTCCCTTCGTTTGTGACACCGCTCACAAGCCGGCCACAACCTATCGCATCGGACCCGCCGTTCCCTGTTTGCATGAACGGGGGGGGGGGGGGGTTCAAGAAGAGCTGAGTGTCAGTCACATCCTTGATCACAACGGCTGGTCCACCCAACGGAAGGCAGGCGACCGACTCGCCGGAGGAGAAGGCTGAGAAAAAGGGAACGACAAGAAAAGAAAAAGAGAGAGAGAGAGAGAGAGAGAGAGAGAGAGAGAGAGAGAGAGAGAGAGAGAGAGAGAGACGCACCTGCATTTCCTGCACGACTTGTCCGCGCGCTGGACAATCTTCTTCGGGTTGTCTCCCGCTCCCGACCCCGATCCCGATCCTGCAGGCGATTCGTTGTCCTCGCCATCTCCTCCTCGCCTCCGTTTCCCACCCCCCGCCGAGCCTCCGCTGCCGTCGTAGGGATACTGCTGCCCGCTACCGCCACCGCCGCCGCCACCGCCACCGCCGCCGCCACCGTTCCCATCCGGAAGGCCTCTAACCGGTCCTGACCCGCTCCGACTGCTGCGATCTTCGCTCCAATTCCCGCCGCCGCCGCCACCACCACCACCACCGCCACTGCTGGTGCTGCTACTCTCTCCGCCACCACCCCCACCACCACCACCACCACCAGCAGCAGCACCAGCGACGAATTTTGTCCTCTTTTTCGGTACCGCGCCGCTCTTGTTGTTGTTGTTGTTGTTGTTGTTGTTGTTGTTGTTGTTGTTGTTGTTGTTGTTGTGAGAATCGCCACCGGCAGCTCGGATCAGGGACGCCAAGATCGGTAAAGGGAGGTGGTAACCCGTCGTCGCCGCCGCCGCCGCCGAAGACGACGACGACGACGACGAGGCGGTCGCTGCTGAGGGTACCGTTACGGGGATATCAGCCCCATCTCGGGGCGTTCGGCTATCTCGCGAAACGAGGTCGATGTTGTTGTAGTTGTTGTTGTCAGACTCCCGCAACTCCGTGCCAAATCCCCCACCGTGACCGTGACCGTGAGAGTGACCGTGCGACGTAGAACCCCGCGAAGTACTCCCCGAGGGAGTGGACGCCGAGGCGAGGCTCGCCGGACTTGGATCCGCCGATGGGGGCGCGTACCCCGACAAGCCGGCGGGGAGGGACTCGTCAATCGAGACTGTCCCGCCTAGGAGGTCAAACAAGGATGACTCTCCTCCCCCTCCCCCTCTCCCTCCTCCTCCTCCCATCCCGTCGCCGTTCCCGTTTCCGTACCCGTTCGGTTGCAGTCCTTGTCCAGCTCCGCCGCTCGATCCCCATCCCCATCCATGTCCGACCGAGCTCGCCCCGACGTCATCGGGAGTGGAGACGAAATGGAGAGGCGGCATGTGAGGTTGGAGAGCCGGATGGGACGAGAAGGGGATCGGAGTCGAGGCGGTTGCGGTCGAAAAGAGAGAGGAGCCGCCGCCGGACTGCTGACAGTAAGAGGGTTCGGCGGCGGCGGTGTAGGACGCGACGTCGGCGGTGGCGGCGTCATCCTCTTGCTCGTGAACGTATCCGCCCGTGCGAGTCTGGCCGTTCGTGGGCAAGGCGGCACCTTGAGACGCTCGAGACAAGGGCGGACCACCACCTTGATCTTGACGGTGCGTGGCTGAAGGCGAAGGGAACGGGGACGCAGTTGTTGTTTCAAAGGCGTTGGGGTCGAGGTGGGACGAAGGGAGGGAAGGAGGTGCTCCGCCTGCCATTTCGAGCATCGAGGGAAACGTCTTCTCGGGCCGGTTCTTGAGTTGTTTGTTTTCTCCTCGCTGCGGTGGTGGACACGCCCCGTCGGCCATTGTAGACGAGGATAGGTCGGGCATGACGGCGGCGAGGAGGACGGAACGGCGACGACGACTGTTCGATCCCGCCGCTGCTGCTGCTCTTCGGCGGCGGCAGGGGGCGGTGGGATGGCAGCAGCTGGTACTGCGACTCTTGTGCGCGGATTCGAGTGCTGTGGTCGACAACTTTACGGGCATCTGCCGGGGGACGGGATGCGGCGCACTTGCTGGACTGGACTGGACTGGACTGGACTGGGCGAGTCGACTCGAGCGGCGTCGCCCAGTTTAGCTGTGACTCTTGCACACAGCGTCTACAGTAGAGTCGGCGATTTCCAGTCCAGGATAAGGGCAGGCGAGCGAAGACGTTATTGCACGCGCAAGTGTGACGTAACCGTTGGGGGGGGATTACTCCAATCAGTAATCCCGATCACCATTCAGCTGCAATTTCCAGCGAGCGAACCCCCTCCTCCTAGCTTGACCCCCATAGAGGGGATGGCCATGTTTAACCGGAACGCGTTGCCGGAAGAGTTCCAAGCCGAGCACGGCTCGATCGACTTGCAAGACTCGCCCTCGTCGTCGTCCTCGCTCAAACCGAATGCAGCAGCGTTGGAGGACCGCCAGGAGGAGGACCAAGACCTCGACCTCGCCCGCGCAGGGCAATGCGTCTGGCTGTGCAAAGTCCCGCGTTTCTTGCTCGACAAATGGCAGCAGAGCTCAAGAGAGGGCGAAATCCTAGGCAGAGTCCGAGTCTACGACGAGCAAAGTCCCCCTTCCTTCGTCTTGGACAAGGTGTCCATCTATCTAACGCCCCCCTTCTTGCTGTTGCCAGGAAAACCCCAGATGGCAACGCCAAAATCTCGGTCCTCTTGAACGAACACAACGCCTCGGCTTCCGCTTCCGAGGCGAAACCCGACCTCAAGGCGAAACGACCTCCGGACGACGGCCTCCCGACCGAGTACAAACTGACGATGCAAAACACGGCCAGCAAAAACTTGTACGTGTTTGGAGAAAAGGTCGAAGATGACCTCGACTCGGGCGAGGAAGGCGCGAGGAAGAAACGCCGTGCGTTCCCGTTCCCTCTCTTCCTCTGCTTTCTCTCTTTCGCTCCTTTAGCTTTCTCTCTTCTTGTTCCCCCCCTTCCTCCTTCTTTCCACATCTTTTTGTGTCATTTTGTAACACCACTCGGTGTTGCCGTCAAATCTCGACCCAGATTGCTCGGCAGCAACGGCTGATCGAGTTCCGTTGACCCCCCCGCGCAGGCATCACTTCCCTCCTCGGCACCGTCGCACACGAATGTTCCCTCACCCCAGTCCTCTCGTCCCCCTCGGCCTCGGCCGCCTACGCCCGCATCATGCGAGAACGTCACCGCAAAGCCGCAGAACCGAGACGCACCTTGAAACGACTCGAGGTCGACGACGCGACTGCGAACAGGTTGGCGAGTGGAGTCGGAGTTGGGGGGATCAAGGCTAGGGCGGCGACTTTTGCGGTGAGCTCTTTGTGCCGCGCGCGTGTGTGTGCCGGCGGAAAGCGCTGTTCAAAAAAAAGAGAGAGAGAGAGAGATGCTGACTTGAAAGACTAATTGTTCAACGTCCTCCAGAACACGACCAACAAACGCACAAAGGGCGCCACCAACGCTGCCGGTCAACCCATCACCACCACCACCCCGCGAGCCACCCGCATGGACAAACCCGCCCTCCTCGACGCCCTCATCTCTCACTTCCATTCCGCGCCGTACTGGGCCCTCAAATCGTTGAACCAACACGTCCAACAACCGCAGATGTACTTAAGGGAATGTCTGAGCGAGATTGCGACGCTGGTGCCGAAAGGTCCGTATGCCAATATGTGGACTTTGAAACCGGAATTCAAGGGCAGTGGCAGTGGGGCGGCGGCGGCGGTGGCGGGAACGGGAACGGGGGGCGGAAAGCTCGGAGGGGGAGCGGGCTCGTCGTCGGGGTTGGAATCGGCGTCGGGGGCGGTCGGGCGGGAGGGGGAGGAGGAGCAAGACGTCAAACTGTCCATGACTTCTGGAGGCGGAGGCGGAGGAGGAGGAGGAGGCGTCAAGAAGGAAGAAGGAGACCCTTCACTAGCGGACGACGACGGCGACGATGATGACGACGACGACGACCTTGAAATGGTATCGTGAGCGGTCGCTCCTCACTACCGCAGCGGATGTCCAGAGGGGGTGGGTGGGTCGGTCTCCCCCTAATTCGCATGTTTTCTTTTTTTTTTTTCCGAACCGAACATGAACGAACCCCAAGTTTGTGACGAGACGTAATCAATCAATAAGAAAAAGAGTCTGCTGCTGAGTGCGACGCCGATGCGAGAGGAGAGTCGATCTCCTGCCATGCATTTGATTGAGTACAACAAGAGCGAGAGAGGAGAGAGAGAGTATCTACAGACAATGGATAAGGGCGAAAGGGGAGTGACGTGGGGAATAAAGGTATGGGTCTACGGATGCGAAGAATAGGGAACTCCAGAGAGGGGGAGAAAAAGAGAGAGAGAGATCTTCTAGAACGGGAACCGGGGGGGGGGGGGGGGGGGGGGGAGGGGTCTCACGCGCCCGCTTAGTCGAGCTCGTTCAGGCCAAAGCTGATCTGCTCTTCCTTGTCGGCCCCATCGACATACTCCTCAAAGACAAAGTTGTCGTCCTCCTCCTCTTCCTCCTCTTCTTCCTCCTCCTCTTCCTCCTCCTCTTCCTCCTCCTCGTCAACACCTCCATCCATCCCAATCTCGAGATCGGGGTCATGTCTCCTCACGACCGGATCCAAACCCGGACACTGCTCCGACTCTTTCCGGACGATTCGTCGCCGCGTCAGCGTCCAGATGATGTCGTACCGGTCGTCCGGGTACGGGCTGGTCTTTTTCGCACCGAGTTCGCGAGCAATCTTGTGCAGGTACGAGTGTTTCTGTTGGGAGGTTTTCGCGTGGGATGGGAGAGGAGATAGATAGTCCATGATGTCAGCCTGCTTCGCGTGCATTTTTGAAATAACCGGCGTCTTCGCGCGCGAACGAACCCAACAAATCGCCACATCGCCCTTTCCCCCCTTCCTCGCATATTCCTCGACCCGCTCACTAACGCATTCGAAGTCGTCCGCCTCGCAACTGAGGTCGACTTTGAGGCCCAGATCGCGCGCGAGGCTCTTGACCGTGTCGTACGGTCGGCGGCGCTTGCCCGTCGAAGGGTTGTAGGCTTCGGCGAGGATCAGGCCAATGTTGTGTCGGCTGCGCTTGCCCAGTTTCTGTGTGCGAGCGGATCGCATTCATGGCAGCTCGAGTCAGCGATTCCTCTAGATGACTCGCGGCCAGGGCTGCTGGTGCAGGACGCCAGGAATGACCGACCGCACCTTTCGCAAGCACTGGGCGCGCTTCTTGCCCTTCTCGGACAAGCCGATGCTCGAGTCGCTCCGTTTCTCGCCATGTCGGAACAAGAGGATCTTGTTGTTGTAGCGGTACCCGCTCGCCTCTATCTCGGCGTCTGTGTTTGAGGTTGCCGCTGCTTCGATGGGCGAGGCTCCTGCTCCGGAGGTCGGTGCGGCGAGGGTACTGGCTGCAGTGAGGAGTCCGAGAGCTGTATAGCTCCAGAGAGAGGTGGGAATCATCCTCCCTCCCTTGGCGCTAGGCGTGCGTCTGTTGGCGGTGTCGAGGAGCTCGGGAGAAAGAGCTGAATGCGACGAAAGAAAGCGATGACGACGGGGTCGACAAAGTCTAAACGCAAACTGCTTGGAGACGCGCAGTAGGCGTGGAAAGTGCTCTAGATAGGAACGAGGTGGTGTACGTTGCAAAAGCGAGACTATCGTTGGCAAGCCAGCGAGCGGGCCGCGCAATATTTAATTCTCCCCTCGCTCGCACGTGCGCTGACCACGATTTTCCTGAGCAGCTCATCATTTCCGATGATCGATCTCTACTGTGGTCCCATAGTAGTAGACAGCTGCATTCGCAGTTTGACCAATCTACAACAATGGTCAAGTTGCTTTGGAGATAGCGACCGGTGACGATTCCCTTTCTTTTGCCACCTCAAGGGGCGAGACCGTCCGGCTCGAAAACCCCCGGACGACATTCTGAGCACCGCCGATGCACGCGTATAGACACTCTGTGCTGGCGGAGCGATCGGTGACTAGGCGGCCGTCGCGTAGTTGGTCTTGACCTCGAGGCCCTTGAGCGCAAAACCCTTGTTGTATTCGTCGTCGCCATACACGGGCCGATCCCAGCTATGCTTGACGCGCGCTCGAGTGAACTCTGTTTCCGTGCCATGACGTCTCCGTGAGCAAGAAGCAGAGGGAGAGAGATGAAGGGGGCTCGGCTCACCGAGGCCAGAGACGGGTTCTTTCGGTTGCTCTTCCGCCTTGTACAGGCCGAGTCGCTCGAGGACTGGCGAAGGGGCAACGATCCCCGTAGGCCAATCGTGTGCGGCGCGCGAGAAGTAGAAGAGCTGTGTTTTTGCGCTGCACGGTCAGCGGAGCCAAGTTCCTTCCGAGTCACGTCGCCCTGGAAAAAAGAGACCGAAAACTCACGCCGAGTCGGGGAACATGAGCCTGGTCTTCTGGCGGCCGGATCACGCGATGTATGGTCGATTTGAGCCACCCCGCTGTCGCGAAAGAAAGAATATCCGCAGTCTGTAGGGCGACGGAGGAGAAGACAAGGACGAGTCAGCAGGCGAACAAAGCTCTAATGATCCCCTCTCACCGTGAGACATCGCGCGCCTCACGTTGACCACAATACTGTCGGGGACATACGGAACATGCTTCCATGCGCCGTCGCTCGTCAGGATCTGTAGTCTGCGTGGGCATTCGCGCGGTCAATGTCGGAAGGGTCGAATCTGAGAAAGGTGGCAAGGTTTCTTTACCCTTGCACGATCTGCGCAAACAACAGGGTGACAATGCCAAAGTCGCTGGATCAGGCATTGAAAGATCAGCATCGGGAGCTGTCGTCATCTGGCGGAAAGGCTCACTCACGTATGACCGTTGAGGTACTGCTTGTCTTCGAGCTTGGCGTCGACTTCTTGCGAGTTGGGGATATAGCGCATATAGCGGAGGTGATCCTCCGTCGGTCGTTCCCATCCGTGAGCCTGTGTGTTGCGTGATGGTCAGTTGCCGGCGCCCGAGTTACGTTCTCGAAGGAAACGCCCGCTCACCTTGGCGAAATAGTCTTCGGGCAATTCGAGCAGCAAGGCAAAGAGGCGGAGGAGAGGGTCGAGGACTCGAGAGTGTACCTTGCGCTGGAAGGCGGCGATCTCGTCGACAAAGGGTACCAAGAAATCGTATGCGGGCCATTCGTGCTGCAGAGAAGGCACGAATTTGGGCAAGCACAATCTGCGAAAAGGCCGGGGCAAGTCAGCGCCTCGAGCCCAACATTCCACACTTCCAGGTCGTGCGACTCAGACTTACGCCTCCGAGTTGTCTTTGACGCCAGACTTGCCCATGACGCGGAACCCTTCCCGGAAACCGAAAAAGTTGCCGTTTGCAAAGTCGCAAGGGTGTTTGCGCTTCTCTTCCAGCGGGAGGTCGAGGAACGCGTTCCCTGTAGTCCTCTCGAGTATCAACAAAGTGTATTGTTCTGTGCATCTGATCGGAGAACCTACCGATCGCATGCTGCCGCTTGACTTCGTCGTCCGAGATTCCGGTGTTCTCGACGATCCTGCACCGGGTTCGGCGAGTTAAGCCTCTTTCCCTTCTACACCCCCGACTTGGCCTCACATGCTGGACTCACCAAAAGCCGACCTCGTTGACAGCATAGCGGAGGTCCTCGACGAGTTCCGACTTCTTCTCCGGCCACTTGGCGAGATCGATCCGAGCTAGTTCTGCATAATCCAGCGCTTCTTGAGTGGGAGCGGGCCTCGTCCAGGGAGTAGCAGAGGGCATGTCGTAGCTCCCTTCGAAGCGGGTGATCGCAGAAGCAAGGCGAGGCGCAGGGAGCTGAATCAGCTCGCGAGAGATTCGAGTTGCCCTTGAACCTCCAGCAGCCAGCGGGGAAGAAGACTCGTGCCTGTGTAGAGCCGCGGCGTATAGCGTAATCGACTCGTGCCGACAGCTTGCCGCTCCTCTATTCCCGGCCCGGCCAAGACCGGGCAGCGAAGTAAGCAGCACGAATGGCGTGCACGCCCCGCAGCAGCAAGTATGGTGTGCTCTCTTTTTGGACCACCCCTTCGAGGGCACAGCAAGGGGGTCGACTGCCATCGGAAACACCCCTTGGAGCTCAGTGCAGACGTGCGTGCAGCATCGAGAGTCACTATGCTGTAGAGTCGACAGGAGTTATAGGAAAGCGGCGACCGTCGCTGGGCGTTGAGCGCTTCCAGGGCGCCGCGCTGATTGGCTACGCTGCGCGATGAGCCAAAGTGGAGGCGAAAAAAATCCGCAGCACGACCACTCTCGCACTTTCGTCTTCTCCCTTCCGCGCTCGCCATCGCACCGACAGATTGACAACTCGAGCTCTTGCTTGATCATGCACGCGCACGTATCTGCTCTGAAATAGAAAGCTTGGCGGGGTTCCGCAACCGGATCGAGAGCATCCGTGCTTCTGCTGCCGCTTGCTCCTCTTCTTCGTTGCTTCTTCCGACGCTCGCAGGCCCGCTACCCTCTAGATCCGCTCGCACTATCGAGATACTCCAGCAGCGATGAGTTACGCCTCCTCCAAAGAAGATGTCGAATCCGACATCAAGGCAGAGTCGCTTGAAGTGCCGGCTTTGTCATTCGACGAACGTTTTGCCGCCGTGGACCGCAAAAAGCTCCTGCGCCGTATCGACATCCGGATCATGCCCATCATTTGTGTCACGTACATGGTAGTACGTCTCGACCTGAACAGTAAGCAGTCCTCCTCCGGATGCACGTTCCGGCATCTGCCTTCCTCGCTGACTTTTGCGGAAACCGCAGATATTTCGAACGCGGGCACGATGAACTCGGAAACGGGACACTCGCTCAAGCAGATGCTGCACCTGAACGCGAAGCAGTGGGCATGGGTCGTCTCGTCCTTCTACTACGTCTACATGGCAGTGTGAGTCTTCGCTCTCATCTTTTCGCTTTTCGTCGACCTGTTGCTGATTCGTCATCCCCTTCTGCCAATAGCGAGCCTGTCTGCACCTTTATGCTCAAAGTGACATCGCCTTCGGTCTGGATCTCCCGCATTATGATCAGCTGGGGCATTGGTTCGTCGCTTTTCGAGCCCCTCGCCTCCGACTGAGAGGAACGATTGACCCCTCTTTCCTCGTGCACAGTGATGGCCTGTATGGCTGCAGTCCACGTACGTTGATCGGGTAGCACCTGCTGCTGTTCATCCGCTGATACATCTCCGACCTGCAGAACTATGGCGGGGTATTGGCGTGCCGCATCCGTCAGCACTTTTTTCGCCTTATTCCTCAGCCACGCGCAACGTACTGACAGGATACCAATCGCAGTTCTGGGCGCTCTCGAAGGCAGTTACTTTACCTCGATCATCTACTCTTGGGCGTTCTGGTACTCGCCGGCGGAGATGGCGCCCCGAGTTCTGCTTCTTTACGTTGCCAACTCGTCGGTACGTCCACTGCCCGACCCGATAGAATCGAGGACCGGATTTACGCAACTTTCCAACAGTCTGGCGGCTTCAGCGGCTTGTTCGCCTACGCAGTCTCGTTCGCGAACGGACGTCTTGCAGGATGGCAGGTCCTCTTTATCCTGGAGGGTCTTCTGACAATTGTACTCGGAGCGGCGGTATATTTCATCCTCCCAGACTGGCCGCATGTACGTTCATCGCCCTGAACTTGCGGTGATCGATTCGGCCGTGGGGATGCTTTCGGCACGCTAACCTAGGAAACCGCTTGTGCTTTCGCAGACGAGCAAATGGATGTCGCCGCTTGAACAGGAGTACGTCGTCGCGCACCTGCACCGCAACGCGCCCAAGAAGACGAGCAAGACGTGGGATACTCCGGAGATTGTGGCCATGTTTGCCGACCCCACGTTCTGGCTCTTTTCGCTTTTCTGGGCTTGTGAGTTTGGCCTTTCGCACTCTCCGCGGCGAAATCAAATCCCCGCTGACAGGAATGCTGCCTTCCAGGCTACGCCGTCGGAGCGTGGGGTATCTCGACAGTTCTCCCTTTCGTGGTAAAGGACCTCGGAATTACCGACTCGGCCGGAACGCAACTCCTCCAGATCCCTCCCGCTGCGACTGGAGTGGCGATGTGCCTCATTTCGGCTTACCTCATTCGGAAGCTCAAGATTTCAGCTTTCGCGGTGACCTTGGCCAGTGAGTGGCAGAACCTCGTCCACCTCAGCGAAAATCACACTCCAGACGCTGATGATGATGGAGGTGCACGCTTGCAGTCGTCGGGGGCGTTCTCGTGTCCTATATTGTTTTCATCACCGTCGACACGCCGGGAATCCGCTATGCCGCAGTGTGCGTCATCTCCGGCTCGTGCACGGCGGCGTATGCCTGCCTTTGGCCGAGGCGGGTCGCCGCCCTCCGGGGCACCTCGGCAGCAGCGCTCGGTATCGGCATCAACAACGCAATTTCGCAATTCTCGGGTATCCTCGGTCCTCAGCTGTGGCGGTACGTTTTCGTTCAGTCTCTGACGCTCGAAAAATCCCGAGACTAACTCAGTATTGGCCGTCACTCGTGCAGGGTTGACTATGGTCCCCGCTACCTCGTATCGGCGAAAGCAGCTACGGCGATGGTCGGCGCAAACTTTGTCCTCGTGATTATGCTGTGGTACCTCATGGAAGGCGACCTTTCGTACATGCCGCGCTGGATCAGCAAACGAGTGCTCGCGCAGACGCAGATCACGGAGGAGGATCGGCTGGCGGCACTGCGAGGCGAAACAGTCGGCGAGAAGCGGTAGTCTATTCCCTATAGTCAAGGTGCATCATATGGAATCAAATAGTTAAGGCGATCACGTCTCGGTCGATTGACAGATGAGCAGAAGTTGGCGCAACAATGGCGTTTCAAGCCCGTCGAGCTTTTCATCATGAGTTCCAAACGCGAACACTCACCTTCGGTATTAGCCTTCGTCCCTTGCCGTCGCAATAGAGACAGTTCTTCCTTTCGAGTCTAGCAAGCGAGCGAACAAAGAACAACACTTCGAATTCAAGCATGCCAGTCAACTCTGTGCAAACCTCCGTCTCGCCACCCCACTTCAAGCAACTTTCTCCGCCGCCAGCTTGCGCCGGAGCTCGCGCACCTCCTCCGCGAGCACGGCGCAGTTGTCTCCCACATCTTGAGCGCAGGCCTGAAGACTGGGCGAAGTGCCGTCTTGACCGAGAGCCGCCGCCCGCTGCACCACCATCCTGGCGATTTCCCGCCTGTAGAAAGGCATACAACGGCACGCCGTCAGCTGTTTGGTCATCCGTGCAACCTTTCGAGACGACTCACGTTTCTACATTGTCCCGCTGCGCAGTGCGCGCCACGAGCTTCTCGACTTTTTGCGTTCCGGCCTTGCGACGCTCCTGCAAGTCGGCCGCCTTCTCTTGCTGTTTCCTCACCAAAGCCTGCATGTATCTGGTCAGAAATCGCCGTCTGCATATGTTCGATCATCCCGACGTACCCTCCCCATGTCGACGAGCAAATCGAAAAACTCCTCGTAGCAGTCGAGCGGACGCTCTTCCAACACGATCTTGTCAGTCTTGTTGCGAATACGACTGCCAGGCATGCGCGAGGGGTTCGCAGAAGCGCGATGGCCTGCTCCGGCAGGCGCAGGATGACCTGGCGACGCGGGCATCTGCTGGCTTCTCCTCGCGGCAGATCCGACCGCGTGCGCCGTCTTCTGATCCGAGGCTGCGGCGGGTGCCGATTGCGCCTTCTGTCGCACCTCTTCCGGAAGAATCAGCTTTACGGGGCGCGAAGTGCCTTGACGAAGTGCAGCAGTCCGAATCGGGATCGCCGACCACGGCATGAAAGATTCCGGGGGGCGTTTCGCCGTCGTATGCCGTGCCGGAGTCGATTGCAGAGGCCGAACGTCTTCCTGATGAAGGGGAGTACGAGGCGCGTTTGTGCTTTCGCCGCGATGCTGCTCCGCCGCTCCAGCTGGGCCGGTAAAATCGATCGCGCGATGAGGCGCTAACGACGGAATTACGGCGGGCGTCGCAGGCGTCGCCGAAAAGGGCGCATCGGTCTTCGCGCCTGCTTCTTTGACATTGTCTTCGATATTGTGCTCGTCCGTGTCGAGATCCATCGAGTCGGCGACCGGACGATGCGAGTCTGTAGATGAGTTACGATCAGTCTGGGCATCAGACTGCTATGAAGTCGGAAGGGGTAGCTTACCGGCTGCCGATCCCCCCTTCTTGTGCGCTCTGGTCACGTCGATATCGTTGGCGACAAAGTGGACTCCCGAGTCGTCGACAGGAGCGCCAACGTGTCCGCGAGCGGTGCCAGGTTTGGGAAGGTGTTCAGACGGGAGCGGGCGTTGCGGTCGCTTCTCGCCCGGCGCCGCGTTCGAACGGCTTGCAGCAGTTGAGGCTGTAGCTGAAGCGACCTCCACGCCGCCGACTGACCGGACAGGTTTCTCTGCAGGCGGCACGGATGCCGATGCAGGAGCGTCTTCCTTGGCAGCTGCGACCGCCGTGGTGACGCTCGGACGCTCCTGCGAAGGTACAGCCTGAGGTTTGACGATACTCGACACTGCGACTGCGCTCCGAATGAGGCCTCCGGCTGTGCTTGGAACATCGCCTCCGGCTGTGCTGGGCTTGGCCCCCGAAGCAGAGGGGACCGTCTGCGGGAAGACCCGAGTCGGCATGTCGACAATGCTGGAAGGCAGCGGGGGAGCCGGAACGTCCTTCGGAGAAGCACCGGTCTCGATCGGCGCTGCTGAAGTCGGTTTCGCAGGCATCGGCCCACAGACGGCTTCGATTTCGGCAACGTCGGCAACGGCAAAGTCGAATTCGAAGGGCGCTTCGAAGACATCTTGCTGCTCTTCTGCACCCTCTTGCGTGATCTCCATAGCCTGATCAAAAGCAGCAGGCTCTTCAATCGGTACGGGCGCGTTGCCGGTCAGTCTGTATATAGGAGTTTAGGTGAGTAAAAGCATTTGCGGAATGTGCGGAAGCGAGGCGGAAACACGCACTGGTCGAGCGTCTGCACAGGCTTGGCTTTCGCGGGAGAGATCGCAGGCGATCGGATCCCGGCTCGTTGGACGCGCAATTGCTCGCTCGCCGTCAGGTCGGCGGGCGGCGGAATGTCATCGGCGATGCGCTTGTCTCCCTTCTTCTTCGGGCTGCGCTCCTCCTCTCTGATAGGGCAAAGGTGTGGAAGTATCAACCACGTGTCTGAGGACAGCAACGCAGCATTGGTAGACTCACTCGCTGCTACCGGCTGCCTCTGCCGAGACCGAGGCAACAACTTTCTTCGCTTTCGAACGAGACGCGCGCGTCGACTGCGCCGGTACACGTCCGTCCCCGTCCTCCGTCGACATCTCGGAAGCCGAGTCGCCAGTTCCCGCCACGACCTTGCCGGCCGGTTTGGTCGGTCCTTTCTTCCCCGCCTTCGAGCCGCGTTCGCTGCTGGCCTTCGATCCCGGCGTGTTCCCCGTTCGCGAGCTCGGCTTGCCGCCACCGGCGCTTTTTGGTCCCGATTGATTCGCCTTGCGAGTGGTACCGTTGCCCTTGAATGGGGTGAACGTCTTGCCGAACTTGCGTCGGTCTGATCGACGCTGTTCCTTGGTCGGCAGCGAGTAATGTTCCTCGTAGTCGGTCTCGTCGCCCTTGTCCGCTTCTTGCTTGTCCTCGACTTTGCGCCGCTTCGAAGCGCGAGCGGGCCCCTTCATCTTCTTGCGTCGATTTGCCGAGTCGGCCCCGTCGGATGATTCGCTGAGCGACGAGATGGCCTCCTTCTCGTCCTCTAATTCGTCTTCCTCCTCGTCTTCACGATCGCGTTTCTGCTTCGTGGTAGGCTGCACGACTTGCTTCTTCTTGTTCTGAGCGGCGCCGCGACGTGAACGGGACCGCTCTTCCGGCTCGGACTCGCTCGTCTCTCCTTCCTTCCCAACGGCGTCTTGAGCACCCGATCGACTCGGTCCTGTCTTTGCTTTCTCGCCTTGCGGCTTTGCAGGCGGGGGCGAGAGACGCGCCGAGCGTCGCGGCGGAGCTGGCTTGGCCGGAACGGGCGATTTCGCTTGACGTGGCTTTTTCGCTTTTCCAACCTTGTCGTCGTCGTTGTCGTTGTCGTCGGGTCCGGGAAGAGGCGGCGGCAGCTTCGACTTCGTCGACTTTTCAGAGTCGACTTTGCGAGAATTGTTGTCGAGCTGGGGTGACGCCGATCGCTGACGGTGGCCACCACTCCGACCGAGCCGACCAGGCGACGGCAGCTCGTCCTCCTCAGACTGGTGCTCTTTCCTGTTGCTGATCTCGGCATCGAAAGCTGCCTCGCGAGCCTCTTCGTCTTCGAACCCGCCGCCGAAGTCGTTGTTGTTGTTAAAGTCGTACGTCTCCAGCAGGTCACCCGTTTCGGGAGCAGCAGCAGCAGCAGCATCTTGTTCGGTCTCCTTCGATCGACGGCGGGTCGATGTCGCGCTCGTCGTCGCCGGAGAACCTTCTCGAGCCATGGCTGCCAACTTGTCACGACGACGTCCGAGGTCGTCGGCGTCGCCGGTTGTCGCGGTACCACCTTCTTCCTCGACGACGACCTTGCCATTTGCGCGTTCGACACCCGTTCCGGCCTCCGGCTCGGGCTCCAGATCGGTTGGAGTGACGTCGATGACGTTGGCCTGACTCGTCCGGAGCGGGGCTTGAGGGACCTTGTTCGGAGCATGAACGCGAGCTGGTCCCGGTGCGGAGCTCTTGCTCGTTCCACCGCCACCCGCCGCCGCCGCCGCCGTCGCCGTGGAAAGAGCTTGCGCGTCCGCGCTCGGCTGTACAACAGCTTTCGGCGCTGGCATCACGAAATTGCTCCCCTTCCCTGCTGGCGGAGGGGGTACGGCCGGCCAATTACCAAGTTCGGCGCCGAGTCGGGGGTAACGCTGCGATGGCGACGCCCCGGGCGGTGACGAGTCTCAGCGTTTGAAAGAGACTCAGTAGGGTCAAGTGTGACGAGACAAGCGTACCTGCATGCGGTCTTGAAGCACCTTCTTGAGCAAGCCGAGGTTCGCCTTCTCCGCCGCCACGAGCAGTTCAAGCTTGTGGTATGCCTTCTCCTCCTCCAACGGAGCCGACGAATCATTCTCCAAACCGTAATGGGTGGCTTCCATGTCCGACGTGTGCGGACGGCCGTCGATCTGAAGGGACTTGTCGGACAGGATGGTGATGCGGTAGTCGTCTTCTTCGTTTTGAGAAGGTCACCCACAAGCAAGTCCGATGCGGGAGAAGTCAGCATTGGTTATGCTGTGACGAAAGAAGCGACAGCGATTTCGGGAAGGGAGGGAACAGGGTCCTACCTTTCGCAGAATCGAGTCGGCGAACGTAAACCTTGTGAATCGCCGAGTAGTGCACGACGGCTCTCGCGTCGCGAGTCTCGTCCACCGCCAGCTGTCCACTTGAAGGTCGGATATCGGGCGTCCCTCTCTCCTCCAACATCCTCCGCTGGGTCATCTCGGGCGGTTCGTCGATCAGGACCGTCAAACTGTCCCGACCGAACCAGACCGTCGTCGGGACAAAGATCCTTTGCGAGATGACGTCGGTCGCAGTCAACGATTCGGGGTCGTGACTTGCTTTGCCCGGTCGGGTGGGGAGGAGATGGGCGCCGTCGGAGCGGAAATCGTGAACCAAGAAACCTTGTGCGCTACGAACAGGTGAGAGATAGAAAGAATAAGTAATCTGGACGATCCGAGGATTGAATCGGGGCAAGAGGATGTTGCACTGACCGTTTGATGTGTTGGAAGCTGATGCGGTGCAAGATCTCGGACGATTGGAGCGTCCAGTCACCCTTGTCCAACGCATCAAACAGCTTCCGCAGCTCGTCCGCTTCGTTCCTCCCGTACCCCTCCTCCGGGAACAGGGCCTCTAACGCCGTGAACCGCTTCGACATGGCCTGCATCGCCGCTGACGATTTGCGCCGGCCGGGAAGCAAACGGTAGGCGATGTCGATCATGAGAGCCGAGAGGTGCATGTCGTAGCCGCTGTGCAGGACGCTCCCCGTCGTCTCGCTGTTTGACGCGCATTCCAGAGGGTCAGTCACTAGAAAAACCGAGAGCAAGACCGAGAGGTGAGAGGGGGAGAGAAAAAGACGAAGGCGAGACTGACAAGGGGAGCAGTTTGCGCAGCGCGCTCGCGGTGCCGATTTGGCGGCGCAAACTCTCGACGAGGACGTCCAGCGCGGCGAACTTGACTTCGAGCGCGAAAACCGGATGACCTTTGTAGTCCTTGATCGGATCTCCCGGGCCGGTCGGTTTCCCCGTCATGCTCGGAAAGACGATGTTGACGAGACCTTGGACGAGCTCGACGCCGATGTAATCCCGGTCTGCGCGCGCACAAGGGGCCCTCGAACGACTTGGTCAGTGTGTCATAGCGAGGGAGGTTCAGAGACTGTGCGAACGGGCTTACAGGCAGAGAGGTCGTTTTGTGAGTTGGGCGCCGACGCCGGATTGCGAGTTTCGAGGTGGTTCTGGTTTTGGCACCACACGCTTGGTAAAGTGAGTGTTGCGCACACACGCCAGTCGACGAGGAAACGTGAGCATGCACTTACACACAGACCCTCGAGCAATCCGAGCAGAACGCCTTGCCAGCCGGCGCGAGGGTCCCTCCACTTTGTGTCGTCCGCCGCCACCGTCCCTGCCCCCTTGACGGGGTTCAAGACAGCCTCGGACACAGTCTCGTGCAGCAAGACACGCATGAACTGCTTCGTCGCATACACGACCGTTTCGATCTTTTCCTTTTCGAGGTGGTGCGAGCGCAGGAAAGCTGGATCGACGTCGGAGGAGGAGGAGAAGAGCTTTGGGTGCTCGACGGTCCAAGCAAAGATGACATGGCGCAAGCACTTGGCAAAGTCTTGAAGGAGGATCTCGTTGAACTGCCGGTCCCACGCAAAAGGCAGAGTACAGAGTCAGTCAGTCAGCAAGTCACCGCCCGCGGCTTGTCCGACGAGGAGGCGGATTCGAGGGGCACAGCACAGCGTAGCGTACCGTGTTGCGCCCCTTCCTGAGGACTCTCGACCAGTTGAACGTCCAAACCAGCGCCGTATCGAGCGCCGTCGTCGTCTTGACCTCGCCGCTCTTGCTGTCGCGGAATGGTTTCACGAGCGGCGTGAGGCGTTTCAGGACCCCGTCGAGGAGCCGATCGAGCGACAGCGGCGACTGGGCGCTCATCGCTCCGCGCGTGCGCCTGTACTGTACTGTACGGGGAGGTGAGAGGTGAGAAGTGAGAAGAGGGGAAAAGTCAAGTCACGCCTGACGTGCTCCCCTCGCACACACACACGCTGCAAGTAAGCCTTTGGACCCCAAGACTCTCGAGATGGATTTGCTATAGGTATACTTCAGCACATGTAATGCTAGTTCCACGTTCGGGGGAGGGCCTTGAACGCGGCGTCTTCCTCTCACTCCCTGTCTCGTGACCCCCCCCCCCCCCTTCGACTTGACCGATTACGCGCTGTACACATCGTGGAAAGGGTCAAAGCGTCGGTCAGTCGGGCGAAGGTGAGCGCGTCGATCGAGGCCCGAGGAGAGCGAATGCAAAATAACGGACCGGGGGAGCAACTCCGAGGGTAAGGTTACGCGCCACCGTGGAACCCCCCCTTCCCCTACTCGTTCGCCTCCTCATACCGCTCCAAGTATCGTCCATACAGCTGCATCAAGGAGCTCGGTTTCTGTAACGGAGGACCGACGGGCGAGCATAGTCGCAAAGTGGCAATCAGCTCGGTTCCGTCCGAAAAAAAGGCTTGAAGAGCTTGGCCGACTTGAATGCGATGCCTTAGAGAGGAGGGTGAACGCACCTGGATGACTTTCAACGCCTCGGTGACAAACTCTTCCTTGCTCATCGGTCCGTCCGACCTCGAGTTGCCGTTCGCCTGTGCCGTCATCCCGATTCCAGACTTGGTGAGGATGTTGTCAACGCGCGAGACGAGTTCCGCTTTGTCGATGAGGACGGCAGAAGCAGAAGAAGAAGTGGGGGGAGCTTGCCGCTGCTGTTGGTGCTGCGGCTCGACAGTTGACGACGACAACGAGGAGGGGGAGGAGAGCGCTCCGGTCGGACGGGGAGCTCCCTCCTCCTCCTCCTCTTCCTTTGCTGGCGCTGCCTCTGACGATAACGAGTCAGGCTGGTTCCGGTGTCGGATCCGCGAGTCCGGTCTTGGCGCAGGTGCAGCTCCAGGTGCAGGAGAAGGGGTGCAAGTCGAGTCGAGGCCGTCGTTCCTCCTCCTCGTCCTCGACAAGTTTTCCTCCTTAATCGCCGCCGCAGCCGCAGCTTTACCTCCTCCTCCTCCTCCTGAGCCTCCTCCTCCTCCTCCTCCTCCTCCTCCCGGTAACGGCAAGTTCGCAAAGATATCATGACTCAACACCGGCGGGGCAAACATCGGCGTCGTCGTAAGGGACGCCCTGCTCTCCTCCTCCTCCTTTTTCGACTCTGATGGCGGCGGCGGCGCGCTGTCGGGGAAAGACGACACCTCCTCGGGAACCGGAGTTGGCAAAGTGGACGTTGCCAGATCCGGCGCGATCGTTCCAGGCTGCACGTCCATCGAGAAGCCTTGAGGATGCACAGTCGTGTGAGGTTCAGTGGCCAGATCGACGGGCGAAGATCGACCCGGCTCAGGGGCGGCCGTAGCGGTGGTCACGCCGTTCGATGCTGCTGCTGCTGCGCGAGGAGACGAAACCGAAACGGACCCCGACGAGCCGGAGCCGGAGCCGATCCCACCCAACATGGCGAGGAGATCGTGAGCGTCTCGAGGAGGAGGCGGAGGCGGCGAAGTTGGCATCGGGGCCGCTTGTGAACCGAATGGTGGCATCTGAGGAGGAGCCGGAGGAGAGTAGGGAGTGGTGTGGTGATTATAGGGCGCAGAGGGAGCGGGAACGGGAACGGGAGCGCGCATCGCCGCTGGACGAGGGGACGAGTTCTACAAAGAAAATTCGGACAAAGAGGGATCGAATTCCCCCTCCCCACCGAGTCAGTGGACGCGAAAAGAATGCTTCTCTCCTTCAGGTTGCGATAAAGGGTTCGGCACTTACTTCGGCAGCTGCGGCAAAGATGGAATCGAGTAAAGCCATCCCGCCTCCTCCTCCTGCGGCTGGTGGTGGTGACTGAGCCTGCTGCTGCTGCTGCTGCTGCTGCTGCTGCTGTCGAGTCGGTAATTGCGCAGCTCGTGGCGTAGGCGAAGCAGCCGCAAAGAGTTGCTCGAGCGTTGCCGGGAGTCGTTGCGTTTGCGGTTGCGTTTGCGGTTGCGTTTGCGGCTTCGCGGCGGAAGGTACTGCCGCCGGAGCTGGTCTCGGCGACTTTGTTGCCGAAGCAAAGAGCGCATCGAGCGGGTTCATCGCCGTTGTTGTAGGAGCAGCATTCGGTTGCTGCTGCTGCTGCTGCTGCTGGGGGGCGGGCAAGGTGGCGGCTGCGGGAGTGGGCGACGCGGCGCTGAAGAGCATATCGACCGAGATGGGTTTCCCGCGCGGTAAGCCCGGTGCAGTCGCTTTTGCGCCTTCGCTACTCGCGGCTCGGGCGCGGACCCTGCGAGGAGGGGGAGTTGAGAACGTCAACTTTCCGGTTTGCTCGCTGATTCAGCAAGGAAGGGAGGGGTGGGAAGGCACGTACTGCTCCATTTGGCGACACAGCTCGTGCCTCTCTTTTTCTTCAAAGACCCAGATGCCGGTAGCGCGATCTATCAGCGGTGAATGTTAGCTCGGGACAATGTGTTCCCCCCTCGGCAAGGGATGGAAAGGACGGGAACGGACCTGCGTCTTTTCCGCTCTCGTAGAGGATGAACTCTCCTCCAACTTGGACTTCGCTCTCGGGCGTCAGGAACTCTTGTACGTATTCGAGTCCGTTGCGGTTCAAGACGAAGAAGCCGTAATGCGGTGCAGTCGTCCTGCGGGGGCGAGTGCGGTAAGTACACAGCAACAGGCGAGAGCACGGGGGTTGGGAATGCTGACCGAGAGAACAAGAACATGGGACCTTCTACGCCGGTCTTGACCCAGCCATGGCCCTTGTTGTCGTAGATGCTCGCGTAGCTGGTCGAGGCGACGATGCGGTCGATCGAGGGATCGTGCCGCTGCAGGTTCTTGAGGTTGAGCTGCCGCCGGAGCTCGTCTTTCGTCGTTGAATTCGACATCTGTACACTGCGCGGGAATGCTTCTGCTTCTGCGAGAGGTGGAGCGAGACAAGACAAGTAAGTTGCTGCCAAAGTCTGTTCGTCCGCCGCCTCTTCGGCTCCTGCTCTACACTGCCAGCTCGAGTCGAGTCGTCTTGGAACACGCTAAACGACTAAACAGGCTGTCTGAACGTCGCTCGCTCGGCTAGACTACGCAACGTCTCCTCCAGGGAGGGCAGCTCTCAGTCCCGATCCCGGTCGCTTCTTTGCTTCATCATTCAGCGGCGCATTCCAGTCTGCAACCTATGCCGACGCCTGTCGAGTATGTTGGTGCAACAGTCGACGCCGAGTATCACGTCGTCATTTCCTGGCACTTTAAAGCCAAGCTGTCCGACCTGCCGCCAGAGGGGATCAAGGTCGAGCCAGACAAGCTTGTCCCTTTGCGCGGCAACTGGTCATTCGAAATCGAGAGCAAGGACGATCAAATAGAGATGACGGCCGCGCATGGCATACTGGCACGCGCCGCGCACGGAGAGCGCGTCACGATTACTTGCGGACTGGCCTACGTCGCCGACGGGGCCCTGCGTCAAATTGGCACCGCATCATGGGGTACACCAGCCCCAATGCCTGGGCTCGATCAAGGACGACTTGGTGTACACCGCTTACACCTTCTCGCGCTCGAAAGACGAGCTCGCCAAGCTCGCCACGGATGGCAAGTTGCCCCACGCGGATCAGAGCAGCGTCCAACAGTGTCGTTTCACGATCACCTTGACGCAGAAGCCGGAGGAAGATGTCGCGCTTCTTCACCGCACTACTATGCCTGACCAGATCAAGGCTCTGCAGCTTGCGAGTGCGCCGACTCTTTCCCTCGATGGTTTCCCCGCCGCCGAACGCTGACTGATTACTGCATCCCAGATCTTTCGCACTCGCCAACCATGGACGTGCGCCTGCTCTTCAAGCGGGCAGGCGACCTCGAGCTCGAACTTTGGACGACTGCCGACTTCCTCGGCAAGCCTCCGGGTACTACAAAGCCCTTTTTGCGTCCGGCGCGGCGGAGACGGTCACGCGCAGCAGGTCGAAACGTGCACGCGGCCCGAGTGTTGTCTCCGAGCAGAAGCCTTTCGCTCCCGGCAACAGCTCCGATTTAAAGGTCGACTGGGAAGACTCGGACGACGAAACGGACGCCTTTCTCGTCGAGCGTGACTGGATGGACTGCACGTCAACGAAGCAAGACACCGCCGAGTTTGACTATCAGCAGATCGAGGTCCGCGAAACGGCGTACTCGACCATGTGCGCCGTCCTGCTCTACTTACAAACCGGCCACGTCAAGTTTGCACCGCTCCGTTCGTCGCATGCTCTGTCGCCGGACGAACTCGTCACGAAGCGCAAAGCCTCGCACGCGAGAAGCTTGGATGACAGCCCGACCCTCCCACCTCCCGTGTCGCCCAAGTCTGTCTATCGCCTTGCTCACCTCCTCGAGCGCGACGAGCTTCAGAAAGTGGCGCTCGACTCGTTTGCTTCCTGTCTTTCGATCAGCGGCGCCGCCGACGAGCTCTTCAGTCCAGTCTCACTCGCGTACGACCAACTGCGAAAAGTCATCGTCGATTTCGTCGTCAAGAGCTGGAAGGAGGTCAAGGCGACTGAAGCGTGGCAAGCGGCGCGCGCCAAGGTGACGAGCGCGCCGAGCGAAGGTGCTGCGCAGGTCATGTTTGACGTGTTTGCCGCGATCGAAAACACTTGAGGCTTTTTTTGTTGGACGCGGCACGGTTCGGCGGCGGTCCATCGGCGGCGGTCCATCGGCGGAGACTCGACGCTTCCTTTGCGCCGTGTTGCTCGCAACTCGGTCTCTCTTCCCTTCCCGCCCCCCGTCTGAAAAATTTTAGCCCGCTTGTCGAGTTCTCGTTGCATGCCTTCTACCGTGGCAATGAAATGTGCAGTTGCTCGTGTTGACCACACAGGCGATGTGAGCAGATGCGAGAGAGTATTTTCTTTCAAGGAGAATTCAAGAGAATAGCCTCTTACGCCCGACGTCGTTCGCCTTCTCCACTCCGAAGCAATACTGGTCGAACTCTAGACCAGATTAGATGAGGAAGTTCACGGTCTGCTAGAGCGTACAAGCCCGCGCCGATTCGTCTCTGCTTCCTCCGAATTTGACTTTGCCTTCTCCTCTCGCCGCTTCCTGCCCTTCATCGCCTCGTTCTCCTGCTTGACGCGGTGCAACAACCGCGCTGCTTACTCCCCAGGCGTGTGCTGCTCGAACCTAGCCCGGGACAGAAGTGCACGTCGACGTCGACCCGCTATCTCCAGCGCCGCTTCTTCGCCTTCCGGGCAGTCGGAGCACGCGACTATGCCCGAGCCCGTCGAGACGCTCGGCGGTGCCGTCAAGCACAAGGACGCCATCGAAATCACCTGGGAGTTTAAAGCCAACTTGTCCGACCTTCCGCCAGGAGGCATCCACCTCGAAGCGCCCGAATCAGTGCCGCTGCCGGGAAGCTGGCAGCTCAATGTCGACAAGGACGAAGACGACCCGGGCGTGCTCAGCGTGGACGCGACTTACGGAAGCCTGCCTCTGGGGAGTCTCGGCAGTTCAGTCACCGTCAAGCTCGACTTCTCTCTGATCGCTGGCGCAGGAAAGCGGCGGCTTAATGGGGCGTCTTGGGATGACGGATCAGAGCCCTCTCTTGCGGCCACGGGTTACGAGTCCTACAATTGTTACCGCGTTTCGCTGTCGCGAAAAGAACTGGCCGCGAATGGCCGTTGGCCGGCGAGCGAGCAGAACAGCGTGCAGCAGTATTGTTTCACAATCACCTTTGTCCGCCAACTGCAGCGGAACACTGCTCAAAGACACCGTGCGCCAACTGATGACGTGACAAAGGCACTCTGCATGGCCGGCAAGTCTACTCCCCTAATCTTCTGCCGGTACCTGTCACAAATGACTGCTGAGTCTGTTTCCTTCGCTCACTAGACTCTTTCCATACGAGGCATGCGGCTGTCTCCCTACGGTTTCATCGGCCTGATGATGTCTACCTCGAGCTCTGGACTACCTCGGGACTGCTTGCGAGCGCTTCGGAATACTACAAAACCTTTTTGGGTTCCGGCTGCGCCGAGACGGTCCCTTCCGGCTTTCAGCGCAAGCGCAAGCGCAGCGAAGCGCCGCCTCCCATCGAGCAGAAGCCATTTGTACAAGGAAATCCTGCGCTGCCGACGATTGATTGGCAAGACTCGGTCGACGAAACGGACGATTTTATCGTCAAGCGCGACTGGTCCGGATGCAAGACTGCCGAAGACAACTCGACCGAATCGGAACATCAACAAATCGACGTTCGTGAGACCGCCTACTCGACAATGAATGCCGTGCTTCTCTACCTCGCAACCGGTCACATCAAGTTTGCGCCGCTGGGTTCTCTGTTGGAGGCGCGCACTCAAGATGCTCCTGGCACGCGTCGGACGCTCCTCGACAAACACGTGTCCGAGCACCCGACATTACCCCTGCCGGTCTCGCCAAAATCGATATATCGCCTCGCCCATCTGCTCCAGCGAGAAGAGTTGCAACAACTCGCCCTCGATGCTTTCTCAACGAGTCTCACAACCGAAGGGGCGGCGCGCGAATTGTTCAGTCCCGTCTCGATCGCCTACGCCGACTTTAAAAAGGTCGTGCTCGACTACGTCGTCGAAAACTGGCAGGAGGTGCAGGCGAGCAAGTCCTGGCAAGAAATGCGCGAGAAGGCGACAACGGGCGAGATCGAAGGTGCCGCCCAAATCCTGTTTGATCTCCTGAGTACGCTGCACGAGAAGGATTTGATCCGCGCGACTCCCAAGAAGTAAATTTAAGACCCATTCTTGAAACCACTGTCTTGATGATGATGGTGGGTACCTTGCAAGTCAACGCTTTGATTCTGTTCTCCACCGTCAATTTCAAACCAGTGCTCGCTTCGCCGCAATCAAAGGAGACAAGGGCAGCGCACCATGAAACCAACAATTACCAGTGGTGTCCAGTGCTTCTAGATGGATGTGATGTGGTCAAACGATAGGAGAGATGCTCCGCACTGCGAGGGGCGGATTCTGCAAAGCTTGGACTCACGACGTAGTTGAGAGTGAGGAAGTACCCATCAGCTTCGCCAATTCGGCGAGCCTGCTGGGCTATCCATGCAAGGAGAGCCACAAAAATGTGTTTATTTTGGTCGGCATTGTACTAATTATGGACTTGTTGCGCGCGAAGCCATGCAAGGGCGTTGTGCGCTTCTTGCCAAAGCGCTGCTCGGTCCCGATCCGGCAAAACCTCGTTGAGGCGCAGACAGATCGACTCCTGGAGCTGTGCAGCCATGTGGGTAAGAACACAACGGCCCGGATCAAGTGCGTCGACTGCCTCAGGGAGCCGCCGAGAAGCGGAGTGGGTCGAGACAAAATCGCGTGGCGGGTAGAAGAGAGGAGGGCTTTCGTGGAGCAGTGGAGCCAAATTAGGCAGCTCCCAGGAGCGTTGACAGAAAGTATACGGGCATATAAGGTCGGTTTGGGTGCGTCTCTACGAAAGGGGACCGTCAGCCTGACATCTGTCCGTACGAGAGAGGGGAAAGTAGAACTTTGCGACACTTGCCATCCGTTGGAGAATTGCGGTCGGCGTCCTGGCGAGCTGCCAAGGTTCGTAAAGGGTCATTCCCTTGTCTTGGGGACACGAGTTTAGGAACATAAAGGAAAAAGACGCGTACCAACAGCGCGACCCACTCGAGAATCTTCTCCTCAGAGTCCCCATGAAGTCCGCTGGAAGCCCTGTACAGCTGCAGAACCTCTCCAAGAAGCTCATTCATGACCTCGTGATAGAGCCACCCCGTGTGAGGGTCTTAGCTTAACCAGCGTTCCACCGCGTCGTCGAAAGCTGCCGCATGCTTTTCCAGCTACTGCTGCGACAGCCCCTCAAGGTTAAAAAGGCCATTCCGAGCGTTCAGAAAAATGAGATACTTCTCAATCTCGGCATGAATATGGTTAACGTCGGAAATGGTAAGGTGCGGCCAAACGTTCGGAGCTGCAATCGGTAGCCTTTCCCGATACCTGAATGTCTCCTCGGCCACGACGCGGCACAGCGGCATGTTCATCTCCGGACTGAGGTCCCACAGATGGGAGAGACTCTCTCCATGGTGTGACATGGTCGACGCTTGAAGTGGAATGAATGCAATAGCGACGCAGAGCTGGTTCCCGTCAGCCTCCTCGTCGAGCTCTGAGCACGCCATTTCGGCTTGTCCGCGGACTTGCAAGGGAATCGTGCACAGCCGGCACGTTTCTCATTCCAGTACGCTTGGCGCATCGGCTCCACGCATCGGACATCCGGCGATCGACGGCTTTGGGAAATCGAAAAGAACCATTTGAGAAGGCAAAGCTCGCGGATGGAGCGGATCAGCAAGTCGAGTGCAGTGACGGGCGTCCTGAGCTGATGACGAGACCATCATTTTGACGGCATACATAGCGATCACACTAAGGGGCGAGAAGATAGGTCGAACGACGAGACGGTCTTTAGAGCAAAGCGAAAGGAGAAACAAATCGTGCAAAGACTCGCCGGCCTCGCATCGTCATATAGCTGCCACGACGGAACGGCGGTGCAGTTCAATCTCGCCTCCCGTCACAGCGGCTCTCTGTGGAGAGAAAGCAAGAAGAGCAGCTTGCGCGGCAGGGACGAGCACTTTGTCGATGAGGGCGTTTTTCATGCTGCAAAACTCGGCTCCGAGAAGAATCGGAAAAGGGCGGACGCAACTAATCCTTTAACGCGAGTTTCCTTTGCTCTGTGAGTCGCATTAGGGGAAACCTCCCGTTCGGCGTCCCCAGACAAAGCCAGTGAAGAAACGGGGGAAAGGGACGCAAAATTCAAGCTCTCGAAACGAACCAGACTTACAGAGCGGATATAGGAGACGAGGAACGGGCAGTAGAGACGACAACGGTGGCGGAAGGGGACAAACGGTCGAGGGAGGATAAACGGTCGAGGGAGGATACACGAGTGAGAATACTTGAGACTGCGCACACGCTCGCGATCGAGTCAGCCCGGTGAGCTGGGAAACAGAGCAAAAGAGAAGACTCACGACATGCAGAAAAAAGGAGATATAGACGTAAATCCGTTTCAACCGCGACGTGAGCGGTTCTTGGTCTTGTTCTTCTTGCGACGACGACCTTCGCGGGAGGTTGCGCCACGACGCCAGGCCGAAAAACGCTTCCCGACACGCTCCTCCAGGCGCTTCAGCGCCTGGATGGCCTTGCGAGCGTGATTGACCGTTTCTTGACCACCGCGGTACGTCAAAGGTTGTGCGCGACGGGTACCGAGGCGGAGCGTCTCGAGCTGGCGAGCTAGGAAGGGAGCCACGCGGGAATACGCGCGATCGAGAGCGGGCGTTGCGTCGGCCTTGCGACGCCCACGCTTGATCAAGTCGATCCAGGAGCGAGGAAGGTCGTCTTGGCGGTTGCCGCCGACACGGGTGCGGATCGAGCCCCACCACGATTTGGCGTCGCGCTGGCTGCGGTAGGCGAGCCGCGCGAGGAAGCACTCCGGCAAGTGAGGTGACCGCTTACACGTCGCGCGATGGCGGGCCGTAAAGTCGTTCACGCGCTCGCGCTGGCGTTGCAAGTCCTTTGTGACGGTGGCGAGATCCCTTTCGAGGTGACGGGCGAGTTTGCGGCGTCCGTGGTTCGCGCTCTCGAGAGCGTGACGGCCGTGCTTGAGACTGGAAGCGAGCGCATTTGTCGATACGCGCGCGACCAGGCCCGCTGCAGACGGCCGGAGCCACGCCGAGAGCCAGGACGACTCGTGACCGCGTTCCGGGCTGGCCGAGATGTCGGCGGCGGCAACGTCGACCGGTGCTGTCGCTGCACGACGGCGTTTCGTACCGTCGGCAGCTGGCGGAACGTACATCACTGGCGGGTTCGGAGCGTGGACGACCGGAGGCGCTGCGTGATCAAAGAGCGAAAGGAGCTCGCGACGCTGACGACGCAGACTGCCACGGCGGCGCTGACGGTGACGATGCATTCGACGCTGAGCGCGCGAGACGACCAGCTGTTCGAGTTCTCTCAACTTGGTCCCCGGCGCAAACACGCTGCGCTCTTCTGGAAGAGCATCAAGTTCCGAAGCCTCCTCCTTGTGGACGTGGACAAGAGCAGGGGCGGCACGCGTCTCGACGGGTTCCACTGAATGTGGGTCCGAGCCTGTGTGGCAGGCATGGGGCGACTCGAAGGTGACGGAGAGGGATTGGTCGTCCTCTTCGTCTTCGTCGTCGTCGTTGTCGTCGTGGTCGGAGCTCACGATCGACATGGCCGTGATGAGCATCGCGCCACCCGCTTCCGCTTCCGATTCCGCGACCATCGTCTCCATCATCAGCGCCCTGATCGTCTCACTGAACGACATCATCACCTCCTCGGTCGTCGTCGCCGCCGCATTACAGTTCATATCCGGTGCTGACGCTGATGAGGGCAGGGTGCGGACGGGAGCGGGCAACGTAGTACTTGTCGAGTCGAGCCATCCGGAGGCGGCGATGGCGACTGCAGCGGCGACGAACGAGAGGACAGCCACCGCTTTGCGCGAGCGAGCCGTCCCAGGTGCGTGCGCGTAAGCTTGCATCGACGAGGAAGTCGTGTCGGCTTCTTCTTCTTCTTGTTCTTGTGCTTGAGCGCTGTGTTCCGAAACGTCGCGCGATTCTGGCATGGCGCCGGGAACCGATCCGTCCGCGCCGGAAACCGCCTTGGCAATCCCTCCTCCGGGAACGACTGTCGCCTCACTCGAAGTCATCGATTGCGGACCTGCCAGAGAGGTGGTCAAGTCGTGTTTCGCCGGCTCCTGCTCCGGTTGCTGTTGGCGAACTGCTTCGCCTCCTTCGATGTGCTGCATCGACTCCTCCGAATCGACAGGCGGTTGCTCCGCTTGATCCTCCACACACGAGACCCCTTCAGGCGCATCGGTGTCACTGGCCATATCCTCTTGCTCTTCTTTGCTGAATTTCGGTTTCGGACTCGAAGAGGGCGATGACGCCTCCGCCGCCGAGCGGATCCAGTCGTGTACGTGCGCCGGATCGTACGACTTGCTGTACTGCTGCCGCTGCTGCTCTTCGTGGTCGCGGTCGAGTGCATGAGGCTGTTCAACGAGCAATGATTGCTTCGCCAAGCTGGCGTCACTGCGCGAAAGCGGCGTTGGCGAACTCGAACGACGACGGCGCTGCTGCTTCATCCGAGCGGAATGACGCGGAGGTGGGGACGGCGGTGTGCTGGTAGTCATCAAGAGAGGCGAAGTTGACGTGGACATCATCTCGTCGGCGATTTGATCAGACGAGTTTGTCCCCGACGACGACGACAACGAAGGGGACGAAACGGCCTGCTTGTCAGGCGAGATCGACATCTCTGACGACTGGCGCGAAGCATCCGACATGGGCGAAGCTGGCACCGACGCGGCGGCGGACGACAACGATGCTGACGACGACGATGCAGTCGAAACCGCAGGCGCCGCTTCGGCAGCATCGAGCAACATCGAGTAGTCGGCTTCGAGGCCCTTGGGAACGTCGTTGATCTGCTGGTCGTGCGTCGCCGGTTCGTGTCCGTTGAGAGAAGCGGCGATCGGGTCCGGGAAACTCAACCTCATCGCGCCCGCCGCGTGGTCGTCCTCGCCGTCGTGCGAGCGACCAGACTCGGATTCCGATCCCGATCCGGAAACCGAGATCGACGATTTGGTGGTGTTGGTCGTTCCGCCGCCGACGGAGGCGGAACAGTCGGAAGCGGACGAAGAAGAGCGCCACGACTCGGTGTCGGTGTCTGACTGCGTGCGAGTAGTGCCCGCAGGCTCTCCTGGACGCAGGGCTTTGACGAGGTCTTCAGACTTTGAAGAGGAGGAGGTGACGGCGGCCGATTGTGGCGATGGTCCGGTTGAGACGACATGGCGCGACGACATTGAGACGATCGAAACGGGCGAGGACGAGCGCAGATCGCGGCTGTTGACGAGATCAAACCCCTCCTCATCGGTGTCGTCTTCGGCGTCGCGGTCGAGCTCCCTTGAAGCTGAGACGAGCTCGAGACTGTTGCGCACGCCGCCGTCGTCGTCATCTTCGTCTTCGTCCTCGGACCACGGATCGGTCAGGGTCGAGACTCTCGGGGCGGCCAGACTCGGTTGCTCGAAGGAGCCCCCCTCGACGGTCTCGTTTGCAGGCGAGCTTGTCATCGCGGCTGTGAGTTCTCAGAATCCCTTCATCAGCAATGCGAGCCCGAAAGGGATGCTGACTTGTCCGAAAGTGGGCTGACTGATTGTCCTCACCTTTCGCTCCGCGCGCGGGCAGAAAAAGCTCTTGACGAGACACGGCTGACGCTGTCTGCACGGCGCCACTTTGGCCGTGGTCAGCAGGCGGGATTTCTCTGCGCGAGAAAGAGGGAAAGAAGGACAGACAGGTCAGCCATCTCAGGTCCCGCGAGAGGAGTGACAGGCGGTGTTGAATCTTTGCGACCGGAACAGCGGCAGGGCGTGGGCGACGAAGACGACGACTCGCAGAATTCGGTGCGAGTCCGCTGACTGTGCATATAGACTCTCTGGCCCACTTTGGGGGTTCGTTTCCCGCTCGGTGCCCCCGATTCGTCGAGGTGGCGGCTCTCCGGAGCCAGACCGAGATGGGCGCGAGCAGTGGAAGCCCAGTAGCGCTCCTCTTAGTATAGCAAGCCTGCCTGACCCGCAGCAAGCCGTATCGCGAGCCAGAGTCGTCCTCATCGGCGGTCGCTAATTCTCATCGCTCCGACTCGGACTCGAAGAGCGCTCGCGCCCGTTCGAGCGTGCGCGGGGCTGGGAGAGCAGTCGCACACTACTCCGATCGCTTCAACTGACCTTGTGCGTGAGTGTCTGGCTGTCTAAGCAGAGTGCACGGTGATGGTAGGAGGAGAGAGGTGGAAGTGGGGCCGCGCAGCCTCCTCGCCGAGCCTGGCCGGAGCTTGGTCAGCTCCCATAGACGCCTTTAGGTATGGCTGGTGCATTTCTCGCTCACTCTACAACCAAGTTTTCCGGCGCGCTCGGACAAAAACAGCTCGTCAAGAGAGAACCCATATCATTTCATGGACAGGAGCGGGACGGCAAGAACACACGGCGATATGAATAAGGATAACAGAAGAGTGGGAACAGACCCATCAGGCGTATATGCGCAAGGATCGCAATGTGCGGAGAAAGAGCCGCGTGCACGCTTAGAACGCGAGTGGCGCCCTCAAAACTCTGGGTGTTCGCGAAGAGAGCAGGAAACGAGTCAGGTCCTCGTCGTCGTCGTCATGTCGCCTCGCCACTCTCAACCGGAGGAAACCCGCGAGAGAGAGAACAAGCGAGAACTCACCGATTCGCATCCCCTGCTGGGCCAGCAAGAACTGGACCCCAGTGCGGCGAGTCCGTTCGAGCTCGTTCAACTCGCGTTCGATCCGCTCGTGCACCGTCTCGTCGTTGTCCTCATCTTCCTCTTCTTCTTCTTCCCCATCTTCGTCTTCGTCCTCATCCTCGTCATCGCCTGTTGGCAATGGACCTGGTGCTAGAGAAGAGGATTGAGCGCTCCCGAGGCGAGGGGAACGGCGCGGTCCTGAACTGGAGAAGGAGGAAGATGGGTCGGCAGCAGCGGCGACGAGGGAAGCGGTTCCAGTCTTCAGTTGCGCAGATTGAGGTTCTGAGGCTGGGGGCGGTCGCGGCCGTAGGGTCGGGGTCGGGTAGAGCTCGTCTTTGATGTGCATGATCACGACTGCACGACAAGAGGAGAGCATTGGCCGTCAGTAACGAGTCGCCCCCATCCACTCCTAGCTCAAGAGGGCAGGAGCCGGCGCAAGATTGAGCACCAGCACCAGCATTGCACCGCGTATACAAAGATCTGGACAAGGAAGAGGGCGACTGACCAGTCACGCCCTCGAGCGGCAACAGCTCGGACCCCTCGTCCGGGTCCCGCGCGCCAATTGTCGCTGCCGTTTCTTGCTGGCGCACCTCGTCGGCGAGAACGTCCAGCTCGTCCATCAAAAAAGGGGGCGACAAGTGCCCGAACAAGAGTTCCCTTGGCTGGGAAGACTGCGGGTGCGCGCTCATTCAGCACCCCACAGGGACATAAGGGGCGAGAGAGAGAGTAAAACGCACTGAGTAGCTGCACTCGATAAACATCGTATCGAGTGTGCGGTCTAGAATTTTGGGCGCCGCGGCCGCCCACACTCTTCGGTTCAAATCCGTTCTCGAGACCGAGTCTGCGCGTCCACCCAGAGGGTCAAGATACACACACGTCAGCGAGATGCAATCTCCAAGTAGAAACTGATCTTCAAACCTGTGTGAGATTCCAGCGACTCGCAGTGGGACGGGGACGCACCTGGTTCGACGTCACCAAAGAACAAGAACTCGCGCTCCGTCTCCTCGTCCTTGACAAACACCGCCGTCGAGCAATACACCTCCTTCTCCAGTGACCCTTTTCCCGTCGTCGTCGTCGTCGTCGTCGCCTTCTGTGTGGCTGATCTTGAAGAGGAAGAGGAAGGATCTGCTGTGGAAGCGCCCGAAGACGGGTTCGGACCGTGCGCGATAGGGAAAGCGATGAACGACAGCGAGGGCGACAAGGTCCGAGAGCGAGTGGCGGGCGCCTCAAAGCTGGGAGGGAAAATACGAGTTGTGGTCAGACTTGGTTGGGACAAACGAGCTGCCGAAAAGCAGAGGAGAGGAACCCCGCTCTCCACAGTGAGCAATCCTGCCCGCGGGTACTCACACTCTATACTCGTAGGCAATTCCCTTCCCCTTCCCTGAGCCGTCGAGATCCTCCCGCCCTCCAAGGACGGGCCACACGCCGCCATCCATCGCCCGTTCGATATTCGCAATCGTGTGCTCGACCCCGTAGACGGGTTTCACCTGCAGGCGACAGAGCGCAGAAGAGATAACGAGGCCGGCGATGTGGTCCAGATGACCGTGGGTGATGAGGAAACAGCTGGTAACAGGCGAAAGCGGTCAGGGAAAATTCCGGGGGGGTACAGGGCGGGGGAAATCACGCGCAGACTGACTTGATCGAGTCCCAGACGATCCCTCCAGTTCTGTGCGCCCTCGCTTTCCGTCCCCGCGCTGTTTCGACGACTCGCTCGTGCGCATTCGCGCCGTCGACGCGTCGTGTTCTCCGCTTGGCGGCGTTCCCTCGACCTCTGAGCCTGTCTGCCTCGTCTTCGGCGCTGAATTCGGAGAAAAGGTCCGGATCTCGTTCGGCCAGAGCGACGATGGCTCCGAGTGTAGAGCCTCCTGTATGTCCGTGAAGCGAGTCGAGCGGTGCCGCACAGAGGTGAAAACGTTTCGAGTCGTTGGCGAAATTCAGGAGGAACGAGGCGTTGGAGTGGCGAAGGCAGGGAATCTGATCCCGTCAGTGTAGTGTCACAGGATTTTAGATCTTCCAGCTCGTACACGCTCGGCAACGCACCTTCGAGCCCTGTGCACCCTTCTGACCATCTCCTGGAAGCAGATTTGACGAGATAAGAACTCAGGTTCGAGCCGACCGGTCCGCCGCCGCAGCCCTGCACAGATTCCATTAGCCTCGTTGCTCCTCCTAGAGGAGACTAGACCCGCCAGAACGACTCTTTGTGACGCACCAAGACGAGCATTTCGAATGCGGGTTTCCGTTCACCACCACCACGAGCGCGACCGTTTCCGCCGAAGCGGACCCGCCCATTCGCCTGAACCGACATTAAGTGATCCGTATCCGTGCTATCCCGAGCGTGCGGTCCTCGGAAGCTTCCTTGCTGTGCGCTGGCGTCGACGGGTGCGTCTTGAGGTTGATCGATGTGGGGCAGCAAGCGGACGAGCAGATAGCAGCGCCCTGTGGAGGCTAAACAGCGGGAGCTTAGCTGTCTGAGCACGCGCGAGATTGCTAGGCCGACCTGCGTAGCGTGTGAACAAGAAAACGCAAGTCGGGTGCCAGAGTAAGCGCCGGAGATAAGGAAACAGCCGACGGCATGACGCGGACGGAATTTGGACGGCGAACAGACTTGTTCCTCCTTCCATACGCTCAGTAGATTGCGCGGTCTACTCTGAATAGCCAGGCCCACATGCTTGAATGGCTGAAGGTCTTGCCGAAGGTCCCGCGAGCATCGCGCTGCGTCCGCCGACTCGCTGTTCTCCTTCGACTCCGCTTTCTTCGCCACAGCAAGGAGCCGTCCATTTCACAAATAGCTGTAGACTCTCCACGTCCCGACGCTCATGTGATATCTCGTCGACCGGCTTCCCGAAGCTTGGCTCGATTCTCCCCGCCTGTTTCGACCCCCCCCCCCCCCCCCCCCGCGCGCGCGCGGGACTCGTGACAACCCCTTCCCCTTGTCCCTTGTTCCGACGCTCTGAATCGCTTTCCAACTGGCTCCGCGTCCTCTTCCTACTGCTACTATCCCCAAAAGCTATGGCCAACAACGTTTCTGCGCCGCCGAAGCTCGTCACTCTGGATCCCACCGACCCGCGTCAGCACGACCTGTGCCGGGTCGTTGTCGATATGACTGACCAGTACTTGCATCGGCAACCACTGCCCCGGTTCAGGGACCCGGTAGGAAAGCCGAGAACCCGTGAATGGTTGCTGTGGCAGGGCAAGTTTATCATCAGAAATCTGCGGAATCAGCTCATCTCCCTCGCGTATCGCTATCCCGGATCGGAAAATCCGGTAACACTCCGTCAAGCCTGCGAGGACTGGACAACGCGGCGCAAGGCGCTGGAAGATCAAGACACGAGGGGACACGCAGCTTACTTTGCGGTGCTCGACGAGCTTTTAGATGATCTGGTTAGGCCGGCCTTTGAACCGGCCCACCGACGCGCGGTCCTCGAGCCTCACTACGTCGCAATTTTGGTACAGTACCTCTTTTTGTTGTGCACCTGTCCAAAGAACCAGACTGACCATCGCTCGTGGACCGCCAGCTTTCAAGGACGCCAACGGCCATGTACATGCGGATGGTGCGTTGCTCGCTCATGGCCTCCTTTTCCTGAACCTTGTTGAGATAACCTGCAGTGCACAGCAAACCTATCACCCTTGCCCAGATGCACCAATGACCTTGCGTACCCACATGTGGGATCAACCCGAGCTCCGCCAGTGGCTGCGTTTTACTCCCCTGGTGACATTCCCAACCCAGGATATCGGGTTGCCGCTGCTGTGGGCAAGGTCCCAGCAAGATCAGCATGCCAGCATCACTGATTACTTTGAGAACTTGGTCTCCTGCCTCCAAAAACGCCTCACTCTCGAGGTCCGCGGCCATGCTGATTACTTCCTTGCCTTTGAGGAACTTGCCTCGGGCACCGCCTGGCTTACGAGCACCCAGGTCTCGGACTGGTATCATATAATTCCTTTCAATGAGCAGAAAGCTTTTTCCAAGTGGACTGTGAATCTGCACAACTCCATACAGGCCAGTCTTGACAAAGCTGGAGGTTTGATCATGCTGTCCCATTTGGTGCCTCTCTCTCACTCTGCGCACATGCAATCTTCTCCTCTTCCGAAGGATCGTAAGCTAACCTGTGTTGGCCTGTCCAGCTTGCATGGGATCCGAAAATGGTGCAGCAGTGGATGGTATGGGTCCCTCCCCCTTTTTCATCGCAAGCACACTCCGGCTTGATGACTCAAGGACGCTCACTAATTTGTCACCATTTCTCTCGCATTCAGCGTTACTCATGTGGCGATTCCGCCGCCGATGCAAACCCGTTCCCAGGATCTCCAGCCGACCTAAAGCAAAAGGGGGACTGGACATGGGCTTGTCCCGAGTTCAACGCATTCCTCCCGCCTCCAACTCCCGGTGTTGAGCCGGCTCCGCGAGACCCAGGTGCTGGTCATGTACAAGTCCTTCTACCTCATTGAGGTACACTGTGAGGGGCAAGACGCAATGCACTTGTCGGAGGCAATGTCTAGCGCGTCAGCCGGGGGATACTTTATCTTTGCTTGGAAACCCTTCTATTTCTGCCTGGCAGTCCAGTCCTACTCGACACATGTGTCATTATCTCCTGTAACAAGATTTATATGGTGATATCGCTGGACACAAGCAGGGGTACCGTGGAAAGAAGCACAAATCTCAAAATAACGCTCGAAGATAAAACGGTTCGTCTCGTTTCTGCGAGCAACCGCGCTCATCAAGCAGTCGATCCCTTTTTCCTTTGTCTATATCACCTTCACGCTGCCTGGGAACTTGGATCCACCCGGATTAAAAGCAGGCTGTTCTCTCCCAAGTAAGTCTTCAAAGCGTGTTTGCGTTTGCCTTCCTGGTGGTGGTGCCGCACTCTTCGGTGACTAAATCCGCGTGTCTGCCTTTTAGCCTAGCCTGACATTGAGTGAACCACAAACTAAGCTACCCTGAGCTGTGCAGTGTCATGATTCAAGTGTACAGTCGATCGAGGTGGCGTGACAGAAGAACCGCCAAAGCCTGCTTGCCGTCCCTTCCACACGCTGGGTTACGCGCTTCCCTTCCAGCCGCGTCTTGCATTAGAGCTCGTCGGGCGGGCAACGTAATTGAATGTGTCCCCTACGCTGGGCGAAATCAAAGATCGGAACGCTCGAGCCCCCCGAATTCCTCGGTCCGCGGACAAGCCGGCATCCTTCTCTCATGTCGCTCTCGGACGGCAAAGCGCTTTCATCCTTAGCTTCTTCACAAAGTCATAAAATCGAGCCGCTGCCTCTATTGACCCTCGCATCACGGCCCAGCTTGTGACACTCGATCCCGCCATACCAGACCAGCAAAAACTGTGCGAGCTCGTCATCAGCGAGACGCATACATATCTGCATCGGGCTCCACTTTGCCCGCTCAAGGACTCGGTTGGGCGCGAGAGAACAGGGGAATGGCTGCGACACTACTGCAACACCGCTATGGAGTGTATCACCATTCAGATTGAGCGCCTGGAAGGCGAGTCTACTCGTTCGTCAGTGTCGGTGTCGATCTTCCAAGCCTGGATAGATTGGCAGGCTCGGCACAAAGCGCTGGAGACACTGCAGGAATCCGCAGAGTCAGCGTATGCTGCCGTAATTGATGAGCTTCTGAATGATCTACATGCGACAACAACTGGAGGAAACCGGAGCGTCATAAACGAAGATTACTATGTTTCAATCTTGGTGAGCTTGTCCTTTTGATGCACAAAACACTGTACTGACCACAAGACTTGTGCCTGCCAGCTTTCCAGGACGCCGATGGCAATGTACATGCGAATGGTGCGTTGCTCAAGGCCCTTCAGAGACCTTGGCCTGAACAACATGTTTCTTTTCATTCAGCAAAGCCATGACGCTTGCCCAAATGCACCACACTCTTTGCGAGAGGGTCCGTGGGATCAACCAAAACTCCGCACATGGATGCGCTTTGCGCCTCGGCTACACTTCTTGTTGCCAGACAATGACTTTTTGTTACGCTGGTCAGAAAATGACAACTGGCAAGACCATCATACAGTTGCTCATGGAACCATCACCAAGGACATTGCAACCCTGGCCCGCAGGATCAAACAGTGTCTGAGTGCAGAAGTACGCCGGTTCAATCACCCTGGCCCCGGCCGCGTTGACACTTTGCAAATTGTCAATACTGGCATTGCCTGGATCACAAGTGAGGTGGTTCAAGACTGGTACATACAAGCATCTGCTGCCACACAGAGAGCATTTTCTGTGTGGGTTGTCAGTGTGTCTGAGTTTCTCATAGCGGGACTTAAAAAATCTGGAGGTTTGATCACGCTTGCCTACTTGGTTTGTCACTAGCTTATTGCCTCTGCTATTGACAGCAGCGGTAGCTAACCTCTACCCCTGCTTTGGCTGCAACAGCTTGCATGGAGTCCGCGTGGCGTGCAGCACTGGATGGTAGCTTGTCTCTCTGTGTGAACAGTTTCTCTCAACAGACCAATCGAAAGGCTGACTCTAATTCTGCGAACACCTTTTGCAATCAGCAACAAGTATACGCAGTGCCAGAAGATGACGAGTTCCCATTCGCTGAATCTTCAGCCACTCCCGACCATCACCAGTTCGTCCGAGCCCATCCGGAATTCATGCGTTCATCCTACCTCCTCTTGTTGTTGCCCACAACCCAGCACCAGCCTTTCATGTGCTTGGGCGTCGCCTGCATACTCGTTGATTCCAAAAGTGCAGATGGGAAGGACTTTGGCGTGAGTATCAAGTCAGGAGACCTTGCTGAGAACGTACTTTTTTGTCTCTTTTCTGTTCTCCCTTGACAATTAATTCACTCTGGTCATCATACGAGCTGTTTTCCTGCACAGGGAGGAAATGCTGCTTTAAAGCAAAAAAAGGAAGAATAGCGAGAAAGAAAGGACGGCTCGGTTTGCTCGACCGCTCAAGCGCACGCACCCGTTTGCTCGATGGCCAAGCCGGTGTCGTTGCTTTTCTGTGAGTGCAGCGCAAGTAGCTTCTTACTCCCTAACAAACAGGGTACGTGGTGTTTGTCAACATGCCCTCTGCACCACTTGACCGCTCGAGCTCACGAGCACGCGCCTCTCCCTCCGCGGACAAGCCGGCGGCCGTCGGTCTCCTCTGCTTGCCGCGACGGACGTTTCTTTTTCCTTTCCACATAGCCCTCTGGTCCCGACACGCAATGACTTCTCATGCTGAATCTACTCCTAGGCCCACAGAGCCTGTAGTGCTAGATCCCCAAGACCCGCACCAGTGGGAGATCAGCCAAGGCGTCGTCGATCAGACCAAGAGGTTATTGCGACGGCCAATCCTCGCAGATCTAGACTCCAACACACTGGACCTACTCAGGTTCCTAAGAAGAAGCACGAGCAATGATCCCGCAGAAAATGACAGGAGAGACACAAGATATGCTCTCATACAGAAGTGGCGGGATCACCTCAAACACCACTTCAGCACGCGAAGCCGCCGACTCAAGGCTTCATATGCCCAGTCCTCACTCCCCGTGACAGTTGAAGAAGCCTGGTCAAACTGGAAGCCTCAAGAATCGTATTCAGGGCCATGTACGATGCAGAAGACCCGCTTTACCTATGTGTCCTTCAAGAACTCCTCGAGGACCTCAGGTTGATACATCAACATCAATACAATGAGGCATACTTTGTTACTGTTCTGGTAAGTCTCTCCCCCTACGGTGGCGTGCTCACTGGCTTGCAGCTGAGGCTCGGGAGTTGCAGTTGTCAAGGACACCGATTACACTTTGCCTGAGGATGGTGCGTCAGTGCTCTACCATCTATTGTTCTGCCCTATCACTTCATTACAGAACTGACAGTAGAGGCGGGGAGCCTCTGCTTTTCAGATTGACTTTTCAGCTGTTGCGGGGGGGAGAATCAACATTTCCAAAGAAATGTGGCCCAGGTGTTGGCACCCGCCATCACTAAGCGCATGGCTGAGATTTGCCCTCCCCATAGAGAAGCTCAATGCCCCATGGGACGAAGAAAAAATGAAGGCCATCAATTGCATGGAATGGAGTGCTGCGGGCGCTGCGAGTCTTACCATTGAATACTGCATGCAGAATACCCTTAGGATGGTGACACGCGAACTTGAGTATCAAGCTCAGCGCTGCCCCAAAGTTGCTCAACAGTTGCCCCTGTTGTGCCATGACATCAACAACTGCGTTGCATGGATGAGCGGAGATGCAGTCAGATTGTGGCACAATGCTGCTGCAAAGGAGGTAAAGGCTGCCTTTGGCGTGTGGGCAGCACATCTTTGGCAGTTTGCATTCAGACACCTTGCCACCTCGGGGCCCAGCATTGGATATTATTATTGGGTTTATGAGTGATAGAACGACAAACAATCACAGACTAAAATGGCACATTTGGCAGCTGGCATGGCACCCGGATGCTGTTGTTGTGTGGATGGTCAGTCATGCTCTTGCGGTTCTTCTCTTTTACGTTTCCTTCTTTACAGACTTTGCTGCGAATGAGCATTGCCGCAAACTCCGCAAACTCTGATCCTCAAGCTGACCTTGGGTAAACATGTCTTATTCCTAAAGGCAGAGAGAATCAAGACCCCTCAGCGGACCTGGATTGACCAGCTGCGTCGCTTTCCGGGATGCCAGACTGATCCAATGCGCAATACGCATCTTGAGAAGGAGGAATTTCGTGCCTTCCGATGGAGCAATCGGAGCATCCCTAAACCTGAGCCAGAGCATAACCCTCTTGGCCCCACTTCAGGTAAAGCACACACAGTCATCACTAGAGATTGCAACTTACCTCATTAACAGCAGCAAGCATCTCTTGCAGGACAGCGCCAGCAGGATAACGGCAGTGTCTTTCAGCCTGCCAGTCGCTTGGTTTAACTTTTGTTGGAAGGTGATTCTCTGTTGACTTCTCTGTTGACTTGGTACTCTGATCTGCTTGGACTCGACCGATTTGATGTCCACCGACGGAGTGCGGTCAAATGTGACTTTGTTGACCGTGGTACAGACTGTAAAGCATTGGAATGTAGCATACGCAGCTAGCGGATTGCGCGCGAGCGCGCAAAGTGCACGCACTCGGACCGCTCCATCCAAGTCGTCAGTGGTCGTGTCGCAAATAGTTGCGCCTTTCCACCAGGCCCACCATTTCGACAGGTTCACCTCGATCCCGGGCTGTTGAAGTGCCCTCAACCGTCTCGCGTCTCGTTTGTGCGGTGCACGCACGCACCTCTCGTTTATGCGGTGCACGCACGCACCCCGCGCTCCGCGGACAAGCCGGCTGTCAGAGCTGTTTCCTGCTCGCCCGGGATATGTCGCTTTGCTTCCTACAGATCACTCCCTCTCTGCCCATTGCTTGAAGATGAGCTGGCACATGAGTCCTGCCCCCGTGGCCCAGACACCCGTTACTCTCCGTCCCCATGTCCCGCGCAAATGGGACCTGACCGAACAGGTTGTCAGGCGAACAAAGGAGTACCTGAGCCGGCCATGCCTCCTTCGTATGCCCGAAACTTCGTATGCCGAAACTTCGTATGCGCGGAATGACACAGAGCGTGAAGCGAGGGATGAACAGTTTGCAGAGAAGCTGCGAAAATTCCTCGACCTCCATCTCGCCGAGCAGCGGCGCTGTCTTGAGGCCCAATATGCCACCTCCTCCCTTCCTGTAACATTTAAGACAGCTTGAGCAAGCTGGCAAGCTTGTCGGGCTGTGTTCCAGGACCTTTACGATGCGAACAACCTGTTGTACCTGTGTGTCCTCCAAGAATTTCTTGAAGACCTCAAGTCACATCACCCGCACAAGAACAATGAGCGTCTCTTTGTTGCTTTACTTGTCAGTCTCTCCTCCCATCTTCCCCTATGCACCCAGACTTGCAGTGCTGCATTGTTCCCTGACCGGTTCTGTCGTTGCAGCTCTCAAGGACCCCAATCACTGTTTGCCTCAGGATGGTGCATGGAAAATTTGCCTGTCTATGGCAACTACATCCCGGTTGCAGAAGCTGACAGTGATACTACACCTGTGCTGCCTTCCAGTTCGACGCTCAGGCTCAATACGGCAAGCGCTTGGAGATTCAGCAGAGCATGTGGTCAAAGTGCTGGAACCCACCCTCAATGCGCAAACAGTTGAGATTCGCCCTCCTGCCGGAGAAGTTTAACATCCCCCCTCTGGCAGGGAAGAATCTTACCCTGAAGTGGGACGGCCGTCGAAGCATGTGTGATCCCAGGACCATTTTGTGTGAGATCAATGAGGCCTCAGATGCCCTGTGGTACTGCCTTTTGCAGCAGGGAGACACCACCCTCTTGCTAGCTGAGCCATACAGCCCAAAACAATTGATGGACGAGTTTCAAGAGGGTATTGCATGGGTCACCAGTGACCCAGTTGGCCAATGGTACCAGAGGGTTGATGACTTGGTGAAGAAGGCATTCAGTCGTTGGATCGAGCGTATCACTTTCTTTCAGTCCGTACACATGAGAGAGGCTGGACCTGGTGTTGTGTATGCCTATTGGGTACGTCTTTACCAAACTGGTCATATTGCCAGGGAACTTGAAGCTGATTTCTGCCTGTCTTGCAGATGGCATGGCACCCAGACGCTGTGGTTTCGTGGATGGTGAGTCTCATCTTTTTTTCTTTTTTTTCTCTTTCGTCCTCCCCTTTGCATTTCCACTTTTCCTGCACATCAACATCCCAACAGCAAACTCCCCGGCCTAGGCTGACATTTTATATAAACATTGCGCCCCAGGCGGAGCGACTCCCACGAGCCTCTTTTGGCCTGCTGCGTGACTTTCCAGGATGCTGTACCGACCCCAATCGCGGAACACTCTTCAAGGACGATCCCAAATTCCAAGCCTTCCAGCTTCTCAAGGGCAACACCCCCAAGCCCAAGCCTCAGGAGTCTGATCACACACCTGTTGAGGCACAGGAGGCCTCTGCCAGTGTGTTCCAACCAGTCCCGCGTCGATCCCCTGGCCAGCATCCCTGCTAGTGGGACACAGTAATGGAAGGCAGACCCTGAAAGAATTGAGGAAGTCTGATGGAGATGGTGTTGGATGGTGCCAACATCACTTGATATTTCTTTTTGTTTTTCTGTTTTGCCAATGTGTGTCAATGAATCTGCTCTCAAATTGCATCCTCTGGAGAGACTCAAGGGTGAAAGTGAACAGCCCAAGAGATGGGGGCTTAGCATTTGTCCCGGACAATGGATCTTTGCTGGGCAAGCCGGCCCCTTCCGTAGCTAAGTTGTCTCCCTTTTTCTCTTTTTGAACGGATCACTTACACTCTTCTTGATTACAGACCACTACACTTACATTGTACTGAACTCAAAGTGCAGGGCTTCAATTGTCAAGGATTGGTCAAGATCAAGAAGGATTTGTTGATGAAGGATTGCGGGCTCTCGTCGTAGCTCAGTCCCTCACTCCTTCTCTTTAGCTATCTCACGCCTCTCATATAGCTCACGCAATATAAACTTGTTTCCGTCTAAGTGGCCCTTGTCCGGCTATGCACCGCTGCAATCCCCATCTGCGCTTGTCACCTGGTCTCGCATCGCGCTTGAGACCGGTGTGCCTTGCAATCTCGCCTTGGGCTTGCCTCGGCGGCCTGCTTACTAGCCCACAGTTGACCTCTCGCCGGATCTGGTTTGTTCCCGATTGTACAGCCAGAATTGGCCAGAATGGCCTGTGATTTGGCGTAGGATTTGATTCTCTGCTAAACTTGACCGTTTTGACGTCCACCGACAGAGTGCAGTCAAGTGTGACAAGTGTCATTACAGATTGTAAGCGCTTAGCAGAACAAACAAAAAAAGCTTAGAAGGCTGGTCTCGGATTTTTCCTTCTTCGGCGGACCAGTTTTCCCTCTATACAGCTGTACGTAATGGGCTCGGTCGAGCTTCAATGCCTTACTATGCATGTGGCGAATTGCCGGAGTTAATCGGAGTTGCGATCCTTGACGCGGAACGGACGCCCCGCCGCTGCTCTGGTCTCGCCCTCCGCAGCCTCGCCTCTGCCAGTCTCACGTGCTCTGTGTGCGAAAGAATACAAGCAGAATGGACCGCAAACGCAAGTGGGACGAACCCGCCGAGGCAGCCGGTGCGACTGCTCAATCGGCGGAGGGCGACACGCCGCTCAAGGCGGTCAAGACGGAGGAAGGCGCATCGACGCGCTCGGCGAGCCATGAGGGAGGAGGTGGAGGAGGAGTCGACAAGGCAGCAGAGGCGGCAGGTCAGTCCCTTGGACGCTTCCCCTGGGATGGTGAGGGAGACGAGGACCGAGAGTGGGGTCTCGGATCAGGCGACGCTACGACGGCGTGTGCTCTCTGGCGGCGTGGGAGACTGGGCGGGGGCGACTATACTCCCTTACGATGATTTGAGGGTGGCTCCCTCCCTGGGAACCGCGCGGTCGCAGGAAGGGCGTTCGCCATCACGCTCTCCTTGGCCCTCACTTCCCCCTCGAGCTGCTCTCGCCGAAACCACGAGATCACGCAGGGATGGCGCGAGGCTCCGCAAAACTGACACCGTCTTTCAACGCGCGCGAATGCAGCCGCGATCGCCGCCCGCCTCGCCTCGCAGTACAAAGGCGCTGGAGGAGGACCGCCCCCTCCTCCTCCCGGTTCCGCACCTCCGCCTCCTCCCCCTACCGGCGCAGGAGGCCCGCACGGTATCGGCCACAAGGGCGAACGCGACCGCGATCGCGAAGCCGGCTTGTTCGTTGAAGACATCGAGATCAACGACTTGAGGAACCGGTACCTCCTCACGAAAGGGCCGACGCAGCAACAGATCTTGGCCGACACGGGCGCCAACGTGTTGACCAGGGGAGTGTGGTACCCCGACAAGTCGATGGCGACCGAAAAGGACCCGCCATTGTACTTGCACATCACCGGCGTGAGTTTTGCTTTTTGGGAAGCGAAGACGGAAAGACCAACGCGCTCCGAACTGACTCGAGGTTTCTCTCTTCTTCTCCTCCTCCTTTCTATGACCACCCATCGCCACCATCAACGCGCTCGAAATATCAACAGGACACGGAAGAGAAACTCGCCGCCGGCGTGAAGGCCGTCCGCGCCCTCATCGACCAAGACTTGAACCTCCTCGCCGGCGGTCCGAGAGGTCCCGGAGGTCCGCATGGACCTGGCGGCAGGCAAGGCTCTGACGGACCGGGTGGGGATCGCGATAGCGGATATGGTCAGAGGGTGAGGTTGGGCTTTTCTTGCGGGCGAATGGGTGCTGCGACGGGCGAGCCCCGCGCTCTGCTCGCCTCTCTCCTGCACGCAAAGGAACTTTGCACTGACAAGTTCTCATACTTTGATTTGATTTGACTCGACGTACAGCGCCGCTGGCCGGAGGAGAAACTCCCGATCGAGTTGGAACCGTTGCGAAACTTTAACGTCCGCGCCAAGGTCGTCGGTCCGGGCGTGAGTCTTCCTCCTCTCTCCTTTCTCTCTCTCTCTCTCTCTCTCGCGCGCGCGCGCGCGGCTGTTCCATTCTGCACGCACTCGCGCCTTCCCTCGTGAACCGGATAAACTCGCTTCGGCCGCCACGCTCCGGGCTTCTTTTGTAACCTCGCCCGGCACCGTCCGGGAACTCGGCATGCTGACAACGCAAACATACAGGGCATGTTTGTCAAGTACATCCAGAACGAGACGGGCACGCGCGTGCAGATCAAGGGCCTCGGATCGGGGTACATCGAGACCGACACGGGGCGCGAGAGCGACGAACCGATGCACATCAGCGTTGCGTGCGTCTCGTTTCCTTTTCCCTCTCGAGCAGATCCGAACGGGGGATGACTCCTTCTAAAGACTGACTCTGGTCAAATCCAAACCCGGGACGAACAGTGGCCCGGAACCGCAACAGATCGAAAAGGCGCTCGAACTCGCCAAAGATTTGTTGCAAGTGATCCGGGAAAAGCACGCCGAAGCGATGCAGCAAGGACCTCCGCAGCACTTCCATGGCGGGGGAGGGTTCCAACCTTCGGGACCGAATGGGTACGGCGGTGGTGGTGGGCCTCAGAGGTATGGCGGCGGAGGGCCGCCGGGACCGGGAATGGGGATGGGAATGGGAATGGGAATGGAGCAACAGCAGCAACACCCGTATCAGTACTTGGTGAGTGCCCCTCTCATGAGAAGCTCCGACGAGCGCTGCGAGCTCACCTTTTTTTATCTCGAAACCCCGTCGCGCAGGCGAACCAGTACGCCAGTCCGGGTCTTACGGCCCCCCTGCCTCCCGGCGAAGCACCCCCTCCTCCTCCCAGCGGCGAAGGCGCAGCAGCGGCGGCAGCACCGGCTGGAGGAGCGGCCGCGAGCGGCATGTCGAACGAGCAGTATATGGCTTGGTGGAACTCGCTCGACGCGGCGAGCCAGGCTTACTACACTCAGTGCGTTCTCTTCTTTCTCGCTAAACTTTTTCTCCTTGTCGTGTGACCGAAGCCCGCTTCGGAGGGAGGTCGGGTCACGCGTCGTAGCGAGCGTGGAAGAAGAGAACCGATCACTGATGCCATTTGACTCCCTTCTCGCCCTGGCAGGTATTACGCCGCTTACGCGCAATACGCTGCCAACCCGCAAGCTGCCCAACAACAGCAGCAGCAGCACCAACCTCCGGCGCCGTCGACGGCTCCCCCGCCCCCTCCTCCGGGCGAGGCGCCTCCCCCTCCTCCGCCCAGTGATGCGCCCCCTCCGCCTCCTCCTTCGAATGAGCAGCAGCAAGGTGGTGCGGGTCGATATGGCGCTGTACCGCCTCCGGCGGGACTGTGAACCTCCGACAGCATGACTTGACTGTACTATTGAAACTCGGGTTGTATTTCTCTTTTTTCGATTACAAAAAGTCAATACTCAGAGTTTGAATTTTCTGATTTCGATTATCGTGAGACTCGCTTTCGCTTTTCTCACCGTCTCTTGCACTCCGATTCCGACGATAGGGCGCGATTGACTTTCCTTTGAAAAAGCTCTAGGGCTTCGGGATTACCGCCTCGCCCGCTCGCGATGCTGCAGCGTGGCGCGTTCGAGTTGCGGATCGCACTGGTGAGCTCCTTCGGCCAGGCGGAGACGCCAGCGAACAGCTTTTGAGATGCGAGCAAGTCGGTGAGAACGGGCGCGCATAGACGCTGAACCTGTCCGCCATACGAAACCCGAACGAGCAGGCGCTCGTGCTGATCGAGCATCAGCCGCCAGCTTTGTCCCTTCAAGGCGAGTCTCCATCTCTCCCGCTCTCCTCTAGACAGCGCAGGGAGAACTCTGTATTGACTCGAGCGGGGCAGACAGACTGGCTTTCGTCCCTTCGCGAGATTGTCCGAGCGCGCAACAGCGAAGCAAAACAGCAGTCATCGCGCGTTCAACAAGCGGGCAAGAATGGACTTGACGTGGGTTACGAAGCTCGGACCGGACCGGAAGAGGTTGCAGGGGGTCTATATGACCCATATCAACAGCCTCGAGCGCCTGGAGTCGCGGCGAGCGCGACTCAGGCGGAGGGTGCACGGACCGCGTCGGGGCTGTTGGAAGGTGCGTGGATGAGCTTGGCACTTGTGTTTCCCCTAGCGCGCAGCTTCACGCTAGGTCACAGATCGAACACTCAACCATGCGGACTTCATCACGCAGAGTCTGAACGCGCCGATGCTTCGGAAGCGCTGCCGTTGTCGACGCGACTCCGTCTCGCAGCCTCAACTCGTGCGTCATTCTCCTTCCGGCGCTGCTCCTTTGGATGTGCTTCCAAGTGAACCATCAAATCGAGCTTATTTCATCGGTGGCGTTCACGCACAGTCGGACCCGAGGTCATCGCCGCCCTAGAACCGCTCTTGGCCCCTTTGCTTCCGGCACTATTGTTCTCCTCATCCGCCTCCCCCGCGCGTTCTGCGCCAGCACAACGGAACCCTCCTCCTCCTTTGATCTCGCTTCCTGCCGTCACTCATTTCCTCACCGCCGTCGAGCAGAGCTTCGAACCCTTCACGGCGGGAGCAGGATCGGTAGCGGGCGACTCGACGGAGAATGAAGTGGCGACGAGGTTCGAAGCGCTCGGAACTGTCGCGGCGTGGTTGATCGAACAACTGGAGGTGGTCGCCGCGTCCGAGGAGGGGGACGGTACTCAACAGAGGCGGGAAGGTCAAGAGAGGGGCGACGGTCGCACTGCGGCAGAATGCATGCAACGGGTAAACAAGCGCTCCTCCCCTTCCTGTGGACATGACCATGCTTAACCCGAACCAAAACCTTTTGCAGCTGGCGCTCCTGCTCGCCAACCTTGCCACCATCGCCTCCCACGACCCGACCTCCCTCCAGACGCTCATCTTCCTTCTGACGACCCAGCTCGGTGGTCCCTCTTCCTCCCCGTCTTCGTTCTCTCTCTCTAGACCAGTACTCACTGTCGAGATAATCCTCCCTTTCCTCGTGCGCCAACTCGTCACTCTGCTGCGCGAGCTCGTACTCCTCAACGCGGACGACGAGGACCAAAATACGCTTCGACCGCCGCCCGCCGCCGCTCCAAACACGAACACGAACTCGACCGCAGTCTCGGACCGAGATCAATGGCTCACGAAAACCGAAACCATCTCGATCCTGCTTTCCCTCTCCCACCTCGTGCTCGATTCAGTGTCGTCTCGCGACGACGAGAAGCTGAACGAGACCGACAGGAAGACGATACGAACTGTCGCTGATCAAGTGCGAGGAGAATTGGTCCGTTTGTTGGGCACGCACGGCGTCGATGTCCAACTCGCCGAGGTACCGTTAGCATTCACCACGACTGCCGATGGAGAAGCAGCCGGGATCAGTATCGAGAGCGGCGTGGTGGGATTGATCGAGCGGCTGTGGGAACTGCAAGGCGACGATGAGGTTCTGGCAGCGCCAGTGATTGGGAGCGGACACGGTGGCGTAGCTTAGGATGGGCACTGGCTGCGTAGCTTTACGATGGTGAGAGCAGCGTTTGTCAACGCTAATTGCAGTATCGTTGTCCCGCTACCTCGCGCGCTGTCCGTATGCCAACGCGGTCCCTTGACCCTTGAACGTTCCACCGCTCGCCGCGCCATCCACACCAGCAGCCCCAGCGGCACCAAACACGTATCTTTCGACATCCTCCTTCTTCTCGCTGTGGAGGTAGAACCGTCCAAATTTTCTCCGACAAGCGTTGCTGCCTCCTTGTTCTTGGTATTCTTGCCGAGTCACGAAGGACGCGAGGTCCAACGGGGTCGGGTAGGCGGCGCGGAGAGGGGAAGTAGGAGGGAGGGAGAGGTAGGAAGCGGCGGCGGAGGCGGCGGCGGTAATCGGACTGCGCGGGCGCAGGCGTTTCAGTCACAGTAGTACTCGTCATGGTCGCCTCCGAGATGAGGAGAGTGCTCACTGAGCGGAGACGGTGACGTTGACGTCAAACTCTTGTGGTGCGAAGGACCTCAAGTCGGTTCGTCTGTTTTTCGCAGACGTGCAGCGTGGTCAGAAAAGAGACCTCCATCGTGACGAAGACCTCCAGGAGCCGAGAGCGACTCGAACACTCCGAATGGGCGTATGTGAGAGAAGCCAGAAGGGGGACTCACAATCGCTCGGCAAAGCCTTCGAACGCGACGTTGCCGCCAACGCAGACGATGTTGCTCCAGAAGAGGCCCTGCAACGAGTCGGGCAGGAGGGCGATACTCGCTGCGACCGTTTCGGCGATCCCAGCCTGGTTCATGTCTGCGGCAGGCGGACGGGCGGTAATCAGCGACGGGTATCGAGCGAGAGCGATAAATCGGGATTCAAGACAGAAAGACTGGGGTAGGGGTTGGGGTGCGTACCAATCGTGGAAGGGGTGAACAAGACTTCGGGGACGCTGAAGCGCTCGTTGCACAAGTGGAGGAGCTGTTCCTCCTCCTCCGGGGCCGTTAGTGGTGGCGGTGGCGGTCCTCCCGTCATCATCGAGGCGGACGTCGAGGCGGTCAAGTCGTCACCCTCGTTTTGAGGCAAAGGCGGTGGAGGTGGCGTCAAACCGGTGCGGACGTAGCCGAGTTTGTTGGTCGAGGTCGGGACAAAGTCGGGCAGGACGTAGGTTCGGACAATCGGATTGTTTGAGTCCCGGCTGGAAGGACGAGATTCGGGCGATGAAACATTCGATTCTCACGTTCACAAAGGGAGGAGAGAGTGATAGACGCACGTCGCGAGTTCCCAATCGTGATCCCACTGCGTCGAGACGTAGCACGCCTTTTCCTTGGCATGTTCCATGACACTGGTCTGATCCATCATGTACCAATGCCGGAACGAGACGAGCTCCTTCAAGTAGTTGGTGAGCAATTTCCCGCCGACGTCGATCCTGTGCGCACGGTGAGGCCGATTGATTCAGCAGGCGTTTCCAAGGCTGGATAAAAGACACACAGCGGCACACGACGCACCTCTTGACGGCGTGGCTGACGACGCGGCCCCGCAAGACGGGGACGATGTGGGTGAAGCTGAACCCGGAATCGATCACGAGCGCGCATTCTGGTGGTGGAGCATTCGGGAATCCCCTTGCTTCGAGACCGTAGGGGACGAGTGCTGGTGCTGTGCGTTACTCCGATGTCGAGTTTCAGTATGCGGTGCAGACTCTTAATGGAGGAGAAGGAGAACCACAAGTGTCGAAACGAAATGAACGTACCTGGACACCGCAAGTAGCTCGCAAAGTCGTACTCTTCGAATACGATCTGGTCGTAGTGTTCTTGCACGTTTGGCAAGTTCATCACAGGCTCTGTCAGGAGTAAGTTGGTCTCTTGCGGATTGATCTGCGTTCATCGTCCAGGCATCAGTTTTTGTAGACTCCTCCCCCAGCCTGCACACAGGCCGCCACGCCGACGCACCGCGAGTCCCTTTCCCTTTTCGCCATACACGCGATCCCACACGGTCTTCTGCACGTCCCAGTTGTTCAAGATGCCATGGTCGAACGGCACTCGAAACGTGAGCCCGCCAAAGTCGTCGCATTCGGATGCGAGTTGGTCAGCGACATAGTTGCGCTTGGCCGTCTTGCTTCGAGATATGGCGTTCCGGAACGTGGTCACCGGTCTGTGTGGGCGGGCGATGTTTGCTCTCTCCCTTGCTCGAAACGATAGGAACCGAGAGGGGAGTACTTGCGGGTTGAGGGAGGGTTGAGCCGGATCTGCCCACGCTGCCTTGATCGAGTGAGCGCCATTGTCCAGTACGAGCACTCGAGTCGGCTGCCCTTCCTGCATGGTCTCTATTCGCCCGAGAGGTGTTCGAACTTGCTTGGTTTTCGAAAGGCGAGAAGCGAGGAGAGGCGGCGTGCGTCTCTCGAAACGAGGTCAGCTCAGAGGCGGCTGATTGGCGATCAGAGCCTCGCTCTTCAGCTCAGCCTGGTCTCTGGAACGCCGAGTCGGACAAGAGTCGCGAGAATGATGAAAGTCAAAGTGGAGCGACGCGGACGAGGCGGTGCACTTTCTCCCCCGGGCCATAATCTTAAATTCGACGCTTGAAGCGCTGGAGACTACCGGCAGAAGGTGACATAAGCCGTACGCTTGACGAAGGAAACGGAGAAAGCCCGTCCTGGAATTTGTCTTTTTTATCTCCCTCGAATTTTTTCGTCGGAAATTTGCTCTTCCTCCTCCTTCTTATCGCCCATATGCTTTCAGCCAGTTGCTCTTGCTCGTGATGACTGACACAAGCTTGCAGAATCGGCTTGCTTGCGAAGCGGACCTATCCACACCGATCTCCGCCCGTTCATCGCTGCTAACGCTGCTGCACGTCTCCCTCGTGCCTCACCAAAGTCGATCAGCTCCGTCACCCGTGAGAGCAAGCTTCTGTGGGCACACTGAACATCAAGTCCATAGCATGGTCGAAGGAGGCGGTGCGCTTCGCGACAACGCTCAGATCGCTTGCGTTGTCCTCCGCGGACAAGCCGAGCACAGTGGCGAAAGGATGCTGCATTGACGACCACCGCTCTATCTCTCTTTCGCACCACCCGCTTGCACAGCCCTTCAATGCCGGGCCTTATCATTCTCAGCTGGGAGCAAGAGCCATACCTGTGCCAAGCAGTCATTCGCGAGACGCAGGCGTATCGGCGTCGTCTCCCGCTCCCCGCACCCCTCGCGCCGCGCCGGCACGCACCGCTTCCCCGCGACGTGACGCGGCGACTCGATCAAGACTATAACGAGGTCTACAAAGAGATAATGTCACTGCCTAGGCATGCACTTGGGGAAAAGACGACATCGGAACTCGACGACTTGGAAAGGGCGGCCGAGGACTGGTCCCTGCGGAACAAGGCTGTGTTCCGTTCGCGTACAGTGCCTCGCTGGCTACAACCGGGCACCGCAGCAGCGCAGATGTACGAATGCGTGATGGACGAGCTCATTCAAGACCTTCAAGACATTGTCAGAAGCCTGTACGCAAACTGGTCAAAGGTTCCAAAAAACCTCGCGGAAAGAAAGACAGCCTTGGACACTGTTTTGATGCAGGCCACAGTGATCTTTGTGCGTACTTTCTGGGACCCATGTAACGTTGTCAGAGGTAATTCAATGAGCTGACAGCATCAACATCATCTCACAGCTGGCGCGCACGCCAACTGCCATGCTCGAGAGGATGGTGCGACTGTCTTCTTCAATTCCAAACCCCCACCTATAGTTTAGGTCTCTTAGAAACCTGCCCTCAAGATTGACTGTTCACTCTTTGCATCACAGCGCCGCACATGGCACATCCCATGCCCCACGGCGCTTTGGGGACAGTTGTGGGATCAACCCGCCCTGCTCCCCTGGACTCACTACGCCCCGCCGCAGACACTTCCAAACCAACACGATCAACCTCAGCATCCTTTTCTATGGGGTCAAGGTCCTGTATCCATTCTCGGGCTGATCAGGGGCGCCATCAACAAAATCTTGCTGCACTGGGACGTCATTGAGGATCGGCACTGGGCATTGTCCACGTTGCCAACAGTAGCTTATTCGACTCTCGCATGGTCCATGACCGATCCTGTGGCACACTGGTACCTACATCTCTACCCTGCACAGAAGAAGTCATTCTGCATGCTTGTCCGACACTTCTGTATCGAAGTTGGCCGGATAGGACAGGAAGATGGGTTTTTTATTGCACTCAATTACGCAGTGAGTTGCTTCCACTTTGATGAGGGCCATAGCAGCTGACAGAGTCATGAACTGAGTCCAGATTCTGTTTACGCCTGATTACATTCAATGGTGGATGGTGAGCGAAACAGAGCGAACCTTTTTTCTTTTGTTTCCTTGTGGTCCAAAGCTGCAAACCTTCTACCAGCACTGACCATCGGGGTCCTCATCTTCAATAACAGCATGTGCGCCACGGGCAGGACATTGGACTTCAACCATTCCCTCAGAGTCGGATGTCTTCTGCTCCTGCTCATGCAGAACCACAGCCAACACACGGTGGTTTGGTGCACTTTGCTCAAAATCCTCCCCGTGCCACATCACCGACCACACATTCCAGTCATCTCAGAGCACAAGCTCTGGGACACAGAGCAGCAGCCATGTACAGGCAACAGCAGTGATTGTTGGTGGCTGGCAGCTTTGGTGGCAATCTGATGACTTTTGAGTATATAGCCAGCTTAATCATTTTTTACACAAGAGTATAAAGAACCACCAGGAGAGTGATAGATTCATACTGTTTGGCGCATTGTGGAATGGAATTACTGTCCGCATTCCTACTGTTGAGAAGCTTGAGTAAGTTCAAACAGATGCTGTAGCTGCGGCCTGTCACGCAGCTGAGCAGCTTCCGTGAGCTCACTTTCCATACAAGCGAGATGACATTTGCTTTTGCCAAAATGTCGCTTGCATGTTCCTTCTACATGACCAAAGCTGGCAGCAGTTGCCACAAGTGCTCTTGCAGTTGATTGAGCTGCGGATTCAGAGATTGAGCTAACAATCTCCAGTTCTGACCTTGGTGAAACCGCCAAGCTTCTTTGCCTTCATGTGTCCTATAGACAGCCACACCTCAGTGGCCGTGTCAGAACCCGGGTGCTGCACAATTTCTCTGAAGTGGTGGCAAGGTGACAAGATCTGAATCTGCAGAGACGGGTAGAATCTGGCAGCTTTCTTTGACACAATGGCATCATTGAGGGGCACTGGGCCACCACACCAGGTCACACTGAGCTTGCTTAGGTTGGTCAGTGAGCCCTGTACCGAGTTATTGCCTCTGTTTGTACAAGGTATCCCAGTAGCAAAACGCAAAGTGGAAGTGGTGGAGGTTCAGTTGCCTAGTAGCAATGGATGTCCAAGCTTGTGGGCAAACTTGGCAGCTTTCTCTTGTCTTTTACAAGTACATTTGGCATTCGTTACGTCCCCTGCTGGATTCATAGTCTCTTTAGTGCCTGGTTTGCAGGCTCAGCGAGTCTTTCTTCGCTTCCTTGCCTGTTGCTTTGCCTCGATTGAATCATCTTTGGATGCCCAGCTTCTGCACAGTGATCAGGACTGGAGTGCTGAGGTGCTTGTTGCACAGGCTCATTTAGACTCACTGGGTGCGCAGGTGTATTGTAGAGGGTGCCAAATTCAAAGCTCAGCAAGGGAGGGAAGGGGCTTTGCAAGACCGCTTCGCGAAGGCAACAGTTGCTCGCTCTATCATATCCTGTTCTACTGTTACAAAAGGTGTGACACAATCGGTTTCTATGAAACTCTTGTGCAAATTGCGCTTGGACGATGTCGATCGGACCCGCGGACAAGCCGAGACTCGAGGTTTTCCGGCTTGTCTCGCGTTCGCTCTTTTTCCTCCTCGCCATTGAGGGTTTGAAAATTCATAGACCTGCTGCACATGGACAACACCAACAAACTGCGCTTGGTTACTCTTCACCCGGACAAAGACCCTCAACAATGCGATGAGGTTGTCCGGAACACGGAGGAGTATCGCAAACGACCGCTCACCACACCGGACTTTCCGCTTCCGCCAGGCGAGAAGTTCAACCCAGATAAGCACATTCAGTATGCACTAAATGAGCTCAAGCAGCTCGTCCAAGACCTTTGTGTTCGCGCAGGGATTTGGCGAGCAGACGAAACGCTTTCCGCGGCTGCCGCCGACTGGTTCGGGAGAAATACAGCGGTCTTTCTGACCGAGACGGCCTCTACGGAGGAAGGTCATGCGGGTTGGATGCATGTGGCAAAGATATACTGCCACGTGCTTGACGAGCTTGTTGCGGACATCAACTGGTTCCGAAGCGAAGGCAACAGGGTTTTTTCCAATGGAAGAATGAGTCCAGGCAGGAGGCATGCCTTCAAATCGCACATGGCATTGCATGCATCAGCAGTGTTTGTGAGTGCTGTTCACATCTTTTGTGCTATTGCTAGGATGGCTGACTTTTTCCTGAGCCAGCTCGCGCGTACACCAAGTGCCATGCTTGAGAGGATGGTACGTTGCAGCCGTATTTGACACCACTCTCCCTGCGCTTACTGTATACCCAATCCGTGTGGCCAGCGCCGCCTCTGCCCACAGGGTGTTCCATGCCCTAGAGCGCTTTGGGAATACTCTTGGGAGCAGGGAGACTTGCTTCCTTGGACACGCTCTTCGCCCTCAATCACATACCCTGCTAAGAGGGTGTCTCTTCGATCTGCCTTGGTGTGGAGCACCTGGGGCCGTGCCACCCGTTCTGTGCTGTCGATACTCGCCAGAGCAGTGCGCGGAATCTTGTCTCGCCAAGAATATGCGAGAGATGGGGACATTGCTCAAAGAGCCCAAAGCAGTCTCCAATGGCTGGCAAGTAAGCCGGTGGAAAATTGGTATTGGTCTCTTACAGAGCTCCAGCATAGAATCTTCTGCACACTGCTTTATCACATCGCGCTGCGATGCCGCCTGATTGGTAGAGACGATGGATGCTTTATTGCACTTAACTTTGCAGTGAGTTTGTCTGCTCAATCTGCAGTGGTCCCACAAGCTGACTCAGCTTACCTAGATGTCATGGACACCGGACAATGTTCAAGAATGGATGGTGGGCAAGAGACATGCTCAATAGGATCATCTCAGGTCTGCCCTCTGACATGCTGACATGCACACCTTGCCATTCTGCAGTCTGAACAATATGAAAGGCACATGTCTACTCTGGAATACCCGCACAGCGAGCGTCCAGACCTTCCACCTTTCCCGGGCAGCGCATACTATGACGACTGGACAAAGCTGGATCCGACTATTTGGGGTCGCTTTTATATCTGTCACAGAATGCCTTCAGAAGTGGCAAGACTTCACAGTGCGTCTGGTGAGCCTGTACGAGGTGGCAGCGTGGCAGCTCTCTACGGAAGGACAGAGCCGCGGTGGTAAAGCTCCCGGGTGATAGGCAGTCATCATGCCAAAGGAGGACATGGAATACAGATGCTGTTTGTTCTTGCCTGTGTTGTTTGAACGAACAGGCTGAGCAGACATGTATGGCTTGATTTCAAGCCTTTTACGAGCAAGAAAAATCTTGTTCCCACGGTAGGAGGCTCAAATGGCAACATAATGCAGTGGCCAGAAGCCTTTATCCACCACCCTTGCTTGATTCAGACAAGGTACTTGTACAGCTGCGAAGAAGGGGAAGAACACATAAGATCTAGAGAGGGTGTTTGAGTTGCGCCTCCGAGACTCCCCCACTACTTGCATTGTTCAGCAAGTTCCTGGTCCGACACAGTCTTGTCAATTGCCAGTTAGACTCCAGCAGTGTAGCTCTTCCGTCAAATCGAAAGTGTGACCTATCGCGGCGTATCGCGAGAAAGGAATAAGAAGGTCCAACCAGCGATCTTGCCCCTCGCATGACATTGAAATTCACAGAAAACAGAGCGGTGTCGTGGACTCTTGTATCAGCGGCACGCCGGCGATACCGTGTTGGAGCTTTCGCGCGGTGAGCTTTGGACCGCTTTCTACGCTCACGCGCTCGGACCTACTCGCGCAGCTCCGCGGACAACCCGAAGTTCCAGCCGACCCGTTTCATCTGCACGATTACCTTCTTCACTTCTGCTTCAGCCAGGAACCGGTAGCTTAGGACCCGAGCATCCAGCATGACACTGCTGATTCTGGACCTCGACACACACCCTTTGATCTGCGATGAAGTCGTCCGGCAGACACGAGAGTATCGCCGGCGGCCACTTGGCGAACCGATCTTCCCGCCTCACCCTCAGGATACATTCAACGCGGACGTCCACATCCAGAAAGTGCAAAGTCAGCTTCGTAAGCTGGTGAGCACCTTGCCTCAATCGGAAGCAGCGGGCCGAGGAGCCAAAGATGTTTCTTCTCCCTTAAATGATTGGGTTGAAAGGACCGAAGCAGTATTTCACACCAGAGATGGACTAGACTGGATGTGCTCCTGTACCCACACAAGCATATATCCAAGTACAATGGTGTCAAAAATCTACATTCGAGTGCTCGACGAGCTCGTGCAGGACATCACGGCGCTCAGGGATGAAGCGTACAGTGCGTGTTGGCCAGGGACAATGCCAGAGGAGATGAGGGATATAACCAGGACAAATATAAGGCTGCGTTTGTGTGCAGTATTTGTGAGTCCCGCATATTCCTGCGTGCCACCTTTGTGCGCAAGGCGGGCTAAATTCTGTTGCCTCAGCTTGCACGTACACCCACCGCAATGCTTGAAAGGATGGTGTGTTCCTGTTTGCATTTCACATGGCTTTTCCCTGCCTTGCACTCATACTCTTCTCTGGATGTCAGCGCCGCTACCACACAGAGGTTCCGTGCCCGAAAACGCTTTGGGTAAAATCTTGGGAGCAGGCGACATTGCTCCCCTGGACGCGCTATGCCCCACCAATCAAGTTCATTGACTGTGGCGCTCCACTGCAAGCTGCCCTGCAGTGGAGCAGCCCAGACAAGACTGGTTGTACCGTGTTGCAGAAAATCGACATCGCCGTCGCGGGTATTTTGTGCCACCGGGGTGAGGCCTGCAGCCAAGCATCAGAGGCCTGGAATGCCCAGATGAGTCTTGCCTGGCTCAAGAGTGCGCCTGTGGAAAAGTGGTACATGTCCCTCACCCAGCTACAGAAGATGTATCTCTGTACATTGCTTCACCACATTTCGTCACGGTGTCACGAGATCAGTCAACATGACGGCTATTTCATTGCGCTCAACTATGCGGTACGTTGGTTGATTCCTTTCTATGCTGCATCTGAGCTGACTTGGTCTTTCCCCACAGATGCTGTGGACTCCTGCAGACATCGACATCGGCATGGTGGTTCAAAGCAAACTTGTGCACATTTGATGCAAGTGTACCTGTGGAGCTGAACTAGGTGATTGATTTGCAGGTGGCCCAGCAACAGACGGACCGTTCAAGAATACCTCACACCCACAACAAAACTTTGGCCTCTTACAAACCGTTCCCGGGGACTTTGTTATATGACGGGGACCATACAAAACTGGACCCGAAACTCTGGGCTCGGTTTGACCTCCCGCGCAAGATGCCTTCAGAGGTGGCTCACCATCATGCTCACCGTAATCAGCATGCACTTGGACTTCGAACGGCTGTTCGATACGGAAAGATAGAGCGGCGGTGGTGAGATCTTCGGCGGCGGTGGTAAACTCCCTTCGTCATAGAAGCAGATTCAGAGCATGGAAACACAGACACTGTTAGGGCCGGAAGAGACCTGTGAGGTTTGCGTTTCGAGACACGTAAGACGCGAGGCTTCTAAGGAATGTCAAGCAGGGCAGTACTTGCGCATTTCTGTACTCTCGCATTCAGACACCATGAGACACCTTGGATAGGATGAACAAGCCAAATGAGATGCATAAGGAGGGGGAGAAAAAATACAGCGAAGGAATACTTGCTCGTTTATTACAAGTCGGTGACAGCACCGTGCGAAGCGTCCGACACGAGCTTGATGTACTTGTACAGCGCGCCCTAAATCGCGGACAGAGAATCAAGTTCCGAGAACGACATACAGGCAAGAGCGAAGCACGGCAAGGTTTCCAAGGAGAAAAAATGAGGGAGACGCACCGACTTGACTTTGGGTTCCCGCGGGACCCACTTCTTGCGCCGTTCGGCGAGTTCCTCCTCCGACACCTTCATGTCGATCGTGTTCTTGACCGCGTCGATGTAGATCTCCTGTTGACGTAGAGGAGTCCGTCGCAAAGAGAGAGGGACAATAAGAAGGTCCAGTCAGCGTTTCTGTTTCCTCCTTCCTTCGGGAGTGCCCTAGAACGACCGCCTCAACGGAGAAAAAAAAGGGAAAGAGCGGCGCAAGAGGAAGAAACTCACGTCACCGTCCTCGATGAGGGCAATGTTGCCGCCCGTGAACGCCTCGGGCACGACATGCCCGACCGTGAACCCGTGCGTGCCGCCCGAGAACCGTCCGTCCGTCACGCAAGCGACGTCGAGTCCCAATCCCGCACCCATGACCATACTCGTCGTCTTGAGCATCTCGGGCATGCCCGGTCCACCCTTCGGTCCGAGGTACCGCAGGACGATGACGGTCTTTTCGCCTTGCTTGATCGACTTGGTCTCGATCGCGTGGACGACGTCGTCCTCGTTGTCAAAGACGCGCGCCTTGCCGCGGAAAGTCAACCCTTCCTTGCCCGTGATCTTGGAGACGCAACCACCCGGGGCGATGTTGCCCTTGAGGATGCGGAGGTGACCGGTCGACTTGATCGGTTGCGAGAGCGGGCGGATCACGTCCTGACCGGCGGCGAGCGGCTTGGCGCGGTCGAGGTTGTCGCCGAGCTGGCGACCGTTGACAGTCATGATGTCGCCGTCTATGAGCTTGTGCTCCATCAAGTACTTGAGCACGGCTGCGAGCAGGATGAGGTTCGTTCAGTCAAGAGCCGAGATGGAAGGGGCGGAGAAAGAGAGCCGGGAGGGGAGACGCACCGGGAACACCTCCGACCTTGTGCAAGTCCTCCATGACATACTTTCCACTCGGCTTCAAGTCGGCGAGGAACGGTACCCGGTCGGAAACGCTCTGGACATCATCGATCGTCAACTCGATGCCGACACTCTTGGCGATCGCAATCAAGTGCAACACGGCGTTGGTCGAACCGCCCAGGATCATCGTCAGGACGAGAGCGTTCTCGAATGCGGAACGGGTCATGATGTCGCGCGGGCGGATGTTCTTCTCGAGCATGGTGAGCATCGCCGGGCCGACGAGGTCGCACTCTTCTTGCTTCTCCTTGTACGCCGTCGGAGTCGAAGACGAACCGGGGAGGGTCATGCCCATCGCTTCAGCTGCCGAAGCCATCGTGCTGCAGGATCAGGGTTCTTGGTGAGTTGCCGATTCTCTTTCACAGTGGCGTGCTCGAGTAAACGCACTTGGCCGTGTACATGCCTAGTGCGAACAGCGATGGCGGGAAACATGAGTCAGTCCCCCTTCACTGCTCCAGAGAAGAAAGCAGGGACGACGCACCTCCACAAGCACCACCTTCCTTCCTGCACGAATTCCGGACCGTGTCGAGCCTGACCTTCTCCGCCTCTTCCGTCGCTCCCATTTCCAGATACTTGCCGTACGACTGGAAAGCAGAGACAACGTCGAGGGAGGGCATGCCGGCGCCGCACGAGCCGGGTTGCATCGTTCCGCCGTAAACTGTCGGGTGGTCGCCATCAGTCGGGAGGGGTTCCGGGCCGGGTTAAGAGGGAAAGGGGAGAACGCACCCATGAGACCGGGTCGGTTCAAGCGACCGAGAGCCATCAGAACACCGGGCCTTTGGCGGATAGGCGTGTCAGCACAGGGTAACGATCGTGGCAAAAGGCGAAAAGGAGTGTAACGCACATGTTCTTGTCGCAAGCCTATATATTCGCAGAGGGACGAAAAGTTGTTGGACTGTCAGACGCCTTTCCGTTCTTGATGCAGCTCCCCGGCGCACAAAACGAAAGGACGGGAGAAACTGACCGGAATGGTGACCATGCCGTCCAACCAGTGCCCTCCCCCGACCGTCTCGACCGCATCGGCGATCAAGTCCCTCGACTGGAGCGAGTAACTCATGCCGAACGTGCCCATCGAGATCCCGTCCGAGACGGCGGGCGTCCCGAACCCGTACCCGGTGATGCCGGAATCGGCGAGCGATTTCTTGATCCGAGTGCCGAGAGTCAAGACGTGCTTGTTGCAGCTGTGTGGGTAGGTGGGTGGTGAGTTTTCGATTTTGATGATGCGCATAGCAGATGAGTCGAGAGTCGAGGACAGGGAGAGAGAGAGAGACGGAGGAGAGTAAGGCATTTGCGGAAGGAGGCTCGCTGACGTACGGGTTGCCTTCGTACCTGTGGAGGAAACCTCGCTTAGAATCAGTTTTTCTTGTTTCGGGTGGGGCAGGTGGAGAGGCAAGGGCGAATAACTCACCAAACGTTTGCGATTCCGACCATGGGTTTGCCGAGATCTCCCGGTTGGTCGATAGGGTCCGTGGCGTACAACATGGCTTGCGAAGCTCTGTTTCGCGTCCACGGAACGTGAGCAGGGTCCAGTAAAAGTGGGATGGGTGTGGGAGACGGGGTGCGGAGACAGACCCTTGAGTCTTGTCGGCCGTGATGGTGTACCTGCCAGAGAGCGCGGTGTCAGTTCCGCTGAAGGAGGGAAGGAACAACGTTATGTAGGCGCGTTACTCACGAGTAGCGGTTGAGGCGGTCTCCGGGCGGGGGTGCCAACGGGTCGTTACTGTCGTTGGACCGAGTCCTGGTCGCCGGAGTCGACGCCAACCCGCGTCGGCCGAGACGGGTCGAAGCCGCCCTCATACGGACAATCGCGTTGACCATCTCGTCGTTTAGAAAGCCGTGGAATGTGCAGATAGAGACAGAGGTGGCGAAGGGGAGTTAAGCCTCGGAGCTGATTGGTTTCTGCGGTTCGCTCGGCACAGACGGCAGCAAGACAGAGTCGGAAGGAGACTGTTTCGTAGATGAGGCGAGAAGAGAGGGACGATCAGCACATCGCCTCGACCTAAGCTAGCTCCTGGGTGCCTTTAGCCGTGCGAGGCTGGTCTCGAAAGGAAAAAAAGTGATGGGAAGAGCCGAGGTGGAGAGGCCAAGTCGCCTCGACTCGGGGAACAGTCTCGGATGCCGGGCGGTGGAGAGATGGCAGATTTGCTCTAGAACGGCAGGCTCACCTCGCTGTTCCCCGCACGCACCAAACGTCAAGAGTCTTGCAGTTCGCAGGCCGAAGGCAGGCGAGAGTCAATCGGCAAGTTGGCGCGGAACGAACGACTTCTTGCTTCAACGCCACGCAACTCCTCTCTCGCCCACTTCTGATTGGTTGTCCTATGACTGGCCCCGACAGGTTGCTGTACAGGTGACAGACTAGCAAGGCGGAGATCTAGACACTATGGTACCAGTTCCGGGCTCTCCGACGTCGTCCCGAGCAGATGGAGTGGCGGACACCACTGACTGAGGGGAGGCTTGACCGGGAGTATTTTGTCAGCGCGGAGCGGAATGAATTTGTCATCCGGCGAGGAGCGCGCGCAGACAGCGGCTGAGGAAGAGCGAGCAAACTCTTTCTCTCACTCTAGACAGCCACACACACAGAGAGGACACGCTGGCCCACCGAGCGTACTACACCCGAATCGCACGCACCTTGTTCGCCCGCACGCCGAGCAGACCTGCCACAGCCGCCGCCGCCGCATTCGCTGCCACCGCTACTCTCACTGCCACCCGCACCCTCTACGCTTCCCCATTCGGTGAGCCATTCCGTTTGTGCACGAGCTTTACTATGAAGAGATCATGACTGACAGGTAGTAACCCCTCCCCCCGTCCGTCCGGCAGCCATGGCCCCTATCGAAGTCAACGGAGGCGCCGCCGCTGAAAAGCCCTCCAAGCACAACAAGGTCGTCATCATCGGGTCCGGTCCCGCAGGTCGTGAGTCCTACTCGTTTCTCTTTCCCAGGCGAGGCGAGCGCCGAGGTGCTGATCACCGTCCCCCGCGCCCGCCCGTCACCAGACACGGCCGCGATCTATGCCGCCCGCGCCAACTTGAACCCCGTCATGTTTGAGGGAATGCTCGCCAACGGGTTCGCCGCCGGAGGTCAACTCACCACCACCACCGACGTTGAAAACTTTCCCGGTTTCCCGGAAGGCATCCGTGGTCCGGAGATGATGGACCTCTTCCGCGCTCAATCCGTCCGCTTCGGAACGACCATCCACACCGAGACGATCTCCAAAGTTGATTTGTCCGAACGGCCGTTCAAGTACTGGCGCGAGGGCGAGGAGCAGAACGAACCCGAGACGGCCGAGACGTTGATCATTGCGACGGGCGCGAGTGCCAAGAGGATGCACATCCCGGGAGAGGAGACGTACTGGCAGAGTGGTATCTCGGCCTGCGCGGTCTGCGATGGCGCCGTCCCCATCTTCAGGAGGAAGCCCCTCGCCGTCGTCGGCGGTGGAGACTCGGCCTGCGAAGAGGCCATGTACCTCACCAAGGTGCGCCCTCTTTTCCTCCCTAATTTGTCGCGGCTGAAATCCCCCTTGATACTGACACACACACACACACCCTGCAGTACGCCTCGCACGTGTACATGCTCGTCCGCCGTGACGTCCTCCGCGCCTCGAAAGTCATGGCCAAGCGCGCCCTCTCGCACCCGAAAATCACCGTCCTCTGGAACACGACCCCGATCGAAGCCAAGGGCGACGGCGAGTTGTTGACCGGCCTCCGCCTGAAGGACACCAAGACGGGCGAGGAGCGCGACCTCGAAGTGAACGGCTTGTTCTACGCGATCGGTCACGTCCCGGCGACCGAGTTGGTCAAGGGTCAACTCGAGTTGGACGAGGACGGTTACATCAAGACCAAGCCCGGTACTCCCGAGACGAGCGTTGAGGGTGTCTTTGCGGCTGGAGACGTTCAGGTGCGTTCAAAAATCTCGCCAACCTGCGCCAAAAAAGACGTCAAATTGACCACCTTGGATCGCCCGGACACAGGATAAAATCTACCGCCAAGCAATCACGTCCGCAGGCAGTGGTTGCGCCGCCGCACTGTGCGCCGAGAGGTGGCTCGCCGAACACGAATCCGTTAGCTCGGAGGACGTGTCTCCCCCGGTCGGCAACGGGCAGTAATCGCAATAAACGAGTTTTTCCACCTTCCGACCCATTTCCTTTGGTCCAAACGACTTCGATGGTGCTCTATAGTGATGTCACTGCGGGAGTGGAAGGAACGAGAGGGATGCGGGTGTTGGCGAGAACGGGGCGAAAAGCGGGCGTTCTCTCAAGGGAAGGGGTTTCTCGTTTCCGCCGCCGTTCAGTCGTGCTGCCGACGGCTTTCAAATGTAGGGGTGTCACACTTGAGTGGATGGACTGGGGTGAGCACGCTTGCGCGCTAAAGTCGCCTCCGTGGGTGATGGTGGAACGCATTCCTCACAGCTTGAGGAGGAGGAGGTCCTTCGCCACTCGTCCTTTTCCACTGTTCTGCTTCCATCACTGCTTGTCTTATCAGAACTCCATGACCGCATGATGACTTGCCAGGACTGGACACCCACGCCCTCTAGACGCAGAAGCTCTGAGCGTTGTGATCAATTTCTGATTTGCGCGAGAATTGTGCGCTTCCGCAAATCGCCGACTGCACTATCTCAGGAGCTTGTAAGTCCCAAGACTGCTCCACTGATCGGAGCAGCGCTAGGGTCGGGGGGAGCTGAACCCAATGACGGTGGACAGCTCGGTTCACGTCTTCCTTGATCGAAGCGTTCCGGTCTCCTAAGGTGTTGTCCAGCATAGCACCAGCGTTTATTCTCTCTAGCCGCTGCAGGAACTCTACAGGCTTCAGCATAAGCGCCAACCGTGTCCTGGAAAGTACAGCGGCAAATCTTCCCCAGCCTTTCACCTCCGAGAAACAGACCCACTTCCCCCTTCCGCCATGAATCTCGGCCCGGTTTGAGCTTCTCAGTCTCTTGTTGCTTATTGGGTGTAACAGTCACATTACAGATGGATCAGGTATACTCGTGAATGCGAAGAGGGGGAGAAGACGTGAAAGAGAGAAAAAACAGATGCGGCGAGGTCCGGGTTCCTCAAGCGGTACCATACGTCGTCTGGTACCCCTGGTGTTGCTGCTTCTGCTGTGAGGGGGGAGGGACTCCGACCGGGTGATACTGTCCCGCTCCTGTGCCCGCCGGACCCCATTCGGCGTTGCCGAAGTACTGGACGTCGGGGCCGTAACGCTCCTCGGCCTGCATCTTCTTGTAGATGAGGTAGAAACAATAGAGGTGTCCGGGAATGTAACCTAACAGGGTGAGGGCGATGTTGATCAGGAGGTCGCAGGAGCAGCCGGTCTGCGCGGGGCGAAAGGAACAAGGGTCAGGTCTTGGTCCCTCGAGGGGAGTCGCTCGGACCGGAGATGCGTTGATGCGAAGGAGGACTGTGTTTTGCTAGGGCAAAGTGTAACGTACGAGAATTCCTGCGGCTGCGGGCGGGAACAAGATGGCGACGAGGACCAGGAGGACTGCGCAACGAAAGCAAGCGGGAAAGAGCGCGGTCAGCGAACCCCTGACTTCAAGGCAGGTGGCGGTTGCAGTGAATACTCACTGTCTGAAGCGCGGACCATCTTGGCTCTGGCTGCTGTGCAAAGGTGGCGAACAAGTGGCGGAGAGAGGCGTGTGCGAGTTCTGTAGGCGGGCGCGCCAAATGGAGAAGCGAATTTCGCCGGTCAGGAGCTTCGTCGGGTTTGGATCGGAGCAAGCCGCGCTTCTTGCACGTACGTCCGGGTGCGAGTGTAGCCAGAGGTGCAATCGGGTTATGATGACGCAGAGCGGCGAAACTCGCAGTCAGGGGGAACCTCGAGGATCAAGAGATGCTAACTCCGCAGAGCTACTCGAATGGCCCGGTCCAGCGGTCAGTCTGTCACGACTGCTATGAGTCAAACTACAGTAGCACCCGATCAAGCGAGAGAGCGCGCTATGTTGATGCGACGGCGGTGCTCCACCCGCCGCGAACCGAGAGCAGCCATCTCTCTTGTACTATAGAGCCGCTCATGGCGCCACGGCGGTCTGCACGCAAGGCCAGCGAGGGCAAGGCAGCGGTCGACTTGACCCTGTCGTCCTCGCCCTCGCCCTCGTCCGACGTCGAAGTGCAAGACGCTCCTCATCGCCGTTCGTCGCCCAGGAAGAAGACAAAGACGATGGAGACGACGACGACGGAAGACGCCGATGAGGCGTTTGCAAGGGCTTTGCAAGATGAGGAGGATGCTGCGGCGGCTATGGACCAAGATGCTCCAGCCGCGGGGACGAGCAAAGTCAACCAGGACCGCGTCGAGGAAGCGGCAGCGATGAACTCGAACTCGAGCCGAAACGCGCTCGCCGACGCCTTTACGAGCACTAGCGAGGCTGATCCAGTCGACAAGGACGACCCGCAAGCCATCGTTGGCGCGTTCGAGAGCTTGTTCGTCGACGGGACTGGATGTCAAAAGTGCAGCGTCGCCGCTCGATCCTCGACCGAGAACGACGAGAAGAAAGCCTCAAAGCAGAGCGCCGTGAGTGGCTTCGTTGCGCGCTTGTCGAGCTTGTGGACCATCGCCGCTCTCTTCAACAGCGTAGGTAATCCTAGGACGGCAACTGGCCACTGGACCAAGTCAAGCAGCAACTTTGCTGGATCTTGCCCGAACAGCGAGGGTATTGACGCGCGCTTCTTCCTGCTCTCGTGATGCAGGACGGCAAAGCTCCGTATGCGCCCCGCGCGGCTCTCACAGCCGAATCGACCCTGCAAGACTTTCTCGACCTGACCTCGGCGCGCTGCGAGACGTGCGAAACCGAGATTTGCCGCGGCTGCGGGTCCGCGGATGGTTCGAGCAACAATGGCGAGGAGGCGAGTACAAAGGGTGAATGCTGTGCCGAAGGGAGGGTCATCGCGCTCTTTGAGGTGCGTATACCCGCGTGGTTTTTTCTCACGGATTCGAAAACAGGAAAAAGAAGCCTGATCAGAAGCATTCTGCGCAGATCCTCGCTTCGCTCGACGCGATCTACACCCTCGACCACTTGCAACGTCCCTCCACGACCGCGGGAGGAAGAGGATCAGCGCCGAAGAAGCGCAAGCGCGCCGGTCCGAAAGGGATCGGCGCCGGTACGGGGTACGGTTCCGGCGCCGGCGTGGGCACCTATGCTTACGGAGGTCCAGCTTCTGCTGTGGCTAGTAGCGGTACCGGGTACGCGTACGAAGACGACGAAGCTTTCGACGACTACGATAGCGAGATGGACTACGGCTACGGGCTGAGCGACGGGGACGATTTCGGAGGTGGTCTCCTCGACAGCGAGGGGGAGGAGTTTAATCCGGACTTGTACAAGGACGAGTCGGCGTTCTATGAGGCGATGGAGGCCAAGGTCAAGGTTGCCAAGAAGAACAAGGGCAAGGCTCCAGCGGCGACGGCGACGACGGCGGCAGCCAAAAAGGCGGCGGCCCAAAAAGCAAAAGCGAATGGCCGCGGCAACGAGGTGCGCGTGGAACAAATGCCTGGGCGTGCAGAGGACAGGACAGCGCGAAACTGATGAGAAGGCGCTATTACTTGCGGTCCCTCGATGGCACAGGCTGGACCGTCGAAGCCGAAAGAGGAACCCCTCTCGGCCGAAGCCGCTCGCGACGCTGCACAGGACCGGATCTACCTCGCCGCGTTGCGGATCGTCGCCTCGCTCCTCCCGCAACCGGACCGCCCCACCGCTTCCGTCCGGATGTACGAATTTCTGCCGCACGACTCTCTCGCGGCCCTGATTGAACTCTCGACTTTGCCGGACCTGCTCGCGACCTTGTTGAGGAACGATTCGGTCCCCGAGTGGCAAAGGAGGAGTGACGTCTACTTTGCGATGTTGGACGTGTTGGGTTTGCTTGGGGGGTGCGAGGCGACTTTGGGATGCTTGTTCGGGCAGCGGAGGGAGAAAAAGTTTACGGACGGGATCGGCAAGTGGATCCGTGGGCAGGGCGAGATCGCCTGGGTGTACGAAGGAGGCGAGCCCGATCCGACGACGAAGGGCAAAGGTAAGGGGAAGGGAAAGGGGAAGGGGAAGGGGAAGGCGGCGGCGGCGGCGGCGACCGGTGCCGGCAAGGGCAAGAAGCGCAAAGCGGACGCCGAGCCGGAGCCGGCGATTGATCACGGCAAGGTGGTGTTCGCGACGCCGTGAGTTCGCCCTCGTCTTTCCACACCCTCTCCATCTCTCAACCTGAACCCGGTAACTGACAGAGGCTTTGAGCATTCAACTGTTGCAGCCTCCACTCGTTGCTGAAGAAGCTCCTCATCCAAGCGCACGCGTTCCGCCGCGCCGCTTCGTCTTCGAACGAGTTTGACGACGCCGACTTTGCGCTCCTCGGGATCTGTGGCGACTTTGCGACCGCGGGAGAACGCTTCGTCGCAGCTGAAAAGGTGTGGAACGAACGCGAGAAGGAGCATCGTCAAGCGGCCGCGGCGGCGGTTGCGCAAATGAGAGACGGAGACGAGGGCGGTTCTGAGGTGGGCAAGAGGAAGAGAGGTGGGAAGGGGAAAGGGAAGGAGGAGCGGGTCTGGACCGACCGCGAATACATCAAAGCGTGCGAAGAACTCGCGCATGGGGCGGTCGAAATCGACGGCACGAAGCAGTGCGTTCTCCTTTCCCCGGTTCCCTGCAATTCTGTCGGCCAGGTCGGCTCGAGGTTCGGCTGGCTGATACACATCCTACAGCCATTACTCGCGCGACATCACGCAGAGTGCCTCGTCGAAGCGTCCGCACGGGTCGTTCGTCCACCTCGCGAAGGAATTGGCCGTCCTGTCGACTTCGTTGCCGCCTGGGATTTGGGTCCGCCACGACGAAGAGCGCGTAGACGTCATCAAGTGAGTTTGCTCTTGCCGTCGGAGGAAAGTCTGATGTTCATTCTCCCGAGCGTCAGGTGCTTGATCGCCGGCCCGGAACACTCGCCCTATGCGGGCGGCTTGTTCGAGTTTGACATTTTCCTCCCGCTCCGTGAGTGCGGTCGTTTCTGGACGCCGTTGGCGGGCTGATGGACTCGAATCTTATTGATTGACTCGGCACGCAGGTTATCCGGAAGTGAGTCCGCTGTGCTGGCTCGTCACAACTGGCGGCAACAAGGTTCGCTTCAATCCTAACCTCGTAAGTTTCGCTCCATCTTCTCACATGAGCGAGCTTTTGACTGAATGCTGCTCTCACGTCTGCAGTACGCTGAAGGAAAAGTCTGCTTGTGCGTTCAGGCCCTTGTCATCAGTGTCATCAGTATGTCTCGTGAGACTAACCGCCCCGGAATGCAGGAGTCTTCTCGGTACCTGGTCTGGCACTCCGGTGAGTCGTAACCCGAGGGCAAGAGTCTATCGACTAACGACTTACCTATCTCTACGCGACGCAGGAAGAGATGTGGCAACCGAACAAGTCGACGATCCTGCAAGTTTTGCTTTCGATCACGTCGATGATCCTCGGGTGAGTCAGGCTTCCTCTTTCTGCGTACCTGACATCTAACTGAATATGGGGGATTCCATAGGACCAATTATCCGTTCTACAACGAGCCGGGCTTTGGCGCGCCGAGAGACGACGAGCGCAACAAGAGTGAGTATTGCCCCTCATTAACCACGATCCCATTCGAGCTGACACAGATCTGCTTTCAAACAGCCTACAACAAGAACATCTCGCTTGCGACGGCACGGTGGGCGATCCTCGACTGGATCGACAGTGACAAAAACAAGGATTCAATCTGGTCCGACGTAATCGCTTCGCACTTCCTCCTCCGTCGCGCCCAAGTCCTCGCGACCGTTAAGGAGTGGGCGACCAAAGACGCGCGTTTGCATGCTTGGACGCCGCAGCACGACAAGGTCGCCGGGTCGCACATGCTCGAACCGTACGGCGCCGGGGGTGTGTACGTCAGCCCGTGGCATCCGGGTGGGAAGCAAAAGACTCCGCAAGAGATGGAGGCGGAGCGGGACAAGTTGCGCAAGGCTGAGCAGCAGGAAAAGAAGCGGGACCTCGTCGTCGAGATTGAGCAGGCGTTGGACAAGCTCGAAGGGTGGAAAGGGGCCGCCGACGACACGGCGCAGTGGCTCGAGAAACTGGTCGCTTGAAGGGGGATCAATGAGGGCGCTAGGGCATCCTTCTGTTTCTTCGGTTGCAGTCCCAATGTTGCAGTAACTAAGTCGCCATTCATGTGCAAGATTGTCGCTATGGACGGCTGAATATAGCTCGCCTCCAAGCGGAAGCACGCTTTGATCGACGTGCTCGCTTGGCTTGGATTTCGTCAAACTTGACTGCCTGCTCTCGACCTCGACACGACCTCGACACACCCGAGCGATCAACGACTGGTTGGGAGTGTACAGCTGAGCTGCTGCTAGTGATTCCGCGCCGTCCGGCGGTGCCAAGATGCCGTCAAACAAGAGCTCCTCTGACGACACTGCGGCCCGCGTGGGGCGGCAAACAAACTCGACTCGAGACGGGCTGGGCAGTAGCGAAGGGCATCAAGCGGACAGCAGAGACGCAAACGGTGGTGCAGGACATCCTCAGGTCAAGAAGGGCGGCGTGAGAGACAAGTTGCCGAGCATCTTCAAAGGCCCGATCGACGGTAAGAAATGATGCGGAGCCTCTTTGCGCCACACTACGCCGCGTAGCTGACTCCGCAGACCTGCAGCATTCTTTCCAACCTTCACGCCGTCCGCACTGTACGACTCCGCGCCCGCCTTTGTCGTCGAGGGGAACAACCGGTCGAAATGGCGGAACCGCAAAATCTACGTCCGGACCTGCATCGTGTTCCTCGGAAACATGATCCTAAGTGGGTAGCATTTCGCAACACTCAAAGGTATGCGACAAGCTAATCAAGCTCCGATCGCCACCGCGCAGTGCTCGAGCAAAAATCGCTCCTCGTCCTCGGCAGCGCCGGCTTCTTCGGCCTCATCGTCTCGGCCATGCTGCCGCCCATGTTCCCGGTCCAGCTCTTCCTCATAGTCAGCGCCATGCTCGTCCTCGGCATGTGCCTCGGCTGGGCCTGGAGTTGCGCCGGAATGGCCGCCGCCCTCCGCGCTCGCAGCCAAGTCCTCCTCGCGAGTCAGGTCCAAACCGTGCAAGGCAGCGTCTCGGCCGCCACGAACCCCGACGCGGCCTATCAGCGCCAGATCTTTGAAGGCGCGTTCCTCGACTGGCGCTCGACCGTGGTGTTTGGCGTCTTTCTCGGAACCGGCGCTTTTGTCTTCGGCCTCTTGCGGGCCAAGCGCCCAAAGCTGATGCTGCTCGCCATCTTTGGCACAATCGTTCTCGACGTCATGGTGAGCTAGCACTCGACTGTCCCGGCTGAATTCTTTTTTTCCCGGTCGACCGTCTGACGTCCGCTCGGTCACCACAGACCGCCTACGGTCCGCTGTTCCCGATCAAGCAGTACACGCTCGCGACAACGTTCTTGATTCCGACCGGCTGCTACATCGCCATTGCCCTCGCCGCCACGATCTTAATTTTCCCGCAAACTCTGAACCATGCTTGGACGTGCGTGCCATGCCTTCATCGCCAAAATGCCTTCATCGCCAGTTCTATCTCAGGCTGAACTACTGTGTTCTTCAGCATCGACCTCGCCGACAAGTTCTTGAGCCCGACTCGTCAACGCGGTGACCTGCACAGCAAGATTCTCTCGACTCCTCCCGTCACGCTCGAAACCTCCGACCTCAAGTCGCACCCGTGGAGTAAACTCGGCGACATGTGGATCCCGACACAGGAGGCCATGTCGAGTGGACTCGAAGGCTTGCTCGGGAATATCGGTCTCGCCGAACTCGAAGTCTCGTTCGGCCAGCTCAGCGCGAAGGACCTCAAATCGCTCGTCGATCCGCTGCGCGAGTTGCACATGCACAGTCTCGGACTTGCGGGCATGTGGTCGACGGTCTGGTCACGCGTGCGTCGGCATCAGGAGGAGCAAGACGAGAACGACGCTGCTTCCTCGCCCCCCGATGATGGGGACCTCGCCGCCGATCCGCACCTTCACGAGATACGACAGACAGAATCGCGACGCGGGCAAGGTCATCACCTCAACATGCGTACTAAGCTGCACGAAGCCGAAGTCCGCAACCAACACGACTTTGCGACCCTGCTGAAGCTCTTCGCCGGAGTCTCGAGCGACATGCGACGCGCCGACGACGCTGCCATCGCCTCCGCGATGGACTGGCTCATTGCGCAGAACAATGCGCGATGGATCTGGGTCTACAGCAAAAAGGCGCGCACGGCCGAAGAAACACGCCTCGCCGCCCTCGAACGAGCCGTCGAGTCTCTCGAGGTTGAGATCGATGCTTTCCGCTCGCGCCATCGTCTTCAGATCGTCGAGCCGTTCCGCGACTTCTTCGATCCTGAGACGGGCCTGCTCCTCTCTCAAGCGGAACGCCGGAAGCGGGGAGGCTACAGCGCGCGCGAACGCTTGTTTGCGCCCGGGTCACTCTTCACCGTCCTCTCGGCTTCCGACACGCTCGTCTTGTACTCGCAATCTGTTCTCAAGTTCACGCGAAAGCTCCTCACCTTGGCGCAGCAACGTCGAAGGAGCAGGCTCTGGTTCCCAACCGGACTTCGCAAGATCGGGCACCTCCTCGCCGGTCACCATCGCGGGACGTCTTCTGGCGTCGACTTTGCCGCCGGCGGCGAAGATCCCGACCGAGTGGACGAAGAGCCTGTCGATGATGATGACGCTTCGTCTGACGATGCAACGTTGTCGAGTCGGCGGGATCGAGTAGCCACGGCCGAGAAGGAGGTACCTGCGGCGGCGACGGAGAAGAGCAAGAAGAAGAAGAAGGACAAGAAGCCCGAGAATCCCTTTGACAGGCTCATGAAGACGCAGAGTAAGACTAGACGGCGTGCTCTCAATGCCTCTCCCCGTTGACTCGTCGCTGACGGGGGCTTCTCTCGTGGGCAGATCGCGATCCGGATGCCAAGGCGCCCCGGAACGCCTTGCAACGCGTCGGCCTCGTTGGCTACCGATTCATCAATTGGTGGTCCACTCCAGACGTCATCTTTGCGCTCAAATACGCCGCCGCTTCGATCGTGCTGTGGCTCCCTCAAGTATTCCGGACAACGGCGTTCCTCATGTACTCGGAAAAGGTGCTGCCGGCCTTCCAGCCTTCTTTGTATCGTCCAAGAGGATCGTATCCTCCTTCGCGCGCTTTTTGCTGACAACCTTCTTGCCACAGCTACTCTGGGCTCAAATCACCGCCCAGACTTTTATGGCGCCCTACGCGGGCGACCAAGTTTTCTCGACTTTGCAGCGCATCTTCGGAACAGCAATCGGTCTCGTGTATGGCATGCGTATGTTCGGTCCATCTACACGCTTCTTCATCGGGAGGTTGGTGAAAGCCGGAGCTGACCTCTTTCATTCTTTCATCCTGCAGTCTTAGTATGCTAGATTGCTCGGCTGTATTCTCTTTTTTAAAGTGGCGCTGATCTTGTCTCCACCACATAGTGGTACATCGGAGCTGCGGACGGACGCGGCACCTCCGTTGGCGTCGGGTCCTCGCTTTTCGTTCTGATCCTCCCAGTCCTCGCAATGAGGCTCCACGCTCCGCCCGCGTCAGCGATGATAGCAATTATGGTCACGGTCACGACGGTACTCGTGGTCGGATACAGCGTCATCGACACTCGTCTCGCCAGGGTGGGTAATCCAGGAGTCGGGTACAATGTTGCTTGGCGCCGAGGTCTGCTCGTCATCATCGGTGCGGTGAGTGCTTCCCTGCGACCTCGTGATCCGTGCCTCTCTCAGATCTAGCTTACTCAGAGACACTATTTACCGTACAGGCGGTCGGACTCGTGTTCATGATCTTGCCACCGGCCAACTCGACGCGCAAGCTCGTTCGGCGAACGCACGCGAAATGTCTCGAACAACTCGGACGCGTCTACGCCGCCATCACCACGCTCTGGGTTGAAGAGCAGCGGCGAGAAGATCGCCTCCGCGCCAAGCAGGTGGACTCGTTCGACTCGACCTCGAAGGATGACTCGTTGGAGGTAGCACCGTTCGGTCAAGCTTCGCAGAAAGCCGCCCAGGCGCGCATGTTTGCTATCCGCAACAAGCTCAACTCGACCAAGGTCGCCAACGTCCAGGCGGCGTTCGACCTCACCTTCCGCGGTGACTGGCCGCAAGCGGAGTATTTCCGCCTGATGCGGCTGCAGCTTGCGCTCCTACAAGCGCTAGCGCAGCTGGGCCTGGCGCTCACCCGCCTTGAGCCCGAGTGGCGCAAGCAGCTTGTGCACCAGACTGCATTCCTGAACCAGCCACTCGTAAGTCCTAGGAGGCTGACCTCCTTATCGTGCGCGATCCGCTGACGTTGCGTGTATGCCTGTGCAGGTGGCTGACGTGACGACCACCTTTACGATGGTGTGTCCTCTCAGTCTCGAATGTTTTCTGCGGGCTTTGCTGACTCGAACTGACTCGAACCATACCGTATTTGCCAGATCTCGCTCGCGTTGCGGCAAGGTTGTTCCCTTCCGGCCGCCATGCCGGGACCTTTGCTCGACCGCCTGATCTACCACGACGGGCGCCTTCGCGCCTTCTCGCAGAGTTTGATGCGCGGCAGCTCGGACGAGACGGACAGCGAGGACGGCGAGGCGCACGCAACCAAGATGGAAGGCGCCCGGGTCGGCGACTTTCAACTCACCTTTGAGACGCTGTGCGATGAGCGCTTCGGCGTGTACGCTGCGGCGCTACAGGCTCTGTCGAACATCCTCCTCGACGTGGACGCGCTCGAGCTCGCTGCCAAGGCGTTATTGGGCGAGATCAGCTTCCCTGGTTACTCGCTCCTCGCTGATCGGAACTTTTACGGAGACGTCTAGAGCCCCCAGTTACGTATATATATATATCATATGTAAACATGCCTTCCGCATGTAGATTGTGTGTACTATAGAGCGCTGTGTCAACTCTGCGCTGTGCGGCACACGTCTTGACTCCCCATGCGACGGACCTTGAGTCTGAAAGCGAACGAGAGACATGAGGAGGAGGAGTAAATCGCGGCAGTTGCCCAGGTTCTTCTCTGACTGGGAGATGGTTTATGCATTGTGCACCTTGGAGTACGTCCTGTTGGCCGCGGGGATTCGCCTGGAGGTGCACAAGCGGGCGGACTATTCGACCCAGGCGGACCTCGAACTGATGAGACAAGCATCGAGTTTCACGTGACCAAGCCTCGCAGGCGAACTGGACCTGTCGTCGCTCGTTCTGGCACAGGCAGCAGCGTCGAGTGCCAGATAGCTCGCCAGCAAGTGCACAAGTAGCGAACATGGCTCAGCGGTTGAACCAAGCCCGGTCGGAAAGTGCCGGCGTCGGGCGATCTTTTGGGAGTTTCCGGCTCCAAAACAAATCCGGAAAGCGCTCTCTTGCGCGCGTTTGCCTTGGCTGCAACTCTATCGTCTGCAGTTCGCAAGTTTCGCGACAGCAATCACGACTGCGCGAGGGATAGACTTGCTCGACCATACGCGGCCATCGAGACCGCGGCATCCGAAACTCGTCGGGGTCACTTGCCGCCCGAACCGACAGCGCCCGCATCATGGGACCATCTGCAAACCCCGCAGCCGATGGGGAGAAGCATCTGTCCCCGACATCGTCCGACACCACAGAGGCAGCTGCAGGCACGCTTGCCGCCCGAAAGCAACAGCCCAAGGACAAGAGAAGCGTGTTTGATCCGCGCCGCCGCAACGCTCTGCGCAGGAAGTTGCCTAGCGTGATCAAGGGTCCCTTGAACGGCGAGCAGGCTCGTCTGATTCCTCCTGACGATTGCGTACTGACGATTTACAACTTGAATGGTAGCTCTTTTTCCTCTCGCGGTTCCTTCCGACCTGTACGATACTCCGCCCGCGTTCGTGGTCGAAGCAAACTCGCGGTCGAAATGGCGGAATCGCAAGACTTTCGTGCGCATCGCAATCGTGTTCCTCGCCAACGTCGTTCTGCGTAAGTGCTGTCTCTCAAGCCGGTCTCCGTGGAGCAGCGAGCTAATGGGCGAACTCTGCAGTGGTCGACCAGACGACTCTTCGCGTCCTCGGCAAAGTCGGGTTTTTCGGACTCATTGTCGCCTGTCTCATTCCGCCCATGTTCCCGGTGCAGCTCTTCATCATTGCCGCTTTCGCTCTCACGTTCGGCATGGCGCTCGGCTGGGCCTGGGGCTGCGCCGCGATGGCGGCTGCGTTGCGCGCGCGCGACCTGGTCTTGACCGCAAGTCAAGTCATGACGGTCAAGGGCAGCATCTCTTCGGCCACCAATCCCGAAGAAGCCTACACCAAGCGCTTGTTCGAAGGCGCCTTTCTCGACTGGAAGTCGTCGCTCGTATTTGGCGTGTTCCTGTTCGTCGGCTGCTTCGCCATGGGCTTGCTTCGAGCCAAAGTTCCCATTCTCCTCGTCACTTCTCTGTTTGGATCCATCATCATCGACGTCATGGTGCGCTCGTGTTCCTCCTTTAGTCTCTGTCCCGATGCGGGCTGACCGGTTGCCCTCGCAGACGGCCTACGGTCCGCTCTTCCCGAACCAGAATTACACCTTGAGCACGATGTTCATGGTGCCGACCGCGTGTTATCTCGCGATCGCCATCGCCGGGACCATCATCATCTTTCCTCAGACCGTCAGCCACGCCTTGACCGAAGGGCTCGTCGATCGCGTCATCTCGCCGGTTCGACAGCGCGCCGACCTGCACGCCAAGATACTCGCGACTCCACCGCCATCGGACGACGACGCTGCCGCGGTCAAGTCTCACAGATGGAGCACTTTGGGCGAAATGTGGATTACGACGCAAGAGGCGATCTCGTCCGGCCTCGAGCTGCTCATGATCGCCCTGCCTCTCTCGGAGCTGGAACTCTCCATGGGCCAGCTCAGCGCCAAAGACTATCGCTCGCTGGTCGAGCCGATCCGAGAACTGGTCACCCGCAGCATCTCCTTGGCGGGTTTCTGGTCGACAATCTCGGTCCGACTCTCTCACGCCAGCGCCGACGCCGGTGAAGCAGAACGGGCGCCAGGTCAGCGGACGGGGTCCAGACCCGAGCGCGAGTACGCGAGCAAAGCCAACCGAGACCTCAGGCGCAAACTCCGCGAGACGGAGCGGCAGCAGGGGCATGATTCCGCGACTCTGCTGGCGCTGCTCAACGACGCATCGGCTGGAGTCCGTCACGCTGACGACGCGGCGCTCGGGGCGTTGTCTCGATGGCTCCTAGCCCAGAACGACGCTCGGTGGGCTTGGATCTTCAGTCGCAAGGCTCGTCATGCCGAAGCGGAGTCCCTTGCCGAACTCGATGAGAAGGTCCAACATCTCGAAGCCGCCATCTTCGCATATCGGCAAGAGCATCGGCTACGCTTGCTCGAGCCCTTCCGGGAATTCTTTGACCCGGCAACGGGACGAGCTCTGTCGCTGGCAGAACGCCGCCGTCGAGCAGGTCCCGATGGCCCCGTCCGACTTTTCGCGCCCGAATCCCTGATCACCGTCCTCGCCGCTTCGGACGACGTGACCACATACTCGGAGTCGGTGCTCGACCTCGCACGCAAGTTCCTTGACATCGGCCATCGCCGCCGTAAGAGCCGACTCTGGCTACCCACCGGATTGCGCAGGATCGGTCACCTCTTGACTCGTCGAGGTCACCATGCGAGTGGCGCCGATCTCGTCAACGGCAGCGAGGACCCGGACGCCGTCGAAGAGACCGAGGCAGACGAGATAACGCCTCCCGAGACACCCGGTGATGGGGCGGTGAGGGCCAAGTCGCCGTCGGAAGGGCAAAACGGCCGCAATGCGTTTGACGAGCTCATGAAGACTCCGAGTGGGTTCTCTTGGTTGCCACGCGTGGTTGTTTTCATCTCAACTTACGCGCTGTCCCTCCTCTCAGACTACAGCCCGGACGCACGACCGCCGCGTAATATCTTGCAGCGTTTCGGTCGTTACGGATACGGCTTCATTCGCTGGTGGGCGACTCCCGACGTCATTTTCGCACTCAAGTATGCCGCAGCGACCCTGGTCATTTGGCTTCCTCAAGTCTTCAAGTCGACCGCTTGGTTGGCGTACACGGAAAAGGTGCGTTACCGTCTGGTGAACCTCTTCCGAAAAAGCTCTGACAGCTTTTTTTGCCCGCGCAGCTTGTCTGGGCGCAAATCACGGCCCAGACTTTCATGGCACCGTATGCAGGGGACCAGATTCTGGCCACGATCGAGCGTGTGATCGCTACAGGTCCGAGTCGTATCCGTTACAGTCCGCGGAATAAATAGCTCGGAGCACTGACATCTATCCTTTCAGCCCTCGGACTGGTATACGGGATGTGTGAGTACCATCGTCCTCCTAAAGAACTGGTCCAGCATACTGATCATCGCTCGCGAATCCTTTTTGCCGACCGCAGTGATGGTAAGTTCCGGCATGAATTGATCCTTGTCCGCTTGCGCTCACATGAAGTTCCTCCAGTGGTATATCGGCGCTGCCAACGGTCGCGGCACTCGAGTCGGAAATGGAGCGTCAATCTTTGTCCTTTCGCTGCCGTTGCTCGCCGCGCGAGTGCACTCGTCGATGCAAAAGATGCTCTTCCCGATCATGATTATCGTCACCGCCCTTCTCGTCGCCGGCTATTCCTGGAACGACGGCTACTTGCCGCGGGTGGGGAACCCTGGACAAGGAACCGATGTGGCCTGGCGCCGCGGACTGCTCGTAATGATTGGCGCCGTCCGTAACATTTCGCCTCATGGCTCTTTGGGACATGACCTGACCGAGAACTCGCATTGCAGGGAGTCGGTCTGGTCTTCATGATCCTTCCGCCCGCCTACAGCTCTCGTACCCTCGTCCGCCGCACGCACGCGACGTGCCTCGAACAATTGGGCCGCGTTTACGCCGCCATCACCACGCTCTGGATCGAAGAGCAGCAACTCGACGACAATTCTGTCGCCAAGGAGGACCACTCGCCGGGTGCTGTCACATCGACAGACGAGGTGGCGCCGGCGAGTCTCGCCACTCAACGGGCTGCCCGAGCCCGGATCATTGCGATTCGTCGGAAGCTCAACGGAGCCAAACTCACTGCCGAGCAAGCTGTGTTTGAGCTATCGCTACGGGGCGACTGGCCGGTGGCCGAGTACAAAAGCCTACTGCGCTACCAGCTCGGCTTGTTGCAGTCGCTGTCTCAGCTCGGTCGCGCGCTCGTGCGCCTCGAACCGCGATGGCGGAAACGGCTGGTCCACGAGACCGCTTTCTTGAATCAGCCGCTCGTGAGTCAAGTTTGTAAGCTGTAAGCGAGGAATTTGCCAAACAAGTGCTAACGGCGGTCCTCGAAATTCGCAACAGATTGCGGACGTGACGACTAGCTTCAGCCTGGTGAATATAGGTCGGGCTCTCTCATCCCGCGGATTCGTGGTGCTTACTCTCCTGCTCGCGCAGATTTCCCTCGCCCTGCGTCAAGGGGTACCGTTACCCGCCGCGATGCCCGGCCCCCTCCTCGACCGTCTTATCTACCACGACGCCCGGTTGAAGCGACTCGGCAACATTGTTGCGACCGCAGACGACGCGGATGATGTCTCGCCAGCCATCAAGGCCGAAGGTGCCCATTTCGGTGACTTTCCGATCACGTTCGACATCCTGCGCGACGAGAATTTCGGGATCTACACATCTGCGGTCGAGGCGCTCGCGAACCTCCTCATCTACGTTGACGAGGTTGAGCTAGCAGCCAAGGCGGTCCTCGGAGAAGTCGGCTTCCCCGGCTACTCGATGCTGGCGGACCGAGCCGCCCGTGGAGATGTCTAGGTTCGCGTCTTTCCGATTATCCATACTGCATATCTTTATCGCTAGGTAGAATTACTCCACATCGCCTGAATAACACAACAGGAGCGGTACAGCGTTGCGATGCGTTGGACGGCCGTCTGAGAGTCGACAATGTACACGCGTGAGGTGGACTTTAAACCTGGGATTGCTTCGGGAGCTGCGCGGCGCCTTGAGCCTTGGCGTTGACCTGGCCCTTCTTGGTGCCGCCGAGTGATTCGAGGTCGACGGGCTTGAAGTAGTGCGGCGCGACTGCACATGGGGCAGAGATCGTCAGTCAACTGCAGCGATGCGAACGTGTCTGGACCGACAGGAGATAGGTATACCTTCAAGAAGCCACTCTGGCTTGATCTCCATGACTTGTCGGGCGTACTCGCGCGAGGTCATGACGAGCTCGAACCAGAGGATGAGTTTTGGTGGGGGCTGATGTTGGAACATGGACGACGAAGGGTGGATGTGGACCGTTTGATTGGTTCTGCACGGGAGAAGATTGTCAGTATCAGCGCTAAGATTTTCTGTCATTGTAAGGCTGCTCACTTGATGGTTCGGTACGCGTCACCGCTGCGATTGAGGCGACCCGTGTTTTGGAAATACCTGTTTGATGCGGAGACTCGTCAGCCTCGAAGCATCCCAGTGTCATATCAGCGAACTCACCCTGCACAGATAGCCTTCTGGATTGGCACAATGTCGCTCGAGTTTGGGTTGCCCTCGACGAAGATCTCGACGCGCTCGCAGAGTCCGACGAGTTGGTCGCGGATATCTCGCACACGCGTGAGAGACTGCACAACGATGGTGTATAGTCAGCAATCTGGCGATGCAGCTACTCTCGACATGTGCGCACCTTGACCTGGACGAAGTGCTCGTAAGTCCAGGAAACGGAGAAGCCGGATTCTTGCCACTGATCCCAGATGTTCAGCAACATGAAGTGGTCGCCACCGGGTTTGACAAAGTTCTGTCGCGCAGTGTCGGCTGCGGGAGCGCAGGACCTCGTCAGAACGAATCAGACCGCGAGTGAGCAACACGAGGGGCAGGTTGAGCGCACCTTCGAGTTTCTTCTGCTTCGGCCGGTAGAAGAGCGATCCCGATTCCGACAACATGGAGACGATCGTGAGGACCTGTGCGTGCGAGAAGCCAAGGCGTTAGGTCGTGTGGCCAAGTGGCCATGGAGAAGTACGGTCTGGACGTACCTCCTCGGTGCAGTTGTACTTTTCGCTCGCGAGGATCGCTTTTGACAGGGCCGGATCCATCGGGAATTCGGCCATCCTCCGGCCGAGTTTCGTAAGCTCGCCGCGGTCGTTGAACGCTCCAAGCGCGTACAGATTGTCGAAAGCGCGGATGAGCGTGTCGCCCGGGGGCGGGTCGAGAAAGTCAAAGCCGATCAGGTCGTTGATGCCCAAACTCTTGAGCATGAGGACGACCATGCCCAGATTCGTCCGCTGGATCTCGGGCACAGTGTCCTGCTCGAGTTCGTGCATAAAGGCGTGCTTCGTGTACAGCCGGAAGCACTTGCCGGGTCCGACTCGGCCGGCTCGTCCCGCTCGCTGTCCTGCCGCCGCTCGCGAACACGGCGTGACGACGAGCGATTCCATGCCGTTTCGCGGGTTGTAGGCGTTCTGCTTGACAAAGCCCGGATCGATGACGTAGACGACACCGTCGATCGTAATAGACGTTTCTGCAATGTTGGTGGCGAGGACGACCTGTACGTGACGACGGGCAGCGTTAGTCAGCATTCTCCGCCGAGAGGCCGATAAATTGTGTACACGCACCTTTCTTGCCCCTTCTGGTGTCGGTTCAAAGATCTTGGCCTGCATCTCGGTTGGCAAGTTGGCATAGATCGGACAAATCATCAACTCGGCGACCTTGTTCCCTAACGCCCGCGCCGTTTCCTCTAGGCTCTCCTGCGCGGCTTCGATCTCGTCCTGACCGGTGAGGAAGACGAGGATGTCGCCTTTCGGCTGAGTCGTGTGAATCTGGAAGACGGTGGTGACGGCGGCGTGGAGGTAGTTCGCTTCCGGTTGAGGCGTGTACAGGATGTCGACAGGGTACCGTCGGCCGGGAACTGCGAGCATGCACGATATTCTCGGGTCAACTTCGCCCGGACCCCTCTTCGCCCCGAGAGAGAGAGAGAGCAAGCAACGCACTTCGAAAGACGGGTGCGCCGTCAAAGTAGTCGGAGAATTTTGTTGCGTTGAGAGTGGCGGACGCTATTAGGAGTCGAAAGTCGGGGCGGAAGCGTGCGATATCCTGGGCGGGCAAAGGAGGGATTCGGTATCCCATCAGGGTCAGCGGCAAGTAACGAACCGAGTGAGCTCAAGAATAGGAATGTAGCCCGTTGCGCCCGCACCTTGACGAGTCCGAGCAAGATGTCGGTGCTGAGAGTGCGCTCGTGCGCCTCGTCGATGATCATGCACGAGTAGCCCGCGAGGTCGGGTTCGGTCAAAAACTCGCGGAGGAGCATCCCGTCCGTCATGTACTTGATCTTGGTCTTGTCGCTCGTGCAGTCCTCGAACCGAATCGAGTACCCGACTTCGGCGCCGACGCGGCAGCCGACTTCTTCCGCGACGCGGGCCGCGACCGACATGGCGGCGACTCGGCGCGGTTGGGTGCAGCCGATCTTTTTGCCGTCGCGGCAGTACCCCGCCTCGTACAAGTACTGCGGCAACTGGGTCGTCTTGCCCGAACCGGTCTCGCCTTCGATGACGAGGACTTGGTACTGCGCGACGGCGTCGAGGAACTGTTGCCGCCACGCGTAGACGGGTAACGATTTCCTCACCTCGTCGATCGACTGGGCGCGCCTCTGCGCCTCGTCGATCTGCGCCTGCAGCGCCGCCTCCTTCGGGTCGATCGTGCCCTCGATCCGGTCCTCCATGTCGAGCGCAAATTGGATCTGCACCGACTCGTCGAAAACGTAGTCGTATTCGGCGCCCATCTCGACCTGTTCGCGGTCGAGCGCGCCGGCTTTGATCTGCGCCTTGTTGGTCTGCTCCATCTCGTACTGCTCGAGGTCGGTGACAAACTCGGAATCCTTTTCGCCGTACCGCTTCGGCTTGACGTCTTGGTACCGCTGCGTCAAGAGGTCCTTCTTCCGCTTCGAGTCGATCTTGCCCTGAGCCGTAAAGTAGTCTAGGGTGGGTCGGTGCAAAGGAGGGGAATCAGTACGACACACAGGCACTCCAACACGTGACGAGCGCTTGCTGCCAACTCACCGTCCGGCATCTGGTAGTGGTCGGTCCCTTCGTCGATGGCGAGCCGTTCCTCTGCGAGCCTGAGTAGCTCCTTCTTGCGCTGAAACTCTTGCTCCTCGCGTTTGGTCAACTTGACGCCCTTGAAGTCGCGTTCCCAGTCGGCGATCTCGATCCGGAGCAAGTCGAGTTGTTGCTGTTCTCGCTTGCCGAGATAGGCCTGCCTCGAAGCGTCTCGGAGTGAGCCGATCTGCGCCTTTGGGTCGTCTGAAGCTTCGGCTAATGAGGCGCGGAGGAGGGCTTCGGGGTCGTTGCTCCGCTTGGCGGACGAGCGGTCCTCGACGAGTTTCTTGGTGCGGTCCTTGTCCTTGTCGCGCATTCGAGCTGCGAACGCGTCGCGTTCGGCCAGGTCGGCGAGGCGTTCTCGCTCGCGGCGCAGTTCCGGGTCCTCGTCCTCTTTCGGTTCTGCAGGTTGTCGCTCTCGAGAAGGCGATCGAGACGGCGAGCGCTGCTGCCGACCTGCTCGTTCGCGCTCGCGTTCCCTCTGTCGCCGGATCTCGCGCTCTTCTTCGTCCTCGCTGGCCCAGGCATCGCCGCCGCCGTCCTTGCTGCCGTCTGCACGTTTCCGTAGTTTCCTCGCGGCCTTGTCCTTGCTGCCGTCCTTTCTCGACCTCTTCTCGGCAGCAGCTCCTCCTGTGGTTGAAGAAGACGCGCCTGCCTGTACGAGCTCGTCGTCCATCATGAGCGAGAACTTTTGCCCCTGGAGCGAGAGTTTCTCTCGGTCGGCCTTTCTCCTGGCGTCTGCTGCATTCTGCTCTGCGCGCTTCGAGACCTTGCGGGGCGCCCTGTTGTACAGCTCGTTGGCGAATCGCGTGGCCTGCGGAGTCGACTCGAGTCCGTTGCTGGCGAGGGTCGCGGCGAGGTCGGCGGGTGACTTTGCATTCGACGCGAGCGTGATAAAGTACGACACCGTCGTCGAGTCGCTCGCGCCGAGCAGCTGCAGCAGCTGGTCGCTCACCCACGTCTCGAGTCCGCTAGGCATCCCTTTCCCTCCCCCGGTATGGCGTCGTGTGTAGAGAGACAAGGTGACGTCTCAGAGGTCAAGTGCAGGTTGTAATATTGCTTGTAATGGAGCCGATTGCATACCTTTTGCAGTTCCCTCCCCCGGACTTGTCACTCTCTCTCGCTGACTCGAGCGCACGCTAGACTCGCCTCGCCGACGATGCCGAGCTCGTCTGGACGGTCGCAGTCTCACTCGCGACGGCACCGCGCAGGCTCGCTCTCTCTCGCAACCGCGTCCAGTGCGCCGTCGTCGTCCAACCCTTCGCCGCTCGACTCCGCCGAAGACCAGCAGCACGAGCATGATGACGAGGCCGGAGAGCCTTCCAAGCTACGCCTACAAGTACTCGACGTGTCAAGCTCCGCCGTCGCCCTCTCGGTCTGGACAAAGAGCGTCCGCCACTACAAGCCGCCGTGCATCTCGATCCAACTCGACAGGAGACCGTGGCCCCATGTAGCCCACGCCGCAGGGTCTACCACCACGAGACCGCTCGCCGACGATGGAGGAGCAGGAGGCGGCGCAAGCGGGGAAACGACGGTCATCGTGTACGGACTCGACCCGGAACGAGAGTATGAAATCTCGTTGCAAGTCATCGACGGGGCAGACGACGAAGCCGTACTCGGCGGGGGAGCCGTTGCTCCCGACGCGACGACCACCGTAGACGTCGAAACGACTCCGGCTGGAACCGGCTCCGTCTCGACCTCGGCCTCACGAAGAGGTTCAGTCGACATTTCGGCGGCCGCCGCGGCAGCAGCAGCCAACCCTTCCAACTCTGCCGCCACCGGTCACAACCATCACCGCCATTCCCCTTCGACCGTGTCCAACTCGGCGACGGCCGACACGAGTCACGACCTGCTCGTCGTTGACGACGATGCACCTCCGCCACCTTACTCGCCTCCGACCGAATCTTACACCCAACACGGCACCGATCACTCGACGGTTCCGAATACGGCTGCAGGAGGAGGGGGAGATTCATCTGCGCCTACACCGACATCCGTCGTCGTGGACGAACCGTCCCTCCGCGCCGCCCTGAAAGCCCTCCGACTCGATTCCAAGAGGACCGAATCGACCCTGCAAGCCTCGCTCGCGTCGCTCCGCCGCGCAGTCGACAAAGCCTCGAAAGAGGACCAACGCGCGCGGACTCGGATCCAATCCCTCGAAGAGGCGATCCGGAAAGCCCGCGAGGCAGAGGACGAGATGCGCACTTTGGGCAAGAGGCAGGTCGAGGAACGGTTGGAAGAGATGGAAAAGTTGGAGGAGAGCGTCAAGGGCGAGTTGGAAGAGTGGAAAGCGGGAAAGAGGCAAGTCGCGGCGCCCGCGGTGGCGGCGGTGACGCCTACAGAGGGATCGGGTGATTCCGCCGCCGCCGCCGCCGGAGGGGCAGACGACCATCTCGACTCGCCGATCGGTGGCGTCACGGGACCCCCTTCGGACTTGGAAGGGCTCGGACTCGCCGACCTCGCCAAGGAGCTCGACGCGCTCAACAAGGCGATCGACGCGGCCGAGCGAGAGAGGCACGAAAAAGCGACGGAGGTTCTCAAGGCGATCGAGAGGGAGATGCACCTCGTCGAGGGCGAGTTGATCCAGTGCGTTGCGCCCGTTTACCTTTTCTCTCCTTTCGTTCGCAAAAGGCGTTCGTTTCGGCCTTTGCACAGCGACTGACTTTTTATCATGATCTTGTTTTCCCCGTGACCAGGCTCGACCGCGATGAAGCGCACCGGTATCAACTCGCCGCGCGGTATCACCACCATCACCAGCAACAGCAACAACGCGCGGCTCAACTCGACCCCAACCTCGTCGCGGCGATGCACTCGATGCAACCCGTCGTCCTTCCCGGTCAGCAGGTACCGCTCCCGCTCGTTCCCTCGGCGGTGGAGACGGCGCAAGGAAGTAGTGGCGGTAGCGCGGGTGTGGCGAATGGGCCGGCAGGATCGGCTGGAAGCGGCGGTGGAGGAGGAGGAGGCGGAGGATTGGCCGGGTTGTGGAAGGGGAGGCGGAACCAAGGGGGAAACGCTCCCGGAAGCGAACAACAGCAACAGCAAGACCCGCGCTCGTTCGGTCGTTTCTTCCGACGAAACGCGGGAGCGAACAACTCCCCGGCGACGACGGGGTCGAACGTGCAATCTGCCAACGTGAGCGTGACCACACTGCCTCCGTCGTCGTCGTCCGGCGGTTCTTCGTCGTCGCCTTCTCTTCTCGCTGCCGGAGCCGCCAACCCCAATGCCCTTCTCATCCCCTCCCAAGTCATCCTCCCACCAACTCCCCCCTCCGCTTCCGGCTCCGGTTCCGCTTCGACCTCGAACGCGACCGCCGTTCCTGGCGGGGCTTCGGATCGACAGATTGCGCAGCAGCAGTTTGCGCAGGCGCACCAGGCTCAGGCGATGTGGGCCCATGCGCAAGCGCAGGCACACTCGCATTCCCACTCGCATTCCCACTCGCTCTCGCTCGGTCAGCAGCAGCAGCACGGGATGCACCCCTCCTCGCAGCATTCGTCGACACGGGGCGTGTATGGAGCAGGAGCTGGAACGGCGAACCCTGCGTACACGACGAGCTCGTCGTCGCCGTCGATCAGCCCGGCGGGGATGCGATCTCGAGCCGGCTCGCTCACGAACCCGATCGGCACCACCACCACCGGCGCTGTTGCTGCCAAGTCGGACACTTCTTCACCTTCGCTCACTCCGGGTGCAGAATCCTCCGGCGGAGATTCATTGCCGCCACCTGAGCCCTCGTTGTCCTCCTCCGCGAATCCGAGCGACAACACGGCCTCGGCAACTCCAGAGCATGGCTCTTCTTACCCCGATACGACGAAAACGATTGCGTCTCCCGACTCTCGAGATCCGAGCGGGAAAAATGCGTCGTCGGTGCGAGATCCGAACGGAGACGGCGCCAGCATCGCGAGCAGCAAGAGTGGCGGATCAACTTCGAGCGGGTGGGCAAGGCTCGGCACGTGGAGTCAGGTGGTCGGTCGCGGAGGCGCCAAGGCGCTTTCTCGGTCAAAGAGCAAGACAGGCGCGGCGCAGTTGTCCGACGAGGGGGAAGACTGAGTAGCCTAATTCTTACGAGGAAAGACTGTGCATGCTCCCTTTTCAACACGATTGTGACTCGTCCCATGTGGACAGAAATTGGATCTCGGGTACAGGGGTTCGCTATTCTTTCTCCTGAGTAGAGTCTATCAGTGCCAGCGGGCCGGGCGGTATCGCGCGCTCGCGCGGAGACCGAGGGAGTGATCCTCGGCGTTCAGCAGGTTCGCAAGGTTCATCGTAAGGTTCACGCCCCTCGACGAACCAGGAAACGGCGTGGCTTCCGGCACTGCCTGCTGCTGAACGGATGCTTGAGAACTGATCAGAAATAGATCAACGGGCGTGGTCTTGCTTTGCGCGACGCACCACGTGCCTATCGATGCCGTCTGCAGTATAGTGCATCTGGATAGGAAGTATATGTCAGCCACGTACCTTGTCGGGTGTGAGAGACCGCCACAGAACCCACCAGGAACTGGACCGCAAAAATTGGCCCATCGAGCTTGTTGATGGTGGCAAGTTCCATACACACCGCCTCCATTAAAGCTGCATATCAGCCCGCGCATCCGCACCGGCATTGTGAATGTACATTGGGCGGAAGGAAGTAGCGCACGCGGCGCTCGGGGTTCCTCGGAGCCGCAGAACCGAAGAAAGTCACCAATTGCGCCACGCAGAATGCTGCTTACAGAAGCCCGGAGTTTGAGGCACATGCTCATGTATAGCAATGTACACTGCCTGCTAACATAAATCTGGCCTTCTGTGGATGCTCTCTTGGCCAAAGAGCAAAATGGCGGCGGCTTAGTCAGGAGAGGAGCAACAAGTGTCAAATGGGCCTTTTCTACGGAGGGGACACTGTGGACGCTCTTCTTTTACTGAGGTTTGTATCATCTCATGCGGACAAAGATCAGCTCTGGTTACAAGGAAAGGCTATTCCTTTGACTACCAGTGCCGGGTGGCTCTTCCGTACCGCACACTTGCGCGGAGGCCCAGGGAGTGAGTGTCCGCGGGATTGAGCAGGCTTGGAATCCTTGTAACATTGCGCAATGATTGACGAACGCTGTTGGTGTTCAGCACTATGTGCTGAGCCCCGGTCAAGCAGTTGATTGTCAGTGATTTTGCACTTTCAACATGTGTCCTGCCAGACTCACCACATGCTCCTGGACCAAATCTGGAGTGTAGCGCTCCTGTAGGTGTTTCTTGTCAGCCTGCAGACTTCTGCATGGACTGGATGGTAGCACGCCTTACAAGAAACTGAATTGCCAGAACTGGCCCTTCGTACCTCACGATAGTCCTCGCTTCAGCGGCAATCATATCGAGGAGACCTACATACCACAATGCAACTTCTGTATTGTGGGCCTGAATCCGGTAGTACCACGTACCCACGTCAGGGTTGGTGAACACCTCAGTCTGTCTCTGAAGACGGGGTTCAAGCTCAGCTTTCGTGCGGCCGTCCATCGGCCCAGACCGGAGGATGTCCATCACGGTCTGAAACACAGCTGCAAGCTCCTGCCATGAAGGAGGTCGGGAAGGATGAGTTGGGCGCGGAGGGAATACCGCCAAAGGCGCATAATTCAAGTCAAGGCCGGGAATCTGCCATAAGCACTGCTGGATAGCATCAGGTGCTACTATGCGTGTGATCTGGGTGTCCATTGGGTACTGTTCGTTCAGTTTCGCGTATTGGCGCCAATGTGTCAATGTGCAGTCACTAGTCAGGTCAGCATGGAAGCCTGCCAAGTTGGCGGGGCAGTGAAATGCAGCAACCGTACCATCCGTGCCCATACCGCTGCTGAACTGAGAACACTCTGTATGTAGCATTGAATGTGCATGCAAAGCCAGTCAATCAGCTCAGTATTCCATTGGGAAAAAAGGCAGGGCAGTTCAAAACTCACGAGGCACCTGAGCGCAGACACAATATTGTCTTGTCCTTCGTATCGGTCCTTGTTGGCGGATATGCGTGAGCCTGTGGGTTTCCCGCGGCGGCTAGAGAGATGTGTAAACGTCGGTGAGGAGAAGAAAGGAAAGAGGGAAACATGATGAAGTTTGACTGGTCCTCGGACCTCCGGACTCGCCGGAACAAAGTTTCCTCCGAAATTCCTCCCGACCACAACTCTCCGTACTTCCCAACAGTCCTTGATATTGAGCACGCTTCGGCGGAAAAGCCGTGATCCATACACGTTTCGAGAAAACCAGCCAGAGGGATTCTCTACTTTTCCTTCTGTCCAGCCACCATTGAATACCCTGTGCACATCTTGGATGAACTGTTCGGTCACCTCGCGGAGGAGTGGCGTCCACTGGTGATCAGACTCGGCTTCTGACAGCCAAGACGTCTTCTTCCGCAGCCCATCAAGGAACTCCTCTGCGCGTTTCCACGTTGGTATTCCCCCTTGAGAACGAGACTGTCCGGTAGGCTGCCACTGCAAGTACTCGCATGCAGTCCGCTCCAGGTCGACTTTGTATGTGGACACGAAGCGCTCGTGGAGCTTCTCGACATCGTGCGCGGTGTGGGCGGCAGGTGCTGCGTGCGTTGCGACTGGGCCAGACATCAGGAGAGGGTCTGATGGATGGTAGAAGCTGAACAACCGCTCGCGAGTGTCGAGAGTGATCGAGTGAAGAGAAGAAAGACCATTGGACAGAGGTGCGCAAAGCAAGGTTTTAGGCCGAGGTCCGCGAGGGCGGGATGTCCGCGGACCACTCTGTGAACGGCCTGAGCGCGCGCTGGGACATCTGACGGGTTAAAAGGGATTACGACGAAACAAGCAGGAGGGAGCTGAGCTGGAAGGTCACAGAACGCCAGCTACATACGAATGGCCTCCTCTTCTGCCCCGCTCCGCGCAAGCTTGTCCGCCTTGATCCGCCGCTGCTCGTCGCGCCACACCTTGAACCCGACGGGCGGGCGTTCGACGCCCAGCCTCTCGCGCAGCTCAGCGATCGGAGTCTTCCACTCGCGCTCCCAGTAGACGCTGATCAAGCAGTCGGCCTTGCCGCCAGCTCGGAGCGCCCACGGTCCGTACGTCCGCCAGAGGCTCTCGCGCTCCTCCGAGTCTTCGATCCGGAGTGGGCCAAAGATGCCGCTCAAGGCGGCGACGGGCAAGCCGAAATTGGCGAGTTCGAACCATTTGACGACGAGTTCGGCGGGGAGGGAGACGCCGAAGCCGAGGAGGACGTGGTAAAAGTCGTGAGATTCGCGGTAGCGCTGCATGATGTAGGCGAGTTCCGGATCGTCGATGTAGCGGACCTGTGTGGCAAGCGAAACTCACAAATCAATCAAGCTGTCCGTCTGGAATGACAAGCCGATGGATCTGACGCAGGACAGGAACGTCGCCGCACCGGATCGCGCGTGTCGGGCGTGACCTTGTTCCGCCTCAACCAGTCATAGTACGCCTTGCCGAAAGTTCCCGGCGCGAGTTGCCCCAGCTTCTCGACGTTGATACTCTGCTCGGTGATCCGCGGACGTTCTCGCAAGATGGCACGGCCGGACGGGCTGGACCACATCGCGGATTGCAGCCGGCGGAGCGAAGGGGTCGGAGACGAAGTTTCGGACAGGACGGCAACCATATCTAACAGTGGAGAAGCCATGTCAGAATGAGTAGGCTCCGCTTTCTTATGCTGCTGGGTAGTGGCTCACCGTGCCTGTGGGTATCGACCAAGCCCATGACGGCGCTGCCGACCGTGAGAAGACCGCGCTGGAACCAGTTGACGGGGACATGCCCGCGGTAGTTGGAACCCTCGAGCAAGGGTAGAGCGTCTTGCGGCGTCACTGGCGGTCCTTCCTTTGTCGAGTGGAGCCGTTTGCGCGGTTGGATGACGTTTGACCGAGTGCCGAAAGCGCCGACGGCAACGGCGGGAGAACTGTGAGCGGTGCGTCGAGCCAGCGTTCGAGAGCAGCAGCACGCCATCGTCCTCGAGTGACTAGCTGTCAAGAGCACCGGTTGCAGCGAATAGGGAGAGAAAGCGGCGAGAAAGCGGCTCTTTCCGCGACTCTTCACTCCGCAACGCAGACCTGAGCTTTCTGATGCGTCGTTACGCTCACACGACCCCTAGAGAAAAAAAATGACCTCTCGAGCGACCCGCACCGTCCTCCGCCTCGCTCCCTCGGGCCGACAATGGATCCGCGTTCCGCTCACTTCGCTCAACCTCTCTCGTCACGGTCGCACGCCGGATCCGAAACCAAAGTTCGAGACCCTCGCGAGCGAGACGACTCCCGTCCCTTCCATCCAGGCGGTGCCGGCGCCGGCTGCTGCTGCTGGATCTGAAGCCGGACAAGGAAGCAGGATCGGAACGCCGAATGCAGGAGCGGTGCCGGTCCCGGACGCTGGAAGTCCCGCGCTCGAGCAGGAGACGTCGTTTCGTGGGATTAAAGTCTCGAGGAAGCCGTCCCCGCCGGCAGAAGGAGGTGAGCTCGCGTGCGCACTTTGGCCAAAACGGACTCTTTTAGTTGACGTAAAGGAAGTCTCTCCCCATGCGAACCCCTCGGCGCAGAATGTTGCATGTCTGGGTGCGCCACTTGCGTGTACGACCTCTATCTCGACGACCTCGAGCACTACCACTCGCAGGTCCGGGAAGCGAAGCGCCAGATCCTCAACACTCTCCGCGCCGAAGCTGCCGCCGCCACCGGGACCGGTAAAGGTACCCCCGTCGACCTCTCTGGCTGGCCAGAGAGTCAACTCGGTCCTCCGCCCACGCTATCCGAACTGAGCGGCGCTCCTCCGAACGACCACAGCCGCGGCGGCGAGTCGAAGTCGGATTCGCCCGATCCGGCCGAAGTGGCGGAACGGGAGGCGGCCGAAGCGAGGAAACAGATCGCGGACCCGACGTTGAGGGCGTTTTTGGAGATGGAGGCGCGGATGAAGAAGAAGCAGCAAGACCAGCAGAAAAAGGAAGCGCGAGCTGCGGCGACGACGCCGGCGCCGTGATGACACCAGACCACCCACCTATCGGCCTGGGACAGTCCTCGACTTACGCGACCCTAGCACCGGGCGCACGCCACAATGCAGTGCCCGTCGAGAAGGCAGGTCGCCCTCTTCGCCACCGCTTCTGCCTCGTCAAGAGTCGCCGCCCTGCCGACCCGGACAAAACCCCCCCGGCTCGCGCCCGCGTACCGACGCCGTCCACCGAAAAGACCCGCACGCTCTCTTGGCCATGAAGCTGGACGAGAAGCAAAGAGAATGGTGTTACAAACGCCGGTGAACATCGAGAAGGGACCGCGGGGGAGGCGGAACGGCATGAGCGACCGGGATCGCGGAAAGGGAGGGGTGGGGGAGGATTGATACAATCTACAAGCGTGAGGAGGAGGAGGGCAGCCGTTCATGCGATCCGGAGCTTGCGCTCCATCGTGCGGTGGAAGTCGGCGGGCGGGGCGGTGTGGACTCGATCTGGCGGGGGGTCAGGCGCGTGCATCGATACGAGACGATGCGGAGAGTGTAGAGAAGTCGCAACGATAGAGGGAATAGAAAGACCTTGTTAGACGGTGTTCAAGACATGGGTGAGAGAGGGAACGCACCGATGAGGACGTCCTCTGGCCTGATCTCTTCGTCCCTGCCGGTGAGGATGTCGAGTCCCAGGTTGCCTGGCCGGGTGAATCCGCTGCCGGGCAAGCCGAGCGAGAGCGGCGTCGGCGCTGCGCCGACGAGTTGGCGTTCCATCTCGAGTCGGACGGGGGCGTGCAGGCCGTACATGTTGCGTTCGAGGGTCAGGTGCAAGTTCTCGCGGGTGGCGTCCCACTGTGCGGCGCATCGAATGGATGTCAGTACGCCTGCGAGTCATGTGTACGAGACTGGACGGGAAGGGGCGATTACGTCGCCCCCTCGTCCTCGCAAAGGCAGACAGACAGACTGACCTGGGCGAGTCGGTTCTGGAGGGAGTGCTTGTTGGCTACTTCTGACGCGATCGATCTCGGTCCTCCGTGGGCCAGGGCGTCGTGCGGGCCGAGGGAGGATGCGGTGTCGGCGAGCGAGACGTGAGACGCCGTCGGCTGCTGACTCGGGACCAGGTGCAGTGACGGTTCCTGCAAGCCTGAGGGGGTCAGCTTCATTCTAGCGGGTGCCCTGTGTATGCTGTGCTCACCATCTGTTTCTTTGCTGTGTGTGAGGGAGGAGCAAGTGGAGGCGGTGCACTCGTCCTCGTCGTCAGTCAGCCCTCGTCGTCATCTCCACAAGTCGGTCAACTCGTTCTGCTTAAGAGGTTCTGCTTAAGAGCAAAGTACGCCGATGGACGCCGACGCAGCTCTCGTCCGCCGACTGAGTCACATCCAGCACGTCCTCCTCGTCCTCTCGGGCAAAGGCGGCGTCGGGAAATCTTCCATCTCGGTCCAACTCGCCCTCGCCCTCCTCGCACACGACCCGACGCTGAGGGTCGGACTCCTCGATGTCGACTTGACGGGACCCAGCTTGCCCCGCATGCTCGGCATGGAAGGGAGGGACGTCCTCGCGAGCGACGACGGCTGGGTCCCCGTCTACCTCGACGCTTCCAAGGCAGTCCACAACGCTCGCCAGCACGGCATCCTGCCCAGCCAAGATGACCCTGCCGGCAGCGGTGGAGACGAAGACGAAGAGATGCAGGCCCCTCCGGTGAGTTCCCTCCTCTCCGCTCCTTCTTCGCTTACCTGAGCGCCCGCCGCCTCCGCTGCCAAAAACTCTGCAGCGTGCGGCACACAAGTGTACTCACGCCAGACAATCTCTCCCTGCGTGATCGCAGAGTGAATCACGAGCGAGCGACTCGGTCACGACCTCGCGGTCCGGAGGTGTCCTCGCCTGCATGTCGATCGGGTTCCTCCTCTCGTCGTCGCGCGAGTCGGTCGTTTGGCGCGGCCCGAAGAAAAATGCTATGGTTAAACAGTTCCTCGCCGAAGTCCGGTGGGGCGAACTCGACTGGCTCATCGTCGATACTCCTCCAGGTGCGCCACTCTTTCGGAAAAAAGCTCTGCGCTTTTCCTCTCCTCGCACTGGATTCTCTATGCTGACTAGATTGTACACATCACAGGCACCTCGGACGAACACATCTCTCTGCTCGAGTCGCTCCGCCCGCTCCTGGTGCCCCCATCTCCCTCCGCACCGCTCGCTCCGCCTCTCCCGACGCTGTCTGCCCTCCTCGTCTCGACCCCGCAGGCCGTCGCCCTCCTCGACGTCTCCAAAGAGCTCTCGTTCGTCCGGAGAACTCGACTCCCGTTGCTCGGCCTCGTCGAAAACATGTCGGGCTACGTCTGCCCGCACTGCGGCGACATTGTCGGCGTGTTTGGGACCGGCGGCGGCGAAGATTTCTGCAGGCGCGATTGCGAAAAGCGGCAGCCGGGGATGCCGTTGCCCGAAGGCGAGGAGGAAGGCGAAGGGTGCCGGTTCCTCGGGAGGGTACCGATTGACCCCGAGTTGGTCAAGCTGCTCGATGCCGTCGCGGCCGAGGGCGGCGCCGTCGAGGCGTCGTCTTCACAGATGGAGCACGATGGAGATGCAGCACAGCCGCAGTCGCAGCCGTCTACGGCAGCAATAGATGGGCCCCCGGCTGGTGCTGGCGACGGCGGAGAAGGACCTGCGAGGAGAAAGACGCTCGTCGAGCGGTACGAGGCGATCCCTTCATTTCCCGTGGTCGCCAAGATCGCCGAGGCGGTGCGGACCTTGGTACAGCAACAGGTGGAGCGGGAAGCGAACGAGCAAGGCAAGAGGTTGGTGGCTGTCGAGCGGAGGAGAAGAGCAGCTTGAGAAAGTTGGGCTCGCTCAGCGTAGGCTTCCGCTGACGGGTGGGCAATGCCGATTTGAGCGCCAGATCAAAGCGACTGATTGGTCCACGAGATGTGGGCTGTGCCGCGAGCAAGGAGGTCTAGGCTCTCTGGTCACACGACTCCTCGACGAGTTTGAGCCTCGCTTGCCCCACCTTCGGCTTTGCTCGTTTCCTCATCAACTCGTCCGTCTTTCGTGCTCTCTTTCTCCTTCTTCTCTCCACCTTTCAAGCAGCAATCGTAAGCTGACCTTGCGCAGGCCACTATACTCTTCATCAATCGAAGAGTCACGCTGACCGGTGCCGTTATAGCTTGCGCATTTCCTGATCTCGTTCTCATCTTCCCCGCATCCCGCTTCGATCCCGACGTCCACTTGATAAAGCACCATGGAACCGCTCGAGCAAGTCACTTCGAACGAATCGACCGCTTCCGTTGAGCTCGGCGACTACTTGTTCTGCGCCCACTGCGGGTCGGAACAGTGCAAGAGCACCCAATGCGATTTCCGTCAGTCTCCCCCTTCCCGCAGCAAACTCTCTACCCTCCCCTCGCTTCCTGTCACTACCACCGTCTTGCTTGCTATGAAATGACTCTGCTTCTCACGTGTGCATGCCGCGCAGGTGAAGACAACTCGTTCACCGGTGCGTGCATCTCTTCCCCACCCGCAGCACCTCGGACCTTCTCTCTCAGCGGGACTCGGACCTGTACCGCCGTGCTCCGCTGATCTCGCCATGATCATTTCTGACTCGACAGCTGGCGTCGACCCCGAGCCGTTCCGCGAACCGATCGCCGCCGACTTTACCATGAATGCCAACGGCGAACCGCAGTGCAAGTGAGTGGCGAAACGACTCTGTGTTCTGGTGGCGTCACAGGCTTCGGACATGCCGCTGCGACTGCTTCCATCGCCTTTGAGAGCATCGTTTTGCTGACTAGCACTTCCTCGTCCTCGCTTCACCAGGAAGCACAAAAAGACCGAATGCACCACCTGCTGGGGCTTCAAGTGAGTTTTTTCTTGTTTCCTCGCGCGCGCGCCCGGACCAGGCACTCATCCACATACGCCGCACTCGCAGGAAGCAAATTGCGAAGCTGACTGTGAGTTGCCCCCCGAATCTGGTTGCGGAGCCTTAACGCCGTCAATCGCCATGTTCTCGCCTCCGCGGTTTTCTGGCCTTCTTAATCTGCTTCGGATCTCGTCTAGAGGTCTATCAGGACGCCGGCACGTCGCACCTCGGATCAGTGGCGCAACGCTCCAATTCCGAGAACATGCACCAGGACTGTTTGGCAGAGAAAGCGAGGGGACTGACCATGCGTCCTCCCTGTTTCGCCACCGCCTTCCTGCCCCTCTCCCGCGCTCACGTCGTCTGGCCGCTCTCGTCCGCGAATCACCGCAACTTCCGAACCGCAGAAAGAAGGTCAGAAACGGGCCAAGAACGACAAGAAGAACAACCCAGTCTCGAACCTGCTCGTCTAGTAAGCTACCTGATGACCCTTCGCTATTTCGACACGCCGATTCCGCGAATGCCCGCGCGGCACCACCGCTGTTGCCAGTCGCTGATACGAGTGACCCGTCTCTCGTGCGAGCAGAGCATCACGCCGGGAGGCAGTCCGGCGAGTTCGGTCTCCTGGTACATTTCCATTGCGCCCGCCTTCCATACTGGTCTGCAGTTACGATCAGCTCTCTTCCCCGCCTGTGCCCTTCCGTCTGCTTGGCTGTACGATCGACGATGTAATGAACCGAAAGCAGTACCCACAGTCGACACGCGAAGAGATTGTAGATTGTACACGAGTATATATGCCGTTACAACAGAGCTGCGAGGGATGCGGGACCAAAGGGTGAGGGGTGATTTAAAGTGTTGATACAACGTGCGAACGGGGTAAGGATGTTTCCCGGTCCACCGCTAGGAGCGCATTCAATACGAGTCCCGGCCGCCGCGCCGCTGCGAGCCGTAGCTGTCCCGCTCAAATCGCCGAGAGGGCGCAGCGTCGTAGTCGTCTCGCCCGCCGCCGTACCGGGGCGGCCGGTCGTCGTAGCGCCTACCCGCACGGTCGTCGTCGCGGCCGCGAGGTCCTCCAGATGTCTGACGGCCACGGCGCTCCCACGGAGAGGCACCGGCGCGCCCGCGGTCCTCGTATTCTCGCCTCACAGTGCCTCGCCGCTTCGTCCGACCGTCGTTGTAGCCGAGCTTCTTGAGGAATTCGGGACTAACGTACGGCTCTTCGTCCAAGCCAGCGGCCTCGACCGACCACTTCTTGAGGCCGGTCAGCACAACCTCCTTGGTCGTTCGGAGTTCGTGCGCCTTGTTGATATAGTAGCCGAGTAGGGAGGCGAACGTCTCACGGACCGAGAGCATGTCGAGAGTCGGGATGACGTTGGTCTTGAGCGATTCAGAGAGCGATTCGAGACGAGGCGAAAGGGCCTTCGGGATGGACATGGGGCGAGGAGCGCGCGAGAAGTTCCCGCGGGATCGGTACCCGGACTGTTTCGGCTCGGGGGGAGGCAGCGCAAACGTTGGAGGGTCGGCATCCCATTCGCGGGTGAGGGTCTCGACCTCCGCTTGCAGCTCGCCGACCGGGCACGGCTTGAGCGGGATGTCATTCAACTGCCACGAGACGAAGCCGCTCTCCCAAGGGAGGAGGACGAGGTCGCCACGGCCAGCCTTGCCGGCACGACCCGTTCGGCCGACGCGATGGATGTACAGGTCGCGCGAACCTGGGATCCCGACCTGGATGACACGCGTGACGCCGGGATAGTCGACTCCGCGAGCTGACACGTCCGAAGTGACGAGCACCGAATAGCCCGTCGACGCGCGCCGGAACATGTCCGACGCCCGAGTCCGTTGCTCCTGCGTCTTCTTCGAGTGGATCTCGACCACGAGCGTGTCGCGTCCCCACGGCAAGTGCGTCTTCATCGACGACAGGATTTGCGAGAACAGCTGCGTCAGACGAGTAGTTGGGAGGAAGACCACCGTCTTGCCGCCTCCGGTACCGCCGTTCTTGGCGGCGTCGCGGGCGTACAGAAGTTGGTCGTGGGCAATGAGTCGAAGGATGTGCTCCATCTGGTCGGCTGCGGACGGGAGGATGGTGTGGTACTGCGGGATGTGGAGGTGCGTGTCGACCTCGTCGGCCGGAACCGTGTCGATGTACTCGTGGTCCTTCTTCAAGCTCTTCCGTGCAACCTCGCGGATCGACTTGGACACGGTGGCCGAGAACAAGAACGTTTGTCGGTGGGCGGTGTCGGGCAGGTGCTGCGTCACCGTCGCGATGTCGTCGGCGAAACCCATGTCGAGGAGCGTGTCGGCTTCGTCAAGGATCAACATCCGTGCGTTCTCGATCGGCTTGCGGATCATCGACTCTGTCTGCAGCAGGTCGACACAGCGACCGGGCGTCGCAACAACGATGTCGTTGCTCGGGCTCCGGTACCATTCACGAAGCTGCGCCGATTTCGACGACCCTCCGACGAGAAGGCGCACACCGAATTGTGGCAAGTGCGTCGTCAACGCGATCGCTTCGTTGGCGATTTGCGTCGCCAATTCGCGCGTCGGCGACAAGATCAAGGCACCGACGGTCGCTTTCGCGTAGGCGGCGAGGGCCTTCTTGGCTTCTATCGGTTTGGCGTCCGGGTTCTCCTCCTTGTAAGTGGCAAGGAAGTTCTCCAGACTCCGCAGCCGACCCTCGAGTGCGGGAATGAGAAATCCGAGAGTTTTGCCCGTGCCGGTTTTCGCTCGGACCAGCAGATCCTGAGCGTGCTCGACGGCGTCGCCTTCTTCCGAGAGTTCGGGCGAGGCCGAGAGACGCGGCAGGCGGGACATGACGGCGGCCTGGACGTCCGTCATCGTCTCGTACTTGAAAGGCCTGCGTGGAATGGCAAGGTCCGGCTATCAGCTCACGTTCCACCGCGCTCGTCTCGCCAGGCAACTGGATGACGCACTTTTCCGTAACCGCGCGATAGACAGGTGCATGCAGGGCTGCCTTGATCGACTGATAGGTCTTGTCGACCGGGAGTTCAGTAGATGCGGCAGCAGTCTCCGCTTCGGTGCGCCGGAAAGACGAGCTGGCAAACGTCCTAAGTTGCGCGGCATGCAGGCGAGCTATGAATATTCATCGTTCGTCAGCTCATTACTAGGCAGGCAGTAGAGAGTTTGCAACCCACCGAGTCGCGGAGCTGGATCGGCTCGGATCCATGATATTGATGCCAAGCGCGTCGGCGGGAGAGCCGCGGGCGCACGGACGGCCAGCCTAAGCGTGGAGCGGGCTAGGCGAAACATCGAGAACCACCTGAAGGGTTTGCGTGCAGGAACCCACGATCGTCAAATGTCAGGACGGCGAGCTTTCGACTTCTTTTTCTTCCGCGTGAACGGCTTTGCACCGCCTCACTCCGCGCGCCACCGTCACGAGTTCGTAGGCCGATGATGCTGTCGCGGATGAGCATCTGCTGCCTGGCCGAGCTTACAGCAGGTCATTATCAGCCCAAAGGAAGACGTACGCGCCTCAAGAACGCCGAAGGGAGTGCACTCGTGCCTCTGCAGGTTTGCCCCAGCCGCTAGGTTGATCTATACGTCAACTTTGGAGTTTTAATATAATGGCCAGATGCCCGAGCGGTCTAAGGGGATAGACTCGAATGAATTCGCCATCTATTAGGCTTTGCCTGCGCAGGTTCAAATCCTGCTCTGGTCGGTTTCTTTTTTTCTCTTTGGCGGCCCTGGCATCTCGCAAGACACTCCGCTAGGCGGGGGCCGCCGAGTCGCCGACCCCTGCGCCACTGCCTGATCTGCTCATGCGTAAGGGCCTGTTAGCGTAATCTGATCCTACAGAAGGCTTCCCTACAGCTCTAGAACACTTTCTGCTGGATCAGATATGCTCTATACCTCATATTCAGGGAGAAGACTCAACGAAGCCGTCAAGATTTTTGCCAAATGTGAGGCTACTAATGGATTTAAATCAAGATTTGTTCTGGGATACAAGATTCAATATCTACTCCCTGGGTGCATTGGAGGTGCGGTATAGCAGCTCAGAGCATATGCAAGCTATGCTCAGCCCAACAGAGCCCTCTATAGCTAATCCGGTACTCTTGAGAGTCAAAAAATCAAAATTTTGACCGTGGCCGCCAAATTTTGCCGCTTGGAGCAGGGGTCGGCGACTAGGCGGCCCCCAGCATAGACAGACTCATCGGGTACCGAGCAGCAGCTGTCTTGCAAGGAAGACACCAGCAGTCAAGTCAAAGTGTGCCTCTTGAAAGCGCCATGCTTTCTTTTTCTTGATCACTGTGCACACAAGAGGGGGTGCCAGACTTGACTTCCAGCAGTGCAGTAAGAATATATATATATAGCAACACGTCAGAAGAGGCATCCAAGGCCAGGGCCGCATTGTGCAGCTCCGGCAGGTGTGCCCGAGGGCAAGCCAACAAAAAAGAAGAGGGTCAAAGAGCAAAAAGAAGTAGCGTTGCTTGGCTTCGATCCAAGGACATTGGGGTTTCAAGTGATATGAGCCCCACGCGCTGCCAAACTGCGCCACAACGCTTCATGTCAGGCGACGCCATTTGTGCAATGCTAAACCATTATGCTACTTCGCCACCCTTTGCACGCTTTCCCTTGTGCTGCCTCTCGCATCCAAATTCTCCCAGAACAGAGGCAAATGTGCCTGGTCAAACTGACAATGGTGTTCCTTCTGTTTTCTCTAGTGCAAGTGTCATTTAAGATCTCTGTGCTTCAAAAGTATCTGGTGGTTCGTGTCCTCCCTTTTGTTGTGTGCTGCCCGCCCTGCGCAAGGATTGCCAAGGCATGTTGCAACTGTGCAGCAAATGCAATACATCTAGCCTGGAGGGCAGGCGCCATGTACAAGAGCCAGTGACCAGTTGTCTTTTAGGCAAAGCCTGTCATGCAGTGACTGTCTGTGCCAGGCTTGGATTTGACGACTCCTCCGAGGGGTGGCCAAGTTGCCTACCCGTGCACACCATCAGTCTGCCGCCGGGGGCGACCCTGGATATGCAGCTGACACCTTTGAAGCAGCTATCTCCTCAATGAAGCAATTCAAAGGCATGCTATTTGCACCAGAAAATAGGCTCTAGTGTATAGCATCTGTGAAAAACCAAAATGTATCACTTAGAGGTCGGATGAGAGAGGCCAAATCGATGATTCTCAAGCAAGAAAATTGCTGCCTGTGATCAGCGCGTCTACATGGCAGCTATGTGGCTAGCCTCATTGTGTGCGTGGAAGTCAACTTGGCCGCCCCTTGTCTCCTTGCCCACCTGCCACATGTCAAGTTCACCTTGAAGCGTTGTCGCCACTGTGCTGACTGGGTGATGCAGCTCTTCTCCTCTGTTGTCACACTGCCTTGACTTCCATGCCCCAATCTGCATACTGCCCTCTATGCAGGCAAAGAGAGCAAAGAGTCAAAGGGGGAATTCGCAAATTGCAGGTTGAGCCTATGTGAGCCTGTGCTTCATCTCCCCTGCCCGTTCTCTTGCCGCTACAAAGAGGACCCCATTCTCTCCTCCCTTGAGGATGCCAGCTGAGTGAGATAGGGGCGTCAGCAACCAGTGTTCAGGAGAAGCGCAGATGGAGGTACCGGATGCTGATGCTGCTGGCTCAGTCACGCAAGATGAGATTACTCTCATGGTGGGGGTGATGCCTCACACCCACCGTATTGTCTGTCCAAGCTTGATGTTGCTGACAGTGTGAGTTTCAAGGTGCACAGTTTTGATTTGGAAGACGTGCCTCCAGTCTGTATGTGCTCTTTCTGCTTCTTGCGCCCTGCTCAATGCTGCGCTGTTTGGCCTCTCCGCCGCTTTATGCTTCCTGCTGGGCTTCTCAATAGCAACACTTGTTCTTTGTTGCTTGCTATGTCTGCCTGCTGACGTCTGAGCTAGGTGCTCTTGTTTGCACCTATCCAGATTGAACTGTAGTGGATTGTGAGATGGTAAAGCCGGAACTTCTGGCTGGTACCAAGTAGGTAGACAAGGTAAGGTTTCTGTCACATCAAGCTATAGAGAGCCCACAAGTTCCAAGGAAAGGCCTGAAGAAAAAACCTGGGTGCAGAGGCCACTGGTCTCGAGCGCAAGCAAGACAAACATTTTCTGCACGGGACAGCAGACAGAGAGTGACAGAGTATTTGAAAAACACTGGAGTGGGCACTGATCACGGATAGGGAGTGGTTGAAGTGAAGAAGAGCAGGCTACAACAAGTGGGCCTCGCTTTGAACTAAGACCAATCATCCAACTTATTGCCACACCCTCTGAAACCAAAACCCTGTAGGTGTCTTGATCTTGAGGATGAGTATATTGTACTATATTCTATGAGAGGTTGTCAGCAAAGATTTGAAAGCATACAAGTGAGGGGAAGAGGACAACTTAGAATGGGAAAGGACACTGGACAAACAATGGCAGTCGGATCCAAAGGAGTAGGCCTAGCACTGGTCCTAGTCAGGAACTTCCAGCTGGAATGATCAGGGGGGGGGAAACAGTAGATATTTAGATAAGTCTTCTTCCAAGTCAAGTCAAGCTCATCTCCAGTCAGGTCAAGCTTGTTTCAAGTCAATGGAAGGATCGAGTCGATCCAACACTGCAGGCTCAGACCAAAGACGTAGGCACAGGTATTGCAGCCTGGTCCTGCTGTTAGCCGAAGCCGTAGCGAGAGACCAGGTTCAGACGAGTTGACGCAAGGTCAACTTCCCCGCGCGCTACTCGTGCCTCCCCTCCATCACCATATCAGTCCGCTCGTGGTGAGGCGAGAGCCTTACAGTCAAGTAAAGCTTGTTTCCAGTCCTGTCAAGCTATAAGAAGCCCATGGAGACACAGGCGTGCTCAGAGCACACAGGGGGGTAGTACAAAGGAGGGGGAGTAGAGAGAGGATGATCACTGGATATAGTGCAAAAGGGAAAGGGAAGAGGGGAAGAAAGGGAAGGGAAAATGCAGATCATGTCATGGAGGCAAAGTGGTGGGTCTTCCAAGGGTGGGCAGTAGAGTGACTTGAAGCAACCAGAGTTAATGAGAAGCAGAGTGTAGTCAACATGAGTCTTTTCTAGGCTTGAACAAGTTTGAACTTGGAATTGATCCTTCCTATCCTATCCTATCCTATCATATCGAGCGGGCAGTCTGCAGGGCGGGAGCAGCTGGTGCCGCTCTGCAAGGTATGCCAGTCTCCATGCTACAATTGGTTTGAGGACCTTTGCTGCTGTTTTCACAAACGCAATCACTTTTGCCACAGAGTAGTCTGGCTTTCTGGCTTCTGCAAAACCATGCCAACCGCATCTTGCTTGATAGCATGATAGATAGATAGATAAGTCTTGTTTCAAGCATATTGAGTCAAGGTGCCCATGTGGACCAAGGGTACTACGCAAAGTGGGGGAAGCGGATAGATACTACACAAAGTGAGGCAGCTGGGAGAGGCCTGAGTCAGGTAAATCAAGCTGGAATGAGTGGGGGGTATGGAGAGGGGTATAGAGGGGAAGGGGAAAGGCAGGAAGAGTTCAAACTGAGGAGTCTGTGGCAGGCAGGGAGTAGAGCAAGTCAAAGCGGCTCGACTTGGCAAGGAACGGAGTGGGAGGAGATAGGTCAGAGAAGTGGTGAGAGAGGACCGGGTTTCAAGTCATAGGGAGGAGAGAAGGGTGGCGCAGGGGGAGGTGTAGAGCGGGCAGTGGCTGCTAAGGGCTGAATACGGGCACGCATCAAAGAAGGCTGACTTGAGTTCTTCCTCACGCAGTTCCGGCCATTTGAGCGTCAGCACGTCTGGATTTGCTGGAACATCTGTGTCCTTGCCAAAACAGGTCAAACTGTCCGGGCAAGGAAGTGATGATACACTAAATGGAATGCTCACCTTCTTGCCTTGCAGGTTTGCTGGATTGCTGCCGTTTGCTTTCTTCATCACTGCCTCCCTCACTTCCAACAGTGTCACCTTTGCTTTCCCAACCAGTAGTGAGAGGTCTAGACCAGCACCTTCTGCACTCCCAGCTTAAGATGCTGGTCTGGCTTCTCCTTGCCACCAGCTCCACCTCGCGCAGACTCAACTTCCCATTCCAGGTTTCTTTCAAGTGGATCTAACATTTGGCTTGATTGCAGATGTAACACTCTACTAATCAAAAGTGGGCGTACTCCAAGAGCCAGTGCACATCAGGTGGATGGCGGGCAAAATTTTCTTGGGCAAGTTGTTGTCAACTTTACTCCCCTTCCGACTTTGCCATCTTCTTGTGCTGACTTGTCTGTTGTTGGCATCCTAGATAGTTGCATCATTCTTTATTCACAGCGTAGTGAGCTAACAAGCCTGTGTCAACAAGCGCTCCATCAGTGTCGTTGCGGCGGTCAGATTTGGTAGTGCTGCAGGGGGCTCCTGAGCTCGATGTGACTTAAGACATGTTTATCTATCTATCTATCTATGCTGATATCCTTGCTGAAATGGTTAAACCATATCAGATGACAGATGACTGACTTGTGCTCCCCACAGGGTCCACTTGAGCCAGCAGGATGGGTCGCAGCAACTCCAGCTGGCTGCTGCTGAGGTTGCGTAAGTCGCATTGCCATCAATGTTGGTCCCATACTGCAGGACGGCGTGGCGGCTTGGGCAGGTTCTAACCTCATCGCCTTTTAACTTTGCCCACAGGTTTGACTTGTCAACATTCTCAATCACCTTCCCCCCCCACTCGGCCTTTGCCTGCCTGATCACTGCCTTCTTCCAATTTGCTGCAACTTTCATTTCACCCTTGTTGTTGCCTTGGGCGTGTCAGCATCACCCTGTTTTGGCTTTTGCCACACAACTTCCCTCGAGTGTTTTGCCTCATTGCAAGCTTGCACCACAACCTCCAGCCACCACACATGCATATATCAGGCAAGTTCCTGCTTTGAAATTGAGATTATGAGTGGTAAGCAGGGACATGGGCAAACAGCTCAGCGGAGAAGTGGGTGTAGGCCGCTTTCACCTGCTGGGGACAGGGGCAGCAGAAGGGGACTGTTGCTGGCGTTGTTGCAAGGTCCAGGATTAGTTGGACTGGGTGGTGACAGGTAGATAGATGAATTAAGTTTCAAGTCATATTGAGCTGGAGAGGCCACATCGGGCAGTGGTCTGCTGCACATCACAGGACTTGAAAAATCGACTTTGCAGCTAACCGGGTTTCATTCCGTCTGCAGTTTGGCAAGGGCAAGGCGTTACAGTACAGCGAGCCAGACAGCGAGCGGTATGTTGCTGTACAGGCTGGCAGGAGATGTGCGAGGCCAGCGTCTCGGAAGATGCGCAACACCTCCTGCGCTGTGGCGCTTGGTTTCCGCGCTGACTTCAGGCTCCTATTTTTGGTGGTGCAGGTTGAAATCCCCAGCGACAACAATGCTAGCTGTTGTTGGCATATGCGCGAGGAGGTCACCGAGTCATTGCACGGACTCGTTGTGGGTGTGGCCAAGTTGGAAGTGGGGTTGTATATCTTGAGGAAGCGGAGCAGCTGACCCAGATTCATCTGCAGGTCAATCTCCACCATGTGGGCCAACACGTAGATTTGCTCGTCGCTTGCCACCTCGACTCAATCATAAATGAGCGTGCTTGCTCGGTTCTGGTCAGTCTTTCCTCCTTGTTGACGGACTGGCAGGGGGGGAGAAGGGTGTGCCAGCCAGCTGTGACCGAGAGGGATGCGGGCGGTTCTTGGAGGAGGAGGATATGTACGGATGTTAGGGCAGGTTTCTCCAGGAGATCTTCAAGGATGGAGAGACTTCAGTGGGTGGTGTATGGACAATGTGGATAGATTGCACGGGCAATGGGCTGCTTGGGTCTGGCTGGGCTTGGGTGCGGAGCACATGAGCAGTTTGTCTTTGCTGCTCGCTGCCGAGGCCGCCTTCTTCAAGTCTGCGAGCTGACGCTGTCTTGTTCCTTGCAGCTTCTCACCCGCTGTCCTGCCTGCCAATTTCTCTCTCACCTCTCTCTCTCTTCCCTGCCCTTTGCCTTTGCCTCTTCTTTTTTTCTCCTCAATTTTTGACTCCAACCCTTCTTCCAACTCCGCCCATGTGGTTGCCTCCATTGTCTACATTGCCTCCTCCATCTTGTCCGACCATGAGATGTCACCTGCAGCCTTGCATTCCGAGTTGTTGTCTGTTTCGTTCTGAAGTGCATGCATGGCTGTCCTGAGACGATTTGAGTGGGGGGAGATGCGCAGGAAAGGGGTTTGCCTTTACATTTGCGGACAACTCAATAGAAGAGGAGGCGATGACAGTTGGGCTTACGCTGAGGAGGTTACCAATTTCCAGGTTGCCATACTAGTGAATTATTGCGGTACCACCGGCGGAGGTCAGTATGGCAACAGCAGCAGCAATGGGCTACGGCAGGATTGAGCTGAGGGACAAGCTTGGCGTGGCATTGCGCGGGCTGCAGCCTTCTCTTCCGGTGTTTGAGCCTGCACCATGTCAGCACGAATTGCCTGTTGCAAAAGCAAGATGGCACACAGCTGGACAAGTTTGCTGACGTCATCCTTGCTCCCCAACTATACCACATGCAACTGACCATTTTGTTCCACTCTCCCTTGTCAACCATTTCGTTGCTGTGATGCCGCTTGCGCTTTGATGCGTTCCAACACCTCCTCAATAGCGGACACGGGTTCGCCCTCATTGACCGTGATTGGCAGGTACTGGAGGACAACAGAGCAGCTCCAGGCTGGCACCTCAAGTTATGTGCCCAAGTATGCAGCTTTGACAGGTGTGGTGAGCGAGTGCCTTGAACATGACAGCCAATCGCCAATCTTGCAATGACGCGGATGTCACCGGAGAGTAGATGTGGGAGCTCGCCTTTCGGCGCTGGCAGACCGGCGGAGCGAGAGAAGCAGGCTAGGCGAGGGAAGCAGGCTAGGCGAGGCAAGCGGACTCTCGCTTACTGCCTTGAGCTTGCGGACGGCTGCACAAGTGACAGCGGCAGCGAGGAGGAGGACAAGAAAGGCGAAGGCGGACTTGGACAACGCTCAGGCCCAGGACCCGCCATCTCAACGTCACCGCCCGCTGACAACTCGGGCTTGATCCGACACAGGCGCTTGCTGCCCAGGAACCTCTCTGCAGGCTAGTCAGCTTTCAAAACAGTGCAAAAGGCATCTTGGGCGCGCTCCTGGTCGACCTCTATTACAGGCGCCCCACTCTGCGCCGTCACGTCCTCTCCTCCCGGCGTCGCCTTCACCTGCTTCCACAAATCACTCTCTCGCCGCCAGTCGACACTGCTTACTCGGCTGCGGACCGGTACTTGCAACCTCAGTGCCTACAAGGCTCATTTTGAACCGGACTGACTCATGTGCGCCTGCGGTGGCGAGCCGGAGACACGCGAACATCTCTCCTTCCGCTGCCCGCTCTACGCCTCCCCCCGCGCCACCCTCCTCTCCTCCCTACAACTCGAAAACCCGCCCTCTCTCGCCCTCCTCAGCAATCCGCGCAACGCAAAGGCGACACTCCGCTTCCTCGCTGACTCAGGACGCTTTGACTTGCTCTACTGCCCGCCCTCGGAGGATCCGCCCGCGTGACTCCCAATATCTGTCCTTGCCCTCTCTCCTGATCCACCCTATACCCCTTCACTCTTCTCCAACCTGATTTTCCTGACTCAGAAAGAGCAGGTCTTTTTGGGCCTTTCCTCGCTTCTCTCACTTTTGAGTAGTATCCTTGGTCTACATGGGCTTATTAGCTCAATATGACTTGAAACAAGATTTTCTAGATAACTATCTAGCTTGCAGCGGAGGAGGGCTGGAGCAATCAGTCTGCTGATCATGTCCATAGAGCAGAAGGCGTGGTCTGCTATTTTGGCAAGTTGCAGGATGTACACAATGCTGGCAGATGTGGGTCTGATAGGCAGCAGTGTGATTGCAAATGCCGGAACCGTGAGCGGAGGCTCTGGGCGGACCTGAGTTGTGAGGCGTGGTGCCGCGGAGGCCGCCTATGCATAGGAGGGTCAGAAGGCGCATTTCTGGGGCGGGACAGCGCGGGTGGCGGGCCTTCCGAGTTGAGCGGGAGCGCAGGGAAGTGGTTGGAAACAGCAGTTTCGGGTGTAGATATGTGCATAGAGAGAGAGTAGAAATGATACAATTTAAGCTCTTGCATTGTTCCTACAGCTCTGCTGACTCCCAGAGAGATTGCAGAGACAGAGGACTGACTGATGGGTCTGGAGACAGATGCGAGACTGTGGTGCTAACCACGGCCTCCGGAGCACATTTGAGCGCGTTGCCACGTGTCTTGAATAGAGCACGCTCGCTTGCGAACTATGGGGATCCCTGTGTATGTGGCATCAGCCCGGGCACAGTGCAGGATAGGATAGGATAGGCTAGGATAGATTCAAAGTTTAGAGTTGATGTGGGAGCTCACCTTTCGGCGCTGGCGGACCGGCGGAGGCGAGGGGAGCAGGCTAGGCGAGGCAAGCGGGCTCTCGCTTACTGCCTTGAGCTTGCGGACGGCTGCACAAGCGACAGCAGCAGCGAGGCGGAGGAAGGCGAAGGCGGACTTGGGCGACGCTCAGGCTCTCGAGCCGCCATCTGAACGTCACCGCCCGCCAACAGCTCGGGCTCAATCTGACACGGGCGTCTGCCCAGGAGCCTTTCAACAGGCTGGTCAGCTTTCAAAACAGCGCAAAAGGCGACTCGGGCGCGCTCCTGGTCGACCTCTACCACAGGCGGCCAACTTCGCGCCATCACCCCTGCTCCCCCCGGCCTTGCCTTCACCCGCTTTCACGCTTCCCTCTCTCGCCGCCAGTCGACTCTTCTCACACGGCTGCGCACCGGTGCTTGCGACCTCGGCGCCTACAAAGCGCACTTTGAGCCCGACCAACTCATGTGCGCTTGCGGCGGCGAACCCGAAACCCGCGAGCACCTCTTCCTCCACTGCCCACTCTACGCCTCCCAGCGCGCCGCCCTTCTTTCCTCCCTACGACTCAAAACCCTACCTTCTCTCACCTACCTCCTCAGCGACTCTCGCGCGACCAAAGCCACCCTTCGCTTCCTCGCCAACTCAGGACGCTTCGACACGCTTTACTGCCCGCCATTGGAGGACCCCAATCCTTGAGTTATTTGCTCTGATCCAAATCCCCCCCCGCCCTTTCTACCACCCATACCCTATACCCCTATACCCACACTCACTCCAACTCGATTTTCCTGACTCCAAAGAGCAGGTTTTTTCCTCGAGCCTTTCCGTGCTTTCCTCACTTGGTGTAGAATCCTTGGTCTACATGGGCTCTTTAGCTTGACATGACTTGAAACAAGATTTATCTATCTATCTATCTTTACCCATCAAGCAACAGCTACTTTGCTCTCAATGTGCCAAAGGCTTTGCTGGCACAGTGTCCAAAGCAAGCCCACTCTTGAGACTGAGGCATTGGCACTTGTGAGGAACAGGTGAGGTCATTGCTACACACCTGCAGTGTGGGCAGTCAAGTTGGGTATAGGGATGTCAGACCCTTCATCAGGTAACAGGAAGGGAAACACTTTAGCTCAATATTGAATTTTACCAGGGTCTGTTGTAATGTTGCTATTACCTGTAGAGCTAGATTTAGAAGCTGAAAATAGCATGACAGATCCATTACGGGGTGTGAGTGTGCACTATGGCAGAGCAAGCCCCTACAGAGGCTAAGAGGCCATTCCAGAGAAAGTGCAGATTGGGAACGTGGCAGAATGCGCCTATTCTGTATGCACTCAACTTCAGCGCTTCAACGCGTCATGGATAACACGTCATGGAGATACAGAGACCCTGATGCAAGACTTGCGTCTTCTGCTCCACTTGGACCTAGGTGGTAGCAGTATACACGGAAAGACAGGAACCAGCAAGGATGGCACTCTAGCAAGATAGATAGATCATTATTCTTTCAAGTCATGTTGAGCTAAGAAGCCCATGTAAACAAGGATTTTACACCAAGTGAGGGAAGCAGGGGGAGGCAAGAACTGAGTGGGAGTGAGTGTGGGTATAGGGGTACAGGTGTGGGGGGTAGAAGGGGGGGAGGGGAGGGGGAAGTCAGATCAGATCAGAAACTCAGTGGGAGGGTCTTCCAATGGCGGGCAATAAAGTGTCAAAGCGACCAGAGTCAGTGGGGAACTGGAGCATTGCCTTTGTTGTGAGGGGTTGCTGAGCAGGTGGGCAAGAGAGGGTAGGTTCTGAGCCGTAGGAGGACAGGAGGGTCGCACAGGGGATGGCATAGTGGGGGCAGTGAAGGAAGAGGTATTCTCAGGTAAGCTACAGGCAGCTCTGCCTTTTTGACAGCTCTGATTGTGCATAACAGGACTGTAACAGGATGTACCAGGCTTGCAACAGGCCCCAAGTTCCGTTAGGTGACATTGGGATTTCTTTCCCAGTCAAAACCCCCATAATGGGACCCCCATTAATGGGTCCAATAATGACTTTGTTCGTTTCCCCAAATTTCTTAGTTGCAACAAGCCTCTTCCCAGGTGCTTGGCTTCTGCTGACCCTTCGATGATAGAAAGTGCACACAAAGATCAAGATGTAAACGGGGTAGGGTAGTTGACACAAAGGTGTGAGGGATTGGGGGGTGGATGAAGGAGCGGGCTGGAAGCAGGAGTATCTCTATCTGTTGGCTCCTCTCTTCTTCTTCTCACAATTCTATACTCACAAGCCATGCTTTGGTTTAGAGTTTTGAGTTTGTGTATCATTCTCACTTTCTCCATCAAGTGCCTATGGTGCAGATATGCCTTGTCTGGCTTCTGCTTGACACAAATGAGACTTTTTTATTCAGGCCTTGTCAAGGGGCAGCACAGTCTTGAGAGGCTAATGGCAATAGAACATATTTGCATGACCAAGGAGAGGGCCGGCAAGTGGTAAGCCCAGACCTTTCAGTGAGCATGAGAATAAATGCAGTTCCCGCCAATGATCAATCTGCTGCCCTCTCTGATATAGCAACATCAGAAATTCCTCCGAGGCTGTTTGCTGGAGGTAACTAGATGAGTGCTTTAATCATAGGCCTGTGTTTCACACTTGAACAGTCACAAGAAATCCTCATCATCCAGATTGGAAAGGAGTTGAGTACCTACCTGTTCTCAATGCCAGCTGCTGCATCAGTGAGAAGGCAAGCTACAACAGGATAGCCAGAGATCTTTGTCCAACCTCCATTCTCGGTCCTCCTGGTGCACATTGTTGACTTGATCTTGGTTCTGAGATCATGGTAGTATGCTGAGAGAGAGAGCAAGTTGGCATATTTTGGATAAAGGCAAGCAAAGGAGAAAGACTTGAGCAAGAGGGTGACAAGATCACAGGTCAATGTCCTAGCAGCACGAGACCTCAAATCAACAGTCTACTCAAGCCTGACCAGCCTGCAATGGGTTTAGCATTGTGTGTCCAGCTCATATAAGTTTGGTGGGCTGCAGTCAGAAGTTTGTAAGGGACATATTGAAGGAGAGAAGTTTCAAGCTTGGTCTAGAAAATACATTTACCTGCAGGAACTGTCCTGCTCTTTATCATGGGTAGGCCTTTGGCCGTCGAGGAAATGGGAAGGGCAGTAACTCCAGTTCTGTCAGAGGTTGCCCCCCCCCCCCCCCAAAAACAAAGGAAAACAACCGGGCACTGCCGGGCAAGCAGGTGTTCCACTTCTGACTTCTTCTCACCATGGTGAGACCCTTTGCAGGCAGGAGCATGCAGCATGAGCACAACAGCGCTTGTATCATATAGCACAAGGTATAAGGACACTGTGATCACGTATTGGCCCATATAAACATTCTCTGGGTGGGCATGAATTGTCCACAGCTGGCTTGCACCGCACTGTCTGGGCCCGGACTTGGCATTTGCCTAGCTGATTTTGGGAACTGGTCAAGATCCATTCATGCTTGCGAAATGCATGGAATAGAGCCTCTCTATGTCAAAAGAAACTGCAGCAGCCAGCACCATGTACAGTATGTGGACTCCTTTGTAAACGCTTCAAACCATGGAACCCTTAAAGCGACACCATATCTGACTTGACTTGCCTTGATGTGAGGCAAGTGAAATGGGTTTGCTCACTGCACGTACTGACTCTATTCATTATGTAGAGGAAAGAGGTGGGGAATGCACGTGATTGAAGTCAGCAAGGAATTGCTCTGAAAGCAAGAGAAACAGAAACTCACTGAGCTGCACTCATTGTCTGGCATGGAAGCCTATGTGACATGCTAGGTAGGAAGGTAGCAATGACTGCGGTAACATCAAGTTCACATGCAGTGTGCTTCCCGTGGTGGTCAGCCAGGGAGAAAAGAGCTACAAACAGTTGACTAGTTGGCTTGCAAGTGATGAAAAGAGTTGCTGCTCAAAATGCCAGCTCACACATACAGCACTCACAATGCAGTGCATGGCCCATACAGTCTGCAAGTGTATTGTTCCGGTTCTCTGCTTCCAGAGGCAGGAGTAAGGCAGCGGGATGTCAGCTGAGCAACTCAAGCGGACTTTTCATATCCGCACATGTTCTGCTGATTAGTGTCAGGTTTTGGCAGCCAAAAAACTGAGATTGGTATGACATGAACTTGTCAATATAGCAAAAGAAGGGCTCCAATTGGGCAACTCATCTGAACTTGGAAATGGTGCACCCCTCCTTCAAACTCCCCAGACCCTGCAGCCTGATCAGTCGGATGTGCTCTGAGACCTTCCGTACCTGCACCGCAATGGTAGTCTGCAGACAATAGAATGCCCACAACTGAACTAGCTTGTAGCAGCTCACATTGCCAACTCTTGCAGGATTCCTTGTCAAAAGCAAGCTTAAAGCTGCCAGTTCTTGTATTGGCCCGCGTGCTCTATCAGTAGCAGTCCTCCCTGAACTTATCCAATTCTCATAACAACATGCAGCCTGCACTGCAAGCAGTGTGATTGAGCATACAGCCTTTTCCTTGCCTTTCCCCTGACTCTTGCCAAAACGCAGGAAAATCTGTACTCCTGCGCATAAAAACTGCAGAGCACTGCGGAACATGGCACCTCTCTTGACACCACCTAAAGATCCTTCAGCTAAAGTTCTGGAAACTACAGTTGAGTTGGTAGTCTGAAGGCAGCTGCAAGACAGTCCAATTCAAGACCTGCAGCCAAAAAAATACTTCTCACCTGGTCCTACTTTTTATCCACAGAGAAGTCCATCCAAAGCAGCCCTGCATCACACATGATGAATGCACAGGAGCACCCTGGCTTGACTTGCTTCGACCAGAACAACGAAGATTGAAGGCCATTGTCAAGTGAACCAGAAAAAGAGGACCGGTCAAGCAAATCCACACAAGAAGGTATAGAGCACAGTGAGCCTAAATGGTTCTTACACAGCAGCAGGAAAACAGAAGAACACCCAATGTTAGTCAGACCAGTGAGAAACACCTCGCCCAGTTAAGTAGCAGCAGGAGGAAAGGTATGCTAACGGTATATAACGACAGAAGTTGACTCGATTAACATGAAGCGTTGTGGCGCAGTTTGGTAGCGCGTGGGGCTCATATCGCTTGAAACCCCAATGTCCTTGGATCGAAGCCAAGCAACGCTACTTTTTGGTCTTTGACCCGCTTCTTTTTTGTTGGCTTGCCCTTTGGGCACACCTGTCGGAGCTGCACAATGCGGCCCTGGCCTTAGATGTCTTTCTGGTGTGTTGCTCTATATACCTTGTGCACTGCTCAAAGTCAGTCTGGCGCCCCCTCTGTGCACAGTGATCCGACAAAAAGAAGAGAGAAGCATGCCCGCAAAGGGGCACACTTGACTGCTGGTGACTTCTTTGCAAGACAGCTGCTCCTTGATCACGATAGAGGTTCTAGCGGAGTGTCTTAGAGATGTGAGGGCCGACAAAAAGAAAAAAAGAAACCGACCAGAGCAGGATTTGAACCTGCGCAGGCAAAGCCTAATAGATGGCGAATTCATTCGAGTCTATCCCCTTAGACCGCTCGGGCATCTGGCCATGAAATGAACTTGGGTCAGCTTGCAAATAGATACACAGCGTGCATTGTCGCTCGAACCGCGCTTCTGCTGGTGAGGAAGTAGGGAATGAGGTGGTTGGGTGTATCATTATGATTCACGTTGAAGACTGGCAGAGATCTCTAGCTCACCCTATCAAAACAGTTCCATAGTGTGCAGTCAGACTTCCGGGTGACACAGGTGGACCCGGCTTTTGAAGTTTGCACCCACAAGTTGGAAAGGGACCTCTCGGTCCCAAACACTGAGAGCAAGCCGAAGGACGTAGGCAAAGAGTTGCAGCCTGGTCCTGCTGTCAGCCGTAGCATGAGGCGAGAACTATATGAAAGGAATCTACTACACACCTGGTCCTGCCGTCAGCCGTAGCGTGAGGCAAGATCCCAGGTCGAGGAACGACCGCGACGTCAACTTCTGCGCGTCGCCTCTGAACCTCCCCTCCAGCACCATATCACTTCCACCGCGTAGATCCGCTCGTGGTGAGGCAAAAGCCTTACACAAGTCTTGATCAAGGACAGCCTGCTTGGCTGGCTTCTCTCCACTCTCCAGCTGTGAGCCATGGGCCCTACAGCAACTTGGTTGGTGGCAGTTGATGGAGGAAGGATGCAGCAATGAGATGCACATTTGATGTTTGGGGGGTCGCTGAGCTTATCCTGGTTTGTACCCAAAGCTTTTGCAGGATCAGGTGTATTACACATACCTGACCTCAAACCCCAGCAAGGCTTACTTCCTGATGTGATGTGTGACAACCTGCAGGCCAGGACAATCTTGTGTAGATGCTGAGAGGAACCAGAGTGTTTCGTCCTTTGCCTCACTCGGAACTCCTCCAGGCCTTCCCATTCCAAGTCCTTCCCAGTGGTGACTGTTCATAAACCACTGCCACTTCTCTACCTTGCAGACAGTCTAAAGAGGTGTGACAGACTTACTTGAAGTGCCAGTTGTTGCCTCAAGACTTTTCAACGGAAGGCGGCTGTGATGGTGTTGTTGGTGACTGGGGTGAAGATGGACAAGGCTCATTCATCCCGCACAGAGCTGACCACTTTTATGTACCAGATGGTGAGCTACTACAGCTCATGTCACTGCCCATCACTGTGCTCCCAGATCATGCCAGCACCTGGGCATGCACTTGAGTGCGCACAATCGCTGCCTGAAAATGACAGGCTGGAACGCAGAGGAACAGATCACAGAGACGTTCTTTGCCTGACTTGGTGCTTGAGATGCGTGTGTGGCCAATTCATGCAATGTACATCTCTCTGGGTCCCCAGTGAGACAAGAACAACTAGTGATTCCGTCATCAATCCAATGAGCTGCGCTAGCGCAACAAGCACAGGCTTGAGAGCTGGATCAACCAGTGTACAGATGGGAAAACTGAGTATGCTTACTGCATGGTGGACAAGGACATGTTGCCATTGCATCAGAAGCAAGACCTGTGCCAGAGGGTGGCACTGTTTGTGTGTGATGCATACCCCCAAGGCTGTCCTTTGAGGGGTGGCACAGTCTGCGGGGCTTCAGGCATGGAATGCGTGATGTAGCCTTGGTCACTGACTCCTCCCTTTCCTGTGTGCAGGCAGTGGTCCAGCACACTTCTGGGATGGCACATGTTGGCCAGAGTCAATGTGGCAATCAGACTGATTGAGGCAGGTCACAGTGCTCCTCCCTGCACTGGCCACTGATATACCTACCTTGTTGCAACCCCGGCCCTCCAGTGCATGCCGGCCAGAAGAGGTGTTCCACAATGGTTGCTCTCTAGACAGGTCTCGCATGCTGGCAAAGACCCAGTGAACCTGGTCATGATCTCAGCTCTCTGCCCACATCGCTAGGGTTGGTCACAAATTACGTATCAAGCTTTGCAGGGGAGAAGAAATTCCATGGGATCCTGACCACAAACTCCATGTGGATCTGTTGCACTTCGAACAAAGGTGACGACCGCCTCAGGAGATTCAGCCCAACTTGGCGCAAAAAGTGAACAAGAGCAACTTTAGCATGCGGCAACTCTACAGAGTGACTCTATTTGGTCACCTTGAACACTCCCGATCCTAGATTATACTCCTTTGGCCCCCTTGCCCAGTCTCACTCGAGTGTGACCACGACTTGGCAAGCGCGAGTGGGTTCAGACGCTGGAGTCCATGGTTTAACCTGTACGGGTTGTGTTTGTTTCTCCTAAACAACTTTAGACTTTACAGACGTTTCTGCAACATATCGCCTAGAGCGCTGGTTGTGATAGAAATCCGTTGCCATCGAGATTAGCTACCTCCACGAGTTTTCAAGGCCTTTTACCCATACCGAACCCGTTGTGCACATGTCTTCCCAAGACAACCCGACCAGACAGGCCACCCTACCCCCACTGGAGATGAGGGGCGACGACCTGATCAATTTGAATGAACTGCCTGCTCCTCCCGAGAACCTCGGAGGCGCAGCAACTGATACCACCGGAACTCCCCAAGGGAGGAACGCCGGTGCAAATGTCCCGTCTACTGCTGATCTCCCGTTGGAGGGGAGAACAGAGAGGACACCGACCCTGGATGCGATGCTTTCTTGAGAGAGCTCAGAACAGCCGGAGTAACAAAAAACAGAAAAAGGTCACAAAAAGTAATGATCCAACCGTGATTCGAACACGGGTTTCCGCAGCCACAATGCGGTGCCCTAACCAACTAGACTATTGAATCTTGTTTAACTTTGCTTAGTATGCGTATATATTGTGTGCTTGCAGCAACCCCTCGCAGCAACGCAGCCTGGATCGTTCAAGGCGAGTCGACTTGATTCTCTATATGGCTTGCAAGTTTCACCAAGCTGACCAGACTCCAACCAACAGTGTCAGAGCAACAGCAGCAAACATCAGAACAGCTTTGGCACAATTGGAGGCGGTTAGCACGCGTCGCGTCGGACCTGACTCGGCGGAGAGCAGCCGCAGCAACAGCCGCACCAGCAGCAAGACCCCCCGATCCACTTGCTGCCACCCGCGCTCAGTTCAATGGCTCGCATGTGCGCGGTCCCACTGTCCCATGTCCGCCAGCGTGGCCCAACTTGGAGCATTCCAGTCACAGCTCCGGCCAGCACTTGCCAATCCCCTACAGCCGCGACATATTTGAGGCGCCTTTGCAGGCATGCCTGACGTGCAACAACCAAACGCCCTCTGTCAGTCCCTCAAAGCGCTTGCAACCGTATCAGCGCCACACGCCCTTGCTAGCCCAGCACGTGATTGCCTCTGACATGCGCTTCAGGAAGAACAATCTGTGATACTCACCTCTGCCACTTGGTTCAGCAGCCAGGCCACGCCGGCCTCCAGCCAAGGAGAACACCGGCAGCAGGGTGGAAGGACCTCTCGGTCCAACACTGAGGCGATCCGAGCTGTGGACGTAGGCACGAGTTTTGCAACTGTTCTCTGCCGTCAGCCGAAGCGTAGGGCGAGAGAGACCTATATGGAGAGCTACACACCTGTTCTCTGCCGTCAGCCAAAGCGTAGGGCAAGAGAACAGAACCGAACCGGCAGCGCGATGTCAACTCCTCGGGACTCGCGCGCCTCCCCTCCGTTACCATGTCAATCCGCTCCGGAGTGGTAAGCCGCCACCGGCCTTACATGGGGGTGAGTGTGAGAGTTGCTTCGGGCCGCCCGCGACAACCCCCTGCCTGAGACTCCTTGGCACATGCGTCTGCCGCATGAGTAGAGAGTGTTGCTTGCTTGAGAGGATGTGCTTGTTTGACAGGGACATGCTTGTTTGGTGGAGACGCGCTTGTCAGAGGAACAGAAACGAGTGGATAGGGTTGCCTTCCGTGTATGATGTCAATAGCCAATGTCTTTCCTTGTCTATTGTTCTACAATTTGCATGTCAATACAAAGTGTTTATAAAGCACACTGAGTGAGATGTGGGGGAGTGGCGCGTGAGGGGCGATGACTTCAGAAGTCAAACTTGCACACCCTCTTCCACCTCGGCTTGCTGCCGCTGCGCGGGAGAGCGGGCTGGCAGAGCGCCACAGACTTGCAACAGGCATGTACCGCCTTGTCCAACCCGTAGAAGGTGCGTGTACAGCCATTGAGCAGGAGGGTGATGGGCTGCCCCACCATCACGACCGTCGCTCCATCGTTCCTTCTGAATCACCGCGCAGGGCAGGTGCAGGGCGCACCACTCTCAAGCTCAATGCAAGAGCGGGCGTCCTGCTCAGTGTCAAGTCGTAGCTAGTTGGGGACAGGGGTAGCAAGTCATAGATGGGCAAGAGCTGATAAACAGTGACTCAAGTATAGATTTCGAGAGAGACGAGTGAAGGAAGGAGGGGATACTGAAGAGAAAGGAGCTACGACCAAATCCGAGCGAGATGTTCTACCAACACCACCTAAGTCGGCAACGACAATTTGAGGCAGCGACCGGCACTTTGCGTCCAGCGCGGTGTATGAAATCCTCTGCAATCAAAAGAAGTGTTAGTGACGTTCAAAGATAAAGAGAGAGGAAGAGACTTAGAAGAGGAAGGCAATGACAATCGAGGCAAAGGTCTGGACTCGGACCCAGCATCAGGACTGCGTGGCCGCTCTTGCCCACTTCAGGGTCTAATATCTGCAACAGCGCGTATCCTGTCTTTGCTCCTTTGGGCTGCCTGAAGATTGCTATATCTTCTAGGCAGCTTTGTGATCAAGGGGTCTCTAGCATGAAATCGCTCTTCCAAGCTTACAGCGGGCACGCGCAGGCAAGAAAAGCAGTTTGACCGCTCACACTGCCCGAAATCTTGGTGGCCCAAGTTCCTGCAGGGACTTCGCTCGCAGCTCGATGCGAGGGCAGGTCTTCTGGGTGCCTTGCCGGGTTGTAGGTCGTTGTAGACGGACTAGAACCGATAAACGGTGATTCGAGTTTGGATTTCGAGAGATATGAGCTAGAGGCGAATGCTGAGGAACCAGACCCAGAGCGCAGGAGCTGCAATAAGGCAACCGAGCGAGTGAAAAAAAGAAGGACAGGCGGAAGCTGCACTAACCCGGTCAAGTTGAAGCTGCGCTAATCCGGCCAACTTGGGCCAGGTAACTGCAGATGGGCGGTTCGCCAAATTTTGAAGCGCAGCCGTCACTTTGAGTCTGGCACCATAGATCAGTAGATGCATCTGCAGGAAAAAAAGTGTCAGTGGAGTTCAAAAAGAGAGGAGCGAAGAGAAAACTTATATTGGGAAGTCATTGATGAGGAAGGCGAAGGAAGGGTGACCGACCCAGCAATTCCTCAGTCCTGCAGGTTGTCAGTCATGTAGTCTCGCTCAACCCTTGACCCAGTATTGAGTCAAGCGCCACATCACGTGCTTTGCAAAATGCAAAGGCCCTCAAATGAGCGAGGCAGCCGCTTGGATTTGCCACTGCGGCTTGAGTCCTCCAGTCGCCACCCGGAGAGCTAAGACGCCGGAGAGGATCATGCGATGATGCTGACGCGGAGCACCAGGAATCCCCACTCGCCGTGTACTGCGAGCCGACCGGTACTCGTCAGCTACCGCCGATTCAAGCGCGAAAAGCGCAGAGAGGGCGCCTTCTGCACCGCAGCATGTCCAGGAAAGTAAAGATGGGCTGGTCATTTGCTGGCTCAGCTTACTTAAACAGAGAAGATACCTCTGACATAGCAGCAAGTTCCGGTGCAGCCTACAAGACCAGCACAAGTAGGCGGCAAACGACGAGCGAGACGGGGCGTCCCCGCCAGCCGCGAGACCGCCAACACGGGTTGCTGTCATCATGCTTGACCCTTCCGCATCAAGTTCCGGCGGACCCTTCGGCGCCCTACCGCGTCGCCAGTTTCGACGCTGAGATATGGCACATCTTCCCAATCGACCCCGGCGAGACCGGCCTCTGACTCGTCCGCACGGGCAGCAAAGTCGCACATGAGCGCGACGGGCGTATCGAGCGCGCCTTTGACCAGCGCCAGCGCGCTCGAATCTGACAACGTCGGCGTGGTGGGCGTCAAGAGATACATCGATTCGGCCGCAGGTGCAAGGGAGTGGACGATAGCGAGGCCGAGCGCTCGCGACGACGCCGGCGGGGGCAGAGGCGCCCGCGGAGCGTACGGAAACGGCCGCGACAGGTCGCGCGCAGGCTGCGAGTCCGCAACGATGGCGACGATCGAGCCGTTCAGGGCGTGTAGAACGTGCTCGTACCGAATGTCGCCGGTGCCTGCCATGTAGACTGCAGACGCCTTGAGCGCAGAAGGACTAGATCCCCACGAGCATGTGCGGACGGGCTGTGCAATCAACGGCCGCGTCGTCTCCCAACGAGGGACCTGGCTGCCAGCGAAGCATCCTTTGCCGTAGAAGTATGACGCGAGAGCGAGTGTGCGCAGGTCGGCCGGCGTCCACTTGGACTCGAGCGGCGAGGCAGACGCGGCCGGGAGCGGGAGTTGTCGATACGGGACTGCAGCAGGGAAAGGCGGGCGAAAGTCTTGAACGGCAAAGGAGCTCGTCTCCGTAGCCGGGTCGGCGAAGGTAAAGACGTGGGTCGGCCGGGCGAGGTCCTTTAATCGCGAAAGGATGTCCGCACCGAGGCCTTTGATCCAGCCCGAGGTGTTGACGACGAGCGGGACCCGCTCACGGCATTTTGAGGGTCCGCTCTGGTCAGGGCCAGCAACGCGGCTTCTTTGGCGACGTCCAGGACCGACCGCACTCGCGCTGTCGTCTCCGCCTGCGAATTCGACCTCGAGCCGATAAGTTGTCAACAGAGCCTCGCACGCCGTCAGGTAGTCGGTCGGGTCCGAAGCCGGTGATGTCGAACCGAGGAAGTGAGATGCAAACGACTCGTGAAGGTGGGTGAAGGAGGGGCCTGCATTGTTCGAAGAGACCGGATCAGCACACGCGAAAGCTTCGTCGGGAAGAGCTTGCGACGAATGCATGCTCACCGAGAACAGGACGACGCAGAACCGTCAAAGAGACGAAACCCGGAGCGGTAAACTCGGCCTGCCCGAGGTCGGTGTCGAGATAAGCGACTGCCTCGTATCTGGAGACGGCAACTGGGAGTCAGCTTTGGGCTCAGTTTCATCGACGGAGGACAAGAAAAACTCGCCGGTCAAGCAGTTCGTTCAAGAGCAGCTTGGCAAAAGTGCTCTTCCCGACCCGCTTCGGGCCTTCGACCATGGCGACAAAAGCGTCGCCTCGCCAGTCCGTATCGGAAGTCGTTGGTGCGAATGGTGAGGGAGGTAGCTGGCTCTGAAGGGCCATCTGCCACTGCTCATCTTCCCGAAGGCACGTGTATGACGGTTCCGGCGTGACGAGCTGCAAAGGGCGTCGATTAGCCAGTGTAATGAAGCCTTTTGTTCGTGGAGCCGAGGCCAGACTGACCAAAGACCAAGTCCGCCCACTGACTTCCGACGCTGGCATCTTGCCTTTCCGAAACGAAAAACCTAGTCCATGTCCGATCCCCCCGGCCGCGAGGACTCGTTCGAGCCCTTCGACTTGCGTGTCGAGATCCGAAACGAGCACGATCGCCGCGCAGCCAGACGGAGCCGTGAGCGTCCGACTGTCGGCGGTTCGTAGCGGTGGCGGACGGGTCGCGGACCGGAGGGCGCGGATCGGCGGCACTGCATGCGAGTTGGGTACGAACAGCGGGTGCAGCCCATCTTCGTGCAAGCTGGCGAGGTCCAGAGGTGACGTCGTGTCGGCGTCGGTGGCTCGCAAAGTTGCGTTCAGAACAGACACGGCGCCCCAAACCGGCGTGATCCCGCACACTCCTCGAAGGAGGATGGTCTGCAAGGACGAATGTCGTCAAGTCGTGGCCCCGAGAACGATTGTCACACGGGTACTCACCTCGTCGGCTTGCAGGAAGAACAGAGTGGCCGATTTGTCCTGTCCACCGATGCGGGCCTGGCATTCGACAACGTTCTCTCCCGGACTGGGTACGAGCGATGAGACACAACTCAGATCGACGAATGAGCTGCAGATCCGCGTCTCGGGTCAGCACTTCCGGTCAACCAGGCGCTCTCATGGGGACAGACTCAACGGCTTTTCGCGGCGACGGCGGTTTGCCCGGGGCGTCCCCCACTCTGCCGAGACGTCGCCAGCTTCCTCTTCCTCGAGAGGAGTGTAGTCCTCTCGGTCCTCCGAAGGTGCTCGAGTTGCAGCAGTACGAGAATTCCGGAGGCTCGAAGACGACGGCGACCCCGTCTCGTCGCCGCCGGACGCAAAGTAGCGGCTCGCGGCGACCTTGGCCTTTTTGCGCGGCAGCACGACGACCTCGGCCTCTTCTTCTTCTTCGTCGGAGGAGCCTTGGAGCGGCGTACTAGTCGGACTCGGGGACCTCTGCCGCATGTCGACGTCCTGATCTTTCGCTGCGATGGCACCGGAGGACGGGCTCAGTTCGACACGAGTGGGTGCAGGAGCAGGAGTTTGGGGTGCAGCTGCTGCCTGGGCAGCTTCGCGAGCTGCCCTGCGCGCTGCGACTGCGCTCAGAGGGCGTGCGGGTGGCAGGTTGGATGATGTTGAAGGCGGCGGTGCAGGACTTGCTGCTGGTGCCGTTGAGCGAGTCGACGGCGCGGGTGCCTCGGCAGCAGCCCGGCTACGTTTGGAGCCTTTTGCAGCAGCAGCAGCCGGCATGCCTTGTTACCGTGAGCGAGTGCCTTTTGTCGAGTGCAGCCCGGTAAAGGCAACAAGCGATCAAGTCGAAAAGACTTCGAGCTTGCGCGTGCTTGTCTCTCTTTTACCCCGCACTCGCCCCGAATTGAACCCGCGTTCAATACAAACTCCAGTAATCAACCGCGATTACTACTAGCAGTAAGCGCGGCTGTGCAGACCGTCGATTCCTCGCTCGCCGCTCCTCTTTTTTTCGAGTTCCCGAATGCTCCGCTCTGCCGCTCGCTCGCTCGCGCAACTGCCTCGCACAGCCACTCGCCAGTCGATCCGCTCGTATCGCCCATCTTCAGTCACCATGTCGGCCATCCCCAAGGTCCCCATCCCCAATGACTTTGTGCGTCCCCCCGATCGCGCCATGCAGCACCTCGCCCCCCCTTTTTTTTTTTCCGTAAGACCCGCTTCGACGTCAAGAGACTCATGCTGACATGACTGTCGCACACACAGAACAAGGACCTCTACACTCCTCTCGCCGAGGCTGACCCCGAGATCCAGGCTCTCGTCGACCGCGAGGTGAGCTTAACGCCGCGTCTCTACCCCGAGCCAAGAGTCCACCCGTCGAATTTTCGCCACCTTCGATCTTTTCGCGTTCTTTGGAGGGCTGCCGTTGCTCTGCTGTAAAGGGACTCGACACGCCATCTGCGAGGCCAGAGAGACGGCGGCGGGATGTTGGGCCAACCCCACTCGCCACTCCGCACGACGACCGCAGCGATCGACACCCGAGATAACCCGTCTAGTTCGCACAATGAACTGACACCGTATGACGATCTGGAAACAGACCTACCGCCAGTTCCGCGGTCTCGAACTGATCGCGTCCGAGAACTTGACCTCGCTCGCCGTCATGGAGGCGAACGGTTCCATGTTCACCAACAAGTACTCGGAGGGTCTCCCCGGCGCTCGCTACTACGGCGGCAACGAGGTCGTCGACGAACTCGAAGTCCTCTGCCAGAAGCGCGCCCTCGAGGCGTTCCACCTCGACGAGAAGGTTTGGGGCGTCAACGTCCAGCCGTACTCGGGCTCGACCGCCAACTTTGCCGCCTTCACCGCCCTCATCCAGCCCCAGGACCGCATCATGGGCCTCGGCCTCGCCGACGGCGGCCACCTGACCCACGGCGCCTACACCCCGAAGCGCAAGATCTCGGCCTCGTCGATCTACTTCCAGTCCCTCCCGTACCAGGTCGACCACTCGACCGGCCTCATCGACTACGACGCCCTCGAGAAGAACGTCGTCCTCTTCAAGCCGAGAATCCTCATCTGCGGCGCCTCGGCCTACCCGCGCGAGTGGGACTTTGCCCGCCTCCGCAAGATTGCCGACATCAACGGCTCGTACCTCATGTGCGCCGGAACGCTCTCTAGCGGTGACCCCTGGCAAGCGTCTGAGCATACGCTAACGCGGACCTGCGCGCAGGATGGACATGGCCCACATTTCCGGCCTCGTCGCCGCGCAGGTCTCGAACAACCCCTTCGAGCTGTGCGACGTCGTCACCACCACTACGTAAGCCCTCTGACCTCGTACGCCCCGGCATATCGTCATCTACTCACGCACTCTCGTGTGCGTTGTGCAGCCATAAGACTCTCCGCGGCCCGCGTGCCGGTCTCGTCTTCTTCCGCAAGGACAAGGAGTCGGACATTGAGAAGCGGATCAACGACGCCGTCTTCCCAGCCTGCCAGGGTGGTCCCCACAACAACGTATGTCTTATACTGTGCACACGGTGGTCGGGAAAAGCGCTCGCTGACCCCGATCGAGGAACGACGCCGTCCGGTTCTTTTTCTGCAGACGATCGCCGCCGTCGCCGTCGCGCTCAAGCAGGCCGCTTCCCCCGCCTTCCGCGAGTACGCGACCCAGATCGTTAAGAACACCAAGACGATTGCCGAGGAGCTGCTCAAGCACGGCTACAAGCTCCAGACCGAAGGCTCGGACAACCACCTCGTCCTCTGGGATCTCCGACCCCTCGGCCTCACCGGCTCCAAGATCGAGAAGGTGGGTCACTCTGGTCTATGCACAGACGCAGACACACAGCGCCCTAAGAAGGGGGTCGAAGCTTTTGAAAAATCGATCTGACTTTGCGTTTTTCGACAGATTTGCGACCTGGCTCACATCACCTTGAACAAGAACAGTGTCCCCGGCGACAAGAGCGCCGCTACCCCTGGTGGCGTACGCATCGGCACCAACGCCTTGACGTCGCGGTCCATGTACGAGCCGGAGATGCGCGTCGTCGCCGACTTTTTGCACCGCGCCGTCCAGATCGGCCTCAAGGCCCAGGAGGAGGCCGGTTCCAAGCTGCTCCGTGACTTTGTCGCTAAATTGGAGGGCTCAGGTGAAGCGGCAAAGGCGCTGCAAGCGCTCACGCAAGACGTGCACCAATTTGCCGAAAAATTCGCCCTCCCGGGTATTCCGGACTCGAGCAGCATCAAGCGCGTAGAGTAACCGACATTCGCGTCTCTATGCGCTCTGATTCTTCCTCCCCTTACATGCATATGGTTCCGGTCCCCTTGTTTCTACACTCCGTCGTTCTCCCTTGTTCTTTAGCTGGCCTCCGAGCGGTTCAACACCTGTTTCACGTAGTTCCACCTCCCTTTCGACACCTCCGCAATAGCATTATACGGTTCAACCTCTCACTGGAGTGTGTGCTTCTCTCGAGAGAGTCGGACGTGCAAGAGCGCCAGTGTGTGATGAGGCGGGAACAAGGTGATTACGACAACAGGCTACATACAGCGGGCGCGGGGGCAGTCAGAGGTGAAAAGATGTACACTCGTAAACGGTTACAGTGTTTGGCGTCAGGCGATCAGGCAAGAGATGGGACAGCAAGACGAGCCGGCTGTCCCGGGAGTTGCGGTTCCTGCCCCCCCAAAAACTGAAAGTCAAGAGGCTTTCTCCTCGAGATGCTTAAAACCTTAAGAAGACGTACCCGTGTTGTGGACAGGTTGAATGCTGCGTATATGCAGGTGAACGACGACGTGGTCGGAGCCTTCTGGATGTTGCACACTGGCAGCTGCAGCAGCAGGACGGTGGGTCAGCGACGGCAAACCGAACCGGGTCGATTTGCTCGCGAATACCGTATCTTGGAAGGTGGGGGAACTCACCCTCCAAAGTGCAGTCGTCGGGGAGGAACCGGCCGCGGAATAGCCTGCGGCAAGAGGGACGGGATCAGCTGTCGTCGGATCGCGCTTTGCGTCGGGGTTGAAGAAACCCACAATCCGAGCCTTTCCGACGTCTCGGGTGCCGGGTGACAGTCGTTCCATTCTGAAGAGAGAGAGTTTAACGTCTCAGCGGCTGTTTGTTACAAGCGCCGTCCCCGGACGACGAAGCGTACCGACGGGCCACTCTTTTCGGATCCGTTGCTTGACCTCTGCGACGCGCTCTTCGGGCCGGCAGCGCAAAGTCATGCGCTCGCCAGAGAGGAGCAGTAGCTCGAGTCGTAGTTTCTCGTCGGTGTCCTCGTCCTCGTCCTCGTCCTCGGGTCGTCGTGTTTTTGATGCAGCAGGGTGCGAGATGTTGGGCCGACCTGCTGAGGCCGGGATTGCGACGAGGGTTGCAGCGGGCGTACTCGCTTCGCGCATGGCAAGATATTCAGGTACGGCGGCAGCAACATCGGAGTGGGCGGGCGGCAGTTCGGTCGGCGAATGCTCAAAGTCTCGGCGGGACGACGGGGATGCAGCCAAAGGACGTTCGGTGGTGGCGACGGCCATGCTCGCTTGTTCTTGCCCGCGCGCACTCGGCGTAGTCGTGTAGCTCATCGGTAAACGGTCAAGGCGATGGGTTTCGAAGCCTTGATGATCGAGACGGCGGGGAGAGAGGTGCCGCAAGCTGCGGGAGAGGAGAGCAACGACCTGAAGCGGGCGGCGGTCGGGGGGGGGGGGGGGGGGGGGGGGCCTGACAAGCGTGCGGACAAGGAGCCTCGTCGAGTCGAACGGCCCAAGTCTTGCGTGTCGTCAGAGCAGAGTGAGCGAGAGTCAGAGCGTCTCGAGGCCGGCCTTGCACGTGATCGAGAGAGACGAGACTCGCGTCGGCTCTCCCCGCTCTCTCTACCGCAAAGCTCGAGAATGGACACGTCGAGGCAGCTCACGATCAAGACCGGAGTCGTCACCCGGTGCGTCTCCCTCGCACGCGCCTCTCTGGCTGGTCAAACCCCGCCGCCGTCGTCGTCGCCGCCAAAACACACTCCCGCTGACTTGCCGCCTGACACACGCTCGCTCCGAGACAATAAACAGCCTACACAAAGAACTGCAGGTGTACCGCGACGAGGCAGACAAGACGCGCAGCACGATTGAGCAGATGGAGAAGGACGCCAACGCCGACGAGTACGAGATCCGACAGCAGGTGCGTGAGCGATGGTCACTCGGGTCTTGCGAGCGCGCGCGCACGCTGACATGAGACTCGTCAACAGCGCCGAGTGCTGGCAGAGAGTGAGCGCATCATCCCCGACTCGGAACAGCGACTCGCGAAAGCCGTCGACGACCTCGAAGACCTGCTCGTCCGTCGCCATCTCTTCCTGCCTCGAGGAAACCCGCGCTGACTGATTGAAAACGGAGTGCAGGACAGCACAGAGGATTCGCACGGCGCTTCGGAGGAGTACAAGAAGGCTTCCGCCGCCATCAAACTCGTGCGGCCGGAATGAGTCCTCGGTGGCAACTCGATAAAAAGCGGCCCAGGACAACAGGCGCCGTGCACCAAGATTATCTCGGCGCCTCGATACCATAACCAGCTACGCGCGAGTGTACAAAGCCGGCGCTGTCACCCGCCTCAGTGGCGAATTGTGGATTTACACCTTCGCCGGTCCTTTCAATTGTCGCGTGTGGATCTGGCCACAACTTGGTGGTGGCCCGTACTGCAAAAGTTCTTCGTATATGGCATCTGAGTTGTAACAGGACTCGAGAGAGAGAGAGAGAGAGCATGTGAGAAGAGGTGGGAAGATTTGCTTAGTCAGCTCAGTCGAAGCCGACACGCGCCGCCCGAGTTCGGAGACGCGAAGTCCGTGTCGACCGACGTGTTGATTTGCCACTCTTCTTCGCCGACGTGTTTACGAGTTTCCCGAGTGCTGCGCCGTTGCCAGTCCCAGCTGCTACCCACCCAACAGCAGGCCAGAACCATGTCGAGTACGGCCGAGAAGCGGGCGATCAAGCGCAGCCGGATCTACCTCCGCGAGGACGTCGCCAAGCACAACAAGCCGAAAGACTGCTGGGTCATCCACAACAACAAGATCTACGACGTGCGTCTGTCTATCGGTCCTCCCCCGACGAGCTGCTCTCGGCTGACACGCGGCGGCGCTCATCCCTCCCCCGGCGATCGAACCTCGCGTTGCAGGTGTCTGTCTTTCTCGACGACCACCCGGGCGGCGATGACCTGATCCTGCAGTACGCCGGCAAGGACGTGACCGAAGTCATGGGCGACCCCGTCGAGCACTCGCACAGCGACAGCGCGTACCACCTCCTCGACGAGTACCAAATCGGCCGCGTCGGCCAGGAGGAAAAGATCACCAACCCCGACTTTGAGTTCCATGACGACTGGCACCCCGAGGACACGGACAACAAGAGCGACTGGGAACGGAACCAGTTCCTCGACCTCGACCGCCCCCTCATCATGCAGGTCTGGAACGCCGACTTTTCAAAGGCTTTTTACCTCCAGCAGGTCCACCAGCCCAGGTGCGCAGGCTCGGGTGTCGCAGGCGGGGGGCAGGTTACGTAAACCGCTACTGACCGTGACTTGCGCGCGGGGGAACAGACACATGCCCGGCTCGGTTCGCCTCTTTGGCCCGTGGTACCTCGAGATGTTTACCAAGACGACCTGGTTCACCGTGCCGCTCATCTGGCTCCCCATCGCGGGCTACATCCTCCGCCAGTCGGTCGCGCAACAGCTCGCGAGCGGAGTCGGCTTGACCACCGCGCTCAGTCGGAGTGGCGCCTGCTTCCTGTTTGGCAACTTTGTCTGGACCGTGAGTCTCCCCCCGTGTCCGCCGCTGTGCTTCCTACAATTGGCTGATCCTACAATTGGCTGATCCTACAATTGGCTGACTCAACTCGATGTACTGCGCGCCAGATCCTCGAATATACGCTACATCGGTTCCTGTTCCATATCGATCACTACCTGCCGGATCGACCCTTCTTCCTCATGCTCCACTTCCTCCTCCACGGCATTCACCACTACGTTCCCGTACGTCAACCCTCCCCTCGAAGCAAAGCACCCCTCCTAACCCTTGCTCGCTCGCTCTTTGCAGATGGACCGGATGCGCCTTGTCATGCCGCCGCTGCTCTTCACCGCCCTCCAGGCGCCGTTCACCAAACTTGCGCACTCGATCTTCCCCAACTGGATGGCGAACGGTATCATCGCGGGCGCATTCACGTTCTACGTCCTGTACGACGTGATGCACTATGCCCTCCACCACACCAAGTTGCCCGAAGTACGTCCATGGCTTTCCTTCATCTTGGACCGTCCCTAACGGTCACCTTGCGCGCAGTATGTCCGCCAGCAAAAGAGCTGGCACATGATGCACCACTGTGAGTCCTTTTCGATCGCGTTGGGAACGCTGTTGGGCTCGGTTGGCTGATTCTTTTCCGTGCCCCGCTCCGCTCACAGACAAGGAACCGGATCTGGGTTTCGGTACGTAGTGTCGAGGACGACACCTCTTGCCCTCGGTCGACATGGAACTGACTAGAGCACTCCTTGGCAGGTGTCACGAGCCCGTTCTGGGACCGCGTGTTCGGCACGACTTACGTCTCGCAGGCCAAGGCGACCACGACGACGGAGCCGGAAAAGTCGGCGCCAACGAAAGCGTAGTCCGACCCGTCGACACACGTTTTGCGCTTGATCTTTTTCCGCCGGCGGATCCTCCCCTTTCTCCGAGCCTCCTTCTGTAGACTATCTTTCACTCGACTCCCGCATCGCATCGATACCTAATGATTCCACACCCCTTTCCTCGACCGGAGCAACCGGAGCAAGAGCGCGAGGCAGAGCAAGTCTAGCTTGCGAGTATCTGGTGCGAATAGTGGCGAATAACTGCAGAAGTGGCTAGTCGCCGTTTAATTGTGATCGGCTCCACACTTCCAAGTTGACGTCGACCTTTCTTCTCTCTTCCTCACAAAGCCCCGCTGTGCTCGGCTCGCGAGGTGCTCTCTCTGCTGTTCGTTGTCAAGAGCTTCCACAGCGTCAGGAGACCACGTCCACCTCGCTCTCAACCAGGACACGCCGTGAGGAGGAAGGCTCGTCATCACCCCCGCGACTCTCTCCTACTCAGCGACCCCGACGCCCAGCGTAGCCGGTATGGCCTCGCCCTATTCTGCAGCAGCTGGAAGCGACGGCGCTTTCCCGTCGTCGAGGCGGACCGCCAACGCCTTCCAGCAGCACTCTCGCCGCGGGAGCAACCTCCCGCCGTACCTCATGCCCGACTACAACCACAATAACCAACCGCCGCCTCCAGGAGGTCACTACCAGCCCTCGATCAATCCTAGCGTCCGGGGCGGGTCTTCCGGGGGCGGAGCGAGGCACGCCCGCCGCGGCAGCGTCATGGACATCGCCGCCGACATGCTCGCGGGCGAGGCGGGCGTCGAGCAGCTCGACAAGGCGAGGAAAGTGAGCGACAAGATCGAGGACAAGCTGGAGCAGCTCGCGCGCCCGATCCGCCCGTGGCTGCCCGGGATCGGACGCTTCTTGATCGTCGTCACGTTCCTCGAGGATGCCTTGCGCATCATGACCCAGCTCGGCGGTGCGTCCCATTTCTGACAGCGAGGACCCGTCCTGTGACTGACTAGTCTCTCGACGTCAAACGAAAACAGACCAGAACTACTACCTCCAGGTCCGCAGGCTCTGCTCAGAAGAAGGCTTTGTGATCCCCGAAGTCCGGGGAGACTGACTTGTTACCTGCCATCTCTCTCACAGAAGCACCGCGGATTCCCATGGGGGCTCTCGCATCTCTTCTTGTGGACCAACGTCTTGGTGAGACTCGGTTGGTGTTCAGCTCTCAAAACTCGAAGAAATTGACCACCCCCCGCGCCGCCGCACAGGTCATGCTCGCCTGCTCTGTCTTGATCATCGCCAAGCGCTACCCGGAGTACGCCACGGGAGGTCTCCTCGGCGTCGTCCTCTCGCAAGGGTTCGGTTACGGCCTCATCTTTGACTTCAACTTTTTCCTCCGCAACCTCTCGGTGATCGGCGGCCTCCTCATGGCCCTCTCGGATTCGCTGTCGCAAAAAAAGTCGTCACTCGTCGGGATCCCGTCGATGGGCGTGTCGGACGCGGACCGGAAAAAGTACTTCCAGTTGTTCGGCCGCGTCCTGCTCGTCTTTCTCTTTATCGGGTTCATCTTCAACGGCCAGTCCGGGCTCGCCAAGGGCCTCGTGAGCATCTCGGGCCTCGGCGCGTGCATTTGCGTCGCGATCGGCTACAAGGCAAGGCAGAGCGCGCTCTTCCTCGTCGTCGTCTTGTCCATGTTCAACATGACGGTCAACGCCTGGTGGCGCGTCCACGCCTCGCACCCGCAGCGCGATTTCCTCAAGTGAGTCCACCCCCTGCTTTTGATTTGTTCCGGTGCGAGTCTAACTCGGTCGGTCGCGATTTGGCAGATACGACTTTTTCCAGACGCTTTGTGAGAGCTCACGGTTCTTCACCGCATTCCGAATCCAAGGCAAGAGTCGCTGACCCGCTTCACGAACCAACAGCCATCATCGGCGGTCTCCTCCTCCTGGTCAACCTGGGCGCCGGCGACTTTGCGGTGGAGCAGAAGAAGCGCATCTAAAAATTGACACCTCATCCAACTCTTCATCGGTCAACCTCACTTTTGTAAAATCCTCGCACACCACCGCCTTGAAAAACAACCATAGCATTCCCTACCCGTGTTGCGCAGACTGGCTATGCAAATTCCGTGACGATGACGTCGAAAGGTCAACTTGAGAGATCTGGCTTTTCTTTCACCTCCACCTTTATCCGGCGAGATGGCGCCGCGGCGAGCAGCGAGCACGAGCGCCGATGCGACCGACGCCGCTACTGATCCCTCGCACGCTGTACCCGTCGACCGCCTTGGCAAGGTCCGGGCGCCGAACACGAAGAAAGGCTCGCTCGAAGTCGCCGAGCTGTTGCCGTTCCAGCGCAACTTGCTGCAGCAGCTCGTGCCGCCAGATGACGCGCTGCCCAACGCCAACGACGCCATGGTCATCATGGCCCGCGGACTCGGCTTGCGCACCGTCGTCACCACTTTCGTGAGTCGAGCGGATGTGGGGGGGTTGCTTGCTGGCGTTGTGAGCTGAGACAGACACGCGGGGCTTGCAGCTCAAGATCTACGATATTCCAGAGAAGCTCGTCTTGCTTGTCAATGCGACGCCGGAGGAGGAACGCGGCTTTGCTGAAGAAGTCGGCATGCGCTTGAAGGTCGTCGCGCACGAGATGCCAGAATCTCAGCGGTAGGCCCCTCTTGTCTGCACAGATGCAGCCCTTGTACTGACGGAGACTCTACCCGCAGAGAAAAGATGTACAAGGACGGCGGGCTCTTCTCGGTCACGTCGCGGATCCTGATTGTCGACATGCTCAAAAAGACGATCCCCGTCCACCTCATCACCGGATTGGTCGTCATGCACGCCGAAGAGTAAGAAAGCACCCCGTGTTCAGCGACAGCCCCGCAGAGAACACCTCCGCTCGAGAGCCTGACCCGGAGGGAGAATCCCACGCAGAGTCCGACCCACCTCGCCCGAGTCGTTCATCGTCAACCTCTACCGCCGTGACAACAAGGTGCGTTCCTTCTCGTGCCTTTACTCGCCGAGAGATGCGAGCGCTGAGAACTCTACGTCACACTACAAAAGATCGGCTTCTTGAAGGCGTTCTCGGATCGACCCGAGGCGTTCACGTTCGGCATCTCTCCCTTGCAGACAACGCTCGTGCAGCTCAAGCTCCGCGAAGTCATCATTCTCCCTCGGTCAGCCTTGAGGTTTGATCTCGCGGCGAGCGGACGGGGTAAGCTGATGCGTACCCTTGCAGCTTCCACGACGACGTCAACGACGACCTGCAGAAGCGCAAGGCCGACGTCGTCGAGCTGTACCAGCCCCTCACGCCGGCCATGCTCGACATCCAGACTGCCATCCTCGAATGCATGGAGTTGACCCTCGCCGAGATCAAGCGGAGCAATACCTACGTGCGTCCCTTGCCAAGTCCTCAACCGACGACTTGAGCTGACTCATTGCCAAACAGCTCGAGATTGACGACTTGACGGTCGAGAACGCCCTGTTCAGCACCTTTGACCGCCTCGTCCGTTCTCAACTCGATCCCGTCTGGCACAAGGTCGGGCCGAAAACCCGCGGCCTCGTCAACGATCTCTCTACTCTCCGCAAGCTGCAAGAGTGAGCTCTACGGGCCTTTCCCAATCGCAAACTCGGCTAACACATTCTCGCACCCGTACCAGCTACCTGCTCTCGTTCGATTGCGTTCGCTTCAATCAATACCTCGAGACCTTGCTCTCGACGCATTCCACCACGATCGGCGCCCTCGACCGTCGCGATCGCCCGGCGTGGCTCGGAACCCCAGCCGCCGACACCATCTTTACCGTCGCGCGCAACCGAGTCTATACTCAGAAGGCAGTGCAGAAAGATGCGGCAAGCGACCGCGCCGAACGCGAGACGACCATCGACGGCCTCGAGATCCCGAACGATCTCGCGGAGGAGGACTGGATGACGAACGGGCCTACCGACGAAGAGGAGCAGCTCATGCGCGACCTCGAGGAGACGGCTCGGTTGGAGCGCGAGGGACAAACTCGCCAGGGTGAACCGACTGGCGCATCGGCGGACATGGCGCCGCCTCCGGTTCCCGGAGCCAAAACACCTGCGACATCGGCAGCACCTACGAAGACGAAGCGGAAACGGACCAAGTGGCTCCCTCCAGGCGTCGAGCCGGTCCTGGAGCCTCAGCCGAAATGGTCGTTGCTCGAACAGGTCCTCGACGAGATCGAGACGCACATGTACTGGGCGCCTCACGATCCTTGTGCGTTCTTTCAGCTTGCTCTTGCGTGCGCGATTTCCCGATCAAGGTGACTGAGAACATGTGACCCCCTCGATAGACGGGTACTCGAAAGAGACGATCCTCGTCATGTGCAACTCTTCCGACACTTGCTCCACGCTCGGAGACTACCTCTCATCGAACAGCCCAGAGGACGATACTCGGGCACTGCTCGAACAGCGCCTCAACAAGTACTTTTTCTGGAAGGCGCACGTCGGCAAGCTCCAGACTTCGCTCCGACGCACGCCAGGGTTCAACAAGGGCGAGCGCCGCCCGAGTGCGAACGAGACCGCTACCGGCTCCGGCAATACCGGCAGCAGCAGCACCGCGTCGACGAACTCGCCGAAACGCAACTTTGACGAGGGCGAACTCAGCATCGCTTTGCAACGCAAGGACATGCGCCGCGGTCAAGCCCCCCCGAACAAGCGACGGCGCGTACGGGGTGGCGGTGCTGCTGGATCTACGGCGGGAACTGTACGTTCCTCGGGGTCGTCATCGAGCGGAGCAAGCAATCTCTTTGCGGCTGCGACCGGTGCAAATCCGGAGGCACTCGAGGAGGATGCCAAGACCATCGCAAGCATGTGCGTCCTCTTTTCGTGTGCGGATCCTCGGAGAGCGATCGAGCTGATTCTCCTTTTACGATCGCAGGGTCGGCCAATCCGAAACCCCGGCAGAGGTCGAACTCGACGAAACGTTCGACGAAGCATTCAACGAGCTTGATTTCCGCGAGTATTTTGGCTTTATCGCCAACGAGGAACTGGTCGTCGTCCGACCGTACCTCGGCGACGAAGACGACCGCGTGCTCGAAGAGCTCCGACCGAAGTATGTCGTGCTGTTCGACCCGAACCCTGCGTTCGTGCGCCGCATCGAGGTAAGTTCCGATCGCGTCGTTGTTGTATTGAAGAGGGCAGTTCTGACTTTTCGTGTTCCTGTCGCAGGCCTACCGAGCCGCGCACCGGAACCTCGCAATCCGAGTCTACTTCCTCGTGTACAAAGACTCGGTCGAAGAGCAACGGTACTTGAGCGAGATCAGGCGCGAGAAGGACGCCTTTGTGCGGCTGATCGAAGAGAAAGGCGTGAGTCACGACTCTCCACAAACCTGCCGACACTTTCTCTTTGGCTGATCGGCTCGAGATTATAGTCCATGGCGATTCCGCATGAAGCCGAATACCGACCTGGCGATGAGCAGCCGGATCTTTTGCGTACTGTCAACACCCGCATCGGCGGCAAGAAGGCCCTTTCCGAAACGCCAAAGGCAAGTCCTTCAGGGGCTCACTGTATCTTGCCGCTCTTATTGACCCTCCCTTGTTCTTCGCGGCGGCAGGTCATTGTCGACATGCGAGAGTTCCGGTCTTCCCTCCCCGGGATCTTGTACAGTGGCGGCTTCGAGGTCATCCCGGTCACGCTCGGGATCGGTGACTACATCATCACGCCCGAGATGGCGGTCGAGCGGAAAAGCATCCCCGATTTGATGCAGAGTTTCAACTCGGGTCGATTGTGAGTCCCTGGAGGTTCCAACCACACTCCTGCCGGACCAAGTAACCAACCTCGCATCACGTAATCGATGCAGGTTCCAGCAGTGCGAATTGATGACGGCGCACTACAAGGAGCCGATCCTGCTGATCGAATTCGACGAGAAAAAGTCGTTCAACCTCGAGGTGTGCCGGTCTCGCTTTCTTGCTGTGCTCCACCGCCGTCCTGACGTGCATCTAAATCGTCCAAAGACCTATATCGAGGCGAAACCGTCGACTTCTTCGACCGACTTTGACCTCCGCTCCAAGCTCGTCCTCTTGACGATTTCGTTTCCGAAACTCCGCGTCATCTGGTCATCGTCGCCCTATCAGACGGTCGAGATTTTTCGTGACCTGAAGGAGCAGCGCGCGGAACCCGATTCGGCGACGGCGCAGAAAGTCGGACTCGACGAGGACGAGTCGGCAGCGCTCGCTGGTGTCGAAGGGGAAGCGGGGTTCAACCTCGCGCCGCAGGACATTTTGCGGAGCTTGCCCGGCGTCAACAGCAAGAACTATCGGTACTTGAGCACCCAGGTCGAGAACCTCGAGGCGCTCGTCCAGCTCAGCTTGAATGAGATCCAGGCGCTGATCGGCGTCGAGCCGGGCAAGCAGTTGCACGGGTTCCTCCACTCTGACATGTTCATGGCTTGACCCGCGCGGTGTGTTTGCGTGTATGCAATGCTTCGTCTCTACTCTGCCGGTGTCGCCGCCCCGAGAGGAAGTGATCGGATCCCGTCCTGGTCTTGAAAGTCCCAACTCGCCCAGCAAGCAAAGTCGTTCTGTAACCGCCCGCCGGCGTGTTCCACCTCCATCGTCGTCCGTCGCAGAGGCCCGATCGGCGGTTCCGAGTAGACTTTGGGCAGGATGGACGAGACGGAAGTCGAAGTGAGGAGGATGAGTTTGCCGTTGGGCTTGAGGAGCGAGCGAAGGGTCGTCGCAAAGTAGCGGTTCGTGATCTGAGGACACGACTGGTCAGGACCCCCTGAAACACTCCGGAAGAAGGAGGTGAAAGCGCACCTCGTTCAAGAAGGGCGGGTCGGCGATCGCGATGTCGACCGTCCCTCGGAGCTCTTCGTGGTACTGCTCCGGTTCCTCGAGGTTGTAGTGGACAAACTTGTCCCCGGCGACGAGTTTGAAGCGCGTGTCGTACTCCCACAACCAGGCGTCCGGTAACGGGTTCTCGTGCTGGAACCCGATGTAGGCGGTCGGGCAGGACAGGAAGGCGATGCGGGTTTTTGGGGTGCAGAGCGAGTAGAGGAAGCGAGAGAAGCGGGTGGCGAACGAGGCAGAGTACCTGCAGCGGGGGTTTGAGAGTCAGTCACAGCAAACAGGCGGCTGAGGCGAAGGGGAGGGTTCCTCCAAGCGTCGAGCTACTCGATGCGGAGCATCTCCCTGAATTCTTGTAGACTCCTGAGTAGTGCTTACCAGAACTGCGAGAGCTGCCAGTCCTCTCCGAAGAGTTTCCGGAACTCGTCGACGCTCATCATCTTTTCCGCCTCTGCGTGCGCAGTTCAGCCTTTCGTCAGTCGGAGTCTCTCCCGCCCAATAGCAAGTATGCCGCACACCTTTCTCTGTCAGTTCCGAGCAATGGGTGTCAGTATTGAAGTCCTGCCAAGAAAGTATCGCCCGCCGAGAAAGGCGCACACTCACCGCCTGCATCTTTTCCCTCCTGCGCGGCGACGAGGCGTTCGTGCGCTTTTTTCTCTAGTTCCTGGAACTGCCGTTCTGCCTCTGCCTGTTCGTCGTAAAAGCTCGAGAGGGCGGCGAGGGTCGACGGGTCGAGTTGGAGCGGAGGCGAGTCGGAGCGAGACGACGAGGTCGTCGGAGAGCCGGGAGCGGACATGGCTGGGTCTACTAGCCTGAGTATATACCCCTCAAATAGCTCTCTGGTAGCTCTTCTGGTCAGAAGGGCTGCAGTCGCCGACTTTCTCATCATTTTCCGCTGCTGCTGCTTCCGCGCGACGTTCGCCTTCTCACGCACAACACACACGAGAATGGCAGCAGCGGAAGCAGTGAGTCAGGACAGTGAATGGCGGGATCGCTCTCATCCTGACAAGCTCTGCCCACTAGCAGGAGAACCCGTGGGTGACACTCGTCTCGAGCGATGGTGCGTTGTCCCTCCGTCTCCGTCATTCCCCAAATCTCGGTCACGCCTGCCAAGCTAAGCTAGGCAGGAACGCACTGCGCACAGGTCACCGCTACATCCTGCCCCGGCAAGCCGCCCTCGGGTCCGAGATGATCAAGACGACCCTCTCGTCCGATTTCGCCGAAACCGTCTCGAGCCGGATCGAGTTGCCCGACCAGCGCGCCGAGATTGTCGAAAAAGTCGCAGAGTACCTCGTCTACAAGGACCGCTACAAGGAGACCAAGGGCGAGATCCCCGATTTCAAGGACCGCATCAAGCCAGAGATTGCCCTCGAGATGTGCGTCTTTTTCTCCGGGTCTCCTCCCCTCTCTCCGCCTGTAGCTGACTGTCCCTCCTGACAGGCTCATGGCAAGCGACTACATGGAGTGCTGAGCCGTCTCCTGCTCCCTTCCTGGTGTACATTCTCTTGCATTTTCCAGCACCGCAGCGGTACCCTGTTGTAACAGTCCTCCCGTTCTCTCTCTGTCTCATGGGCCCCCAACCCGCGTGCCGCACTGGAGCAGCTATGTGCTTGCTTCTCGCTGCTGTTATGCACAACGCTTCCGCTCGCACCGCAACTCGTTCGCCGCGCTGCCGCCGGCGCAAGAACCGCTCGTACTGCGATTGAAGACGACCCCGGATCTCTTTCCTTGCCTAACGTGAGTCGTTGCTTCTTCTCTACTGCCCACTTGTCCAAGCTGACTCGTCGACGTGTATTGCACAGTCTTGACGACGTATGCTCCCCTCGACTGTTTCCTGCCTTTCGCCATCGTCGTCGTCTCTACTCCCTCTTCCGCCTCTTTGATCTGCGCTGTTCACGCCCCTTGACCGCGCCGTAAGCCAATATATCCCGTTGCGGCATGGCGCGCCCTTCGCGCTGGCTTCATCTGGGCAGCGCCGTCGCATCGCTGGATTCGCTCGAAGAAGCGACCGATCTCGCTGGCAATGATGACGACTACAGACTAGCCGGTCGCTACAGAATGTACGCATACAGATTTCGTCACTCCGACCGCTGAGTCTCCCAGTCCCGTGAAGGTCGGGTCGGCGACAGTTGCTCGGGTCTCGCTGCGCTTTTCGCTCGGGGATCTCCTCGTTGCTTTCTTCGCTTCGCCACCGCTTTCTTTCGCGAGATCGGCCGTTGGGCTGGGCGCGATGCGTTATTCATCGGGCCGACTATGCGGGGACGAGACCCGAGGATGAGGTGGCGGGTCGGTGCGTGCTGCCCTCAGACCGTGTCAAAGGGAACCGCGGCAGCCGGTCACCAACGAGCTGCCGCTTGGCCTCTCCTCGAATCCCGACAGAATGACACTGCAGACTACCATATGCTGCTCTCGCCACGACACTCTTTTCCCCCTGTTCAGCTCCGCTCGCACCTCGAGGGAAGGCCACAGCTCCGCGGACAACCCGAAGTTTCGCTCGACCCGCCCGCCTCGCCTGGCTCTCGCTCTTGGTTCTGCTCTTGCTCCTTCTTGGTCCGCGACTTTCTGCAGTCTGCTGATCGCCATGGCGGACCTCTGTCTCATGGAGCTCGATCCCACAAATCCCAATGATTGGTACATCTGCACGGCGGTCATCGACGAGCGGCGCACCTGCCGCCGAACACGCCTGACCGTCGACATCCGGCGAACTTACGAAGAGGTGGAGAGCGACATTGTAGCAGCTCAGTGTCACCTCTTTGCAGCCTTTCATCCAGATGACGGCCGAGACCGCCTTACCGACGCCTTGCAGGATTTTCGTGACCGCAATGAGGCAGTATTCGGTACCGTGGCGCGCGAATGGCAACAGCACAACCCTCGCTACTTTGCGGTGTACATTGCCGTGCTCACGAACCTAAGTGTGCGCCTCCTGCAAAAAGTCCGTCGCATGCAGCAGCATCATCTTCAAGGCGCCACCAGATACGAAAAGTGTATGACATGCGTTGCTCCTTTGGTGTGTTGCCTCTGTTGCCCCCTCCATGTCCCCTTGCTTTGCTCTTGCCTGACGCTCTTGTGCTCTGATAGCTGGCATATACACCTGCTGCAATCTTGGAACGCATGGTGAACACGGTCTCCTTCGCTTGACCACAGACGGAAGAACTAAAACACCCTTTCCTACTCACAGCGCCGAGAGTGCCCAGAACTTCCATGCCCAGAAGCATTTTTCCAGCGGAACTGGGAGCAGCCTAATCTTTTACCGTACATTTGCTACAGACCTCCTTGGGAGTTTCCCCCTCGAGCGCCAGGGCGAAATGTCCAATCTTGGAACAATGTTGTCCAGCTCCAACAACATGCTGTCAATGGCGTTCTGCAGTCAGCAGGAAGCATCACTGATGCACGCGATCTGGCCAACATGCCTGCTTGCGCGAATAATTTCCTCGAGTGGCTGGCCAGTGAGCCAGTGAAGACGTGGTACAATCGGCTTGACAGTCACGCCAAGAGATCTTATTGCACCCTGCTTGGCCACATTGCCAATGAATGCCGTTAAATCAGTGTGCAAGATGGCTGCTTCATCAGTCTCAACTATGCCGTGAGAACATTCATTCAAGTGCCTGGCATTGCTCTGTGAAAGTACTGAACATACTTTTGCCTAACTGCCCAGATGACGCTACGACCTAATGATGTGCAACACTGGCTGGTGAGTCATTTTACCAGGACGAGTGGCGGAGCTTTTGCTTCTTCATCACATGTTATCTAGTTGCTGATAGGTAAAGTCCCCCTAGTCAACAAAACGCAACTATGATGCACCCACTTTCCCAGGGAGTGATCCCAATGATCTGACCGACCCTGCTCGTGAAAATCCAGCGTTTTGTCTATTCCAACTTGGCGAATACCCACCCAGACCCATCCCGCACCATGGGCAGCCTGCTGTTCAGCACCATCTGGGTCGGCGCATGGCAGTGCGGTATGGCCAAGCCCTGCAGCGTTGGTGATGCTTTGTTTCCTAGCCTTTCTCTCAATACCTTGCATTTCATTGCCTCATGTTTAATCTGTCTCTGGGTAGCCATGCGCACATCCTATCTTGTATAGCCTGGCTTACTTCATCAAAAGCTCAAGCGCTGGTAAGCAATATAGCGGCCTGAAGTCGGCCTTCTCACCGGTGAGTGGAGACTGCGCTCTCCTTCGTTCCCTCATCGGGCTTTGTATCAAGGTCACCCTGAATTCATTCACTGACAAGTTGAATGTTTAGTGCCCTACATGCACTTCTCCTTGTCTTGTTGTCGCTTCTGGGAGCTGCGCTCGCACCGCGACTACACCGCCACCGAATCAAGCTCCGCGGACAACCCGATGCCCCGGTCCCGTCCGCCGCTTATGGTCCTCTTCTCTTTCTCTCCCACCCCTTCGACCTGCAAAAACCCTGGACCTTGGCCCAACAGCTGCTCATGAACACGCACGAGCTCACGTATCCGGCTCAGGTCGGAAACGACGTCTGGAGGTGGTCGAGCGGCCCGTCTTGCACGGTCGAAAGCATGCTCGACGCAGCGTCATAATCTATGGCAATTTGTGGGAATGATCTTGGACACCCCTTGCAGCAGGAAGCCAAAAATAGTCATGCTTGGCTTCATACCCTGACGGTTTGGAGGTGGCACACGGAAGGCGAAGGCAACGACGATCGCAAGAAGGCTTTTTGCACGCTCATCCATCATGTTTTGACAGAGTGTGCTCGTGTCCACCATGCACAAGGAAGTCAGGCTGCGCTCAATTACGCGGTAGGTTTCACCCTTTTCGTCTTCCCTCCAGACCTCTCGCTTCCTGAAATCAATCAAGGACTGACCCTCGACCTGTTTACAGCATCAGTGGAATGCCGACTTTGTTGATGATTGGATTGTGAGTGCATCCTCAGAGTATTAGTGACTGTGCATGATTGACTTTTGAAGCGTCACCTCCGCCGCAGAGAAAGGCAGCGCCTGAAGCAGAGCCATTCCCTGGGTCAACGCGGGCGGAAAGGAGCGCCGCCCACAGCCACCCCCTATTTGATCGTCAATCTTTTGCCACCCAGAGGTTGCTGGGCTTACGCGCGTCAGTGCGGTATCGCAAGGCGCCGCGGACTTGGTGATTTGACGTGTTGTGATTCCGCGCCGAACCTTTCCCTGGTTCCTTGAATACTCATTTGAGCCGTAGCTTCTCCTTCTTCCCGCCCGTCCTCTTGAATTCTTGAGCTGTCACTTCCGCCCTATGACCTTCGTGTGATGTCCTCAAGGGAACAGAAACTCGGTGCGCGTGAGCTGCAGCGGAACAGATCGCGGCTCGACAGCTGGCGGGCGCGTCAGCAGTATAGATGTTGCAAAAAAGGCTGACCTCTTTGGAGCAGCTGCATTACGAGAGCAAGAGCCTCGAGATTGGAGGGCTCATCTCCAAATTTCGGGAGCACGCGCTTGCTCGCTCGTTCGGCAACTGAGCTTTTGAGCATGTAGCGTCAAGAGCGAGGACCCGTGTCTCACCCAGCTCACTGGTGTGGGCAATGTGAGCCAAACCGAGACCAGCGAGCCGGCGCGCGGACGAGGAAGCGCGACTCTTTTCGACGTCAAAGAAGTCGGAGGAGACTTGGCAGCGTGCGAGGAAACCGAATGCGACCGCGCCGGACGGAGCGCACGAGCAAGACCAGCAGTAGTGCATAGGAATTCGCTTCCAGGAGGATCTCGACCCTCCGATGTGGCTGCACCCCTGATCCGGCTGCGCCGACGCCGCCCATTCCTGGCGAAAACCCGCCCTCGTCCTCCTGCTGTACCCCTTTCGACGCATCCGACTCAATTACTTGACCCTTCCACCAGCAGCTCGTACTCGCCGACGTGCCGCTTGTCGAGGCCGAGGAGTCGTCATCTGGTCGTTCGCCTTGGTCGCAACCCGGGCGTCGGTGCGGCAGCGAGAGAGCCGTGAGCGGAGCTAGGACAGCGCAACAGCACATGCAAGCCAGCGTAGTAGCTGTTCAAGGTACGTCGTAGGGGTCGTTTGCGCGTGCAGCCATGAATGGTTCCGATTCAAGAGGTGCGAGCGGGCGGTTCTTCCGCCTTGTTGCCTCGCACTTCCCGCCGCGCTTGGCTCTGCGACCGTGGCAGGCGCGCACAGAAGGCTAGACTCACAAAAGCTCAACCATAGACCGACTCCCGGGCTCATAGGCGCTACAGCTCCAGCTCGCTCCAATGACGCGCGATGAGAGTTTCCGTCGACTCCGACTCCGAAGGACGGCACAAAGCGAGGCGGACGTAAGCGAGGGAGGGAATATACGGTACGCCTCATTGGTAGCCGCACGCTCCTCGGCAACTGCTGACTCCCAATCTGCCCGCGGTCTCTGCAGCTGCTCGCTCGAACGGAACCCTCCGGATCCATTCGCTAAAAACTCTGTACGCTTTGCCGGCGCTGTGGCCACGCTCAAAGCTGCTCTACCTCTCGCCGCCAGCTTGACTCCCGCGACAACGGGCGGATCCTGCTCGCAACATCGTCGCTTGCCGCGCCGCTACCTCGACGGAGCGGCTCACGCTTGCGCGCCCGGTCCCATGTCAAGATCCTCCGCAGCTCGGAATCTGAAGACGCTTGATATTTTTCAGCCGAGGGACTCACGCCACCCGGAACCATCGCCGTGCTTCACCCGAGTCGTTTCGAGCATGCCAGCGGACCAACCGGAACCCTAAGTCCTCCTGCTCGAGCTGCTCGAGTAAGCGGCTGCACTCCTGTCGTTGGCTCTCAACGCTCAATTCCCTGCACAGTAGCAATCCCGTCGAGTCGGGGTTTGCATCCTGCCGCCGATCCAAGCGATCTCCCACCGTTTCGTCGTTTTCTCCGACTGCATTCGCGCTCAGTGCACGCTGGTCGCTAGGAGGCGCTTATCATATGCTCAACTCACAGTATACCGCAGCAACAAGCAGACAGTCAGCGACGCCCGTATTCTCCCTCTTCAGCTGGCGTCGCATGGTTGGCGCGACCAGCGCAACAACCGGCAAAGGGAACTTTGTTCATCTTGTTCTCTGAGCTATCTTCTGCTGACCTGCGCCGATAGGCGGCTGGGAAGAGCAAGTCTGTTGTAACCGTAGGTAAGGAACGCTGGCATGGCATCACAGGAAGGAGCTCTGCAGCGGTGCGCGATGCGACAGCGCAGGACCGGCAGGCGTGGTTGCCATCATGCTGTTTGGTCTGTCCGGTGCATGGGCATTTGGAGCAGATCGACGTCCGGCTTGTGCAGAGGTACAAGACTTTCTCAGCGCACAAAGAGGAGGAGGCGGAGCTTCCCAGTCCTCGCACCTTGACTCTAGCGGGAACTTGATACAAACATGGGTTGCTCGAGCTGTAGCTCCAGTTTTGACTGGTTACACATCACGCATGCTGAAAACAGATGAGCCCGAGCTGAGGTGCGCCGTGTGCACCGAGCTCGGTGGCTTTTCCGCGGACACCCCGAGCGTCGTTCCATCCGCTTCGCTTCGAATCGGACAGATTGGCTCCCTTGCCTTCACTTTACGGCGCTAATGTCAAGTCACCGCCTCCAGGCTCAATTTGTTGAGCTGGATCCAGCCAAGCCCGAAGACTATGAGCTCTGCTGCCTCGCAATCGACGCGGCCATCGCGTACCGGCAAAAAGCACCACTGCCAGTCGTCCACAACATGGACTTTAACCCGACTCACGAACTTGGGGTCTGCAAAGCCAATGTGGCAAAGGCTTATCGGGACCTGCTGGGCCTAGTCCACGAAGGACCTGGCAAAGCCCGCCTTGAAAAGGCTTGGGAGGACTGGGGCAGCCGTCATGCCCTTGCCTTTGAAGCAGTGGTTCCCCACTGGATCACAATCAGGTCACCAATACTGTTTGCGTACTTGAAGACGCTGAATGAACTCATTGATGAACTCAAAAGCAAGCATTGGCAGGTCTTGGGGATCCAGGAGGAGATCAAGAACCAAGAGGAGAACCAGAGCAAAAGGCACAGCTTCAAGCAAGTCTTCAGGAGTAAGAAGACTCAGGGCCAAATGCGATTGCCAGAGCTTGTGCTGCAAGCACAGCCCTCCTAGTGCGCTTCTTTATCCTTTCTTGTTGCGCCGCGACTCGCTGACTCGCCAAGTTTGGCAGCTTGCGCGGACGCCAACAGCTATCTTGGAACGAATGGTGAGTCTCAATCCAGACTTGATGTGACATCACCACAATCAGACCAGAGTTCAATCACAGCGTCGCAGCTACGATGTGCCGTGCCCAGAAGCGTTCTTCTGTCATTTGTTTGAGCAACCAAAGTTGCTTCGCTGGGTCTTCTATGCCCCGCCATGCCTCTTCCCCACCAGGGACCAACTGCCTGAACTGGAGAGAAAGGCGGAAGAAAAGAGGCGTGCCGGCGAAGGCTTGCAAGCAGCCGAGGCACGTGTGAGGATGGAGGCCCCAAAAGGTGTGGACGTTGAGATCCTTGCCCGCCGGGTGGCACACTGCATGTCATGGCTAGCCAGTGCAGTGGTGCACACGTGGGGTCACACTCTTGATGAGAAGCAAAATGAATGGTTTCTGCAGCTGATCTGCCATGCGGAGTCGGAATACTCCCGTGTCTGTGACGAAAACGGGTGCTTCATTGGGCTCAACTATATCGTATGTGCTTCTGTCCTTGGAATCTTTCACAGGAGAGACACTCACATTCTGCCTTTCTGATTGACTTCAGAGGCAGTGGTCTCCTGACCTCTTCCAAGCTTGGATGGTGCGCTCAGGCTGGTCTTGACCTGGTATCCGGTCTCTCTGGCCCTGACGGACCCTTGCAACTGGAGCAGAAGGAGTGTCATGCTTCAAAGTTGCCTCTGCCCTTTCCAGGCTCGCAAGATGACAAGGTCTACTATAAAAATGGCAAAACATCGTTCGCAAAGGCGGCACGTCAGGAACCAACTTTTCAGCGGTTCTACCTTGACACGCACCCACCCCATCCTTCCAAGCACACCCTGCAGCAAGACCCTGCTTTTGAACACCAGCTTGGTCTGCGTAACGCTGTGCGGTACGGCAAGACAATGAAGCACTGGTGATATTCAGACTCAGTTTGTTTCGTAGCCTCCTTTTTCTGTTTAAATTTGGTGCCTGCTCAAAGGGAATCTACTCACTCTCTCATGCTCTGTAACACTGCTCTTCAAGCTGGGTTTCCTCAACCGGCTGCTGCAGAGGATCAAGTGCACTGAAATACTCCAGCTCTCAGTTCTCGCTTTTTTGTCTTTTTTGAGTTCAGCATCAAGCGCTGCCTATAGCTTTTGCAACCAGGTAGAAACACTTGGAAGACGTTCCTGAGCTTAGTGCTGCCCAGGTGTCCCGAGCTTGTACTGCTGCGCACGGGCCGCCTGGAGCAGGTCTGCGGTGGCCAGCCAGCCCGCTGCAGGTTGTTCATGCGCGTCTTCAAGCAGCATTGGCCTCCGGTCCAGCCCAAGCTTCCAGCAGCTGAGCTTGTGCCAGTGGCAGATCTACACTTCAAAATTTGCTGCGCACCCTCTCAATGGCAGAAGCACCTTTGCTTGCTTTTTGACACTCCCTTTGCCACCTCTTTTCCTGCTTTGTGCACCTGCACCCACAAGACCACCTGATCTTCAAGTTGTAGACAATACAAAAGAGAGCATTGTTGACTGCAGCCCTTTTCCTTTTGGTCCGTCTCCTTTCTTCTTCTTCCTGCAAACCACTTGGCTCTCTGCATTGTCCATGGTCCTTTGCCTGGGACATTTCTTTCAGCTTTACAAACAAGCAGTAATCTTGGATACGGGTGGGACCCCTTGTTTGCAACTTGTGGGACTGTGATCTCCCCTGTACACGGGAGATGAGATGGCACAAGCAAAAGACAGTCAGGCCCGCACATGCCTGCTCTGTAAAGGCGGCAACTCCTGAGACTGAGACGTGGTGCTGGCAAGTGAACTGGCGTAGAAAAGAATCTCACCCATTTAATTGCATGCGGCAATGTTGTTTCGCGCTTCCACTCAACAATTCACATCACCTCCCTCCAACAGCTGGCTTCCTCGCTCAATCGAGACGAATGCACCCGCACAACTGCCAAAGTGCAAACAGCTGTGCATGCAACGTATAATAGACAATGGCAGGAATCCACATGCCCGCTGAATACTTGGCTCATATGGGTCACAAATACGGGATGCTCAATGAGTTGCGCAGCAGCAACTGGAGATACCTGCTCATGCAGATTGACCGTGAGTTTGGCCACAACGCACCCGCTGAATGGGAGACAGCGGAGCATTGGTGTGATCAAGTCACAACAGCTTTGACCATGACGCGTCCGCCCCATGACGATGCTGCGAATTTCCGCGCCTACAACATTCTCTCGTACTTGTTGCACTGGTCTGCGTCCGGGCAAGCCATTCCTCATGGGTTTACTGGGCAGCAACGTGAAGGGACGGAACATATGGACAGGCTGAAGGCAATGATGGTCAGTTTCTTAACGTGTTATTGCCCGCTTTCCGAAAGAGTTGGGAAGCACTGAGGCTGATGACTCCAACCTGTCACGAACAGGAATTTGTCCCACCTATTGTGGTGCTCAATGCTGTTACAATGATTGTATGTTGTCTCTTCTTCCAGAATGAAAACTACTGCTGATGCAAGGAGGATATCTTTTTCCCATGAAGCCTGCAACTGAGCAGCATACTCTGGGCTCCCTAAATTCCGGCCCGAGTTTCCATCACCTCACATTGCGCCAGCAGCGCATTTATGCTTTGTAATCACGCCGTAAACCTTCCAAGGCGGCGTACATACGCGTGAATGTTTGACCCGCATGCGGTGCAGTCTGTGTAAGCGCCAGATGCCGAAATCGACAAGGCAACGCTAACAAAGCCTTCGAGAGCGGATCAAGTGCACAAGCAATAGACAGTTGTCACCAATGTATGGCAAACTACTGTCCAAGCTACCGAACTCAAGAGTAGCTAGATCAGAAAGAGAACAGAAAG
>JAKEZK010000039.1:0-174709 GCA_021654155.1 Rhodotorula sp. CC01
TCGGAACACGCACACGAGCTCTTCGCCCCGTGCTTCGAGAAGGACGGCGAGCTTGGCTACCACGCCGCTCTCATCATCCGCGAGCTGATCGGAGTCGACAAGTCGTGGATCGTCCAGTGCGACCAGATCCTGCCCTTGCTCATCACGCGCTGGGTCTCGGACATCCGCCGGACTCGCCTCAAGATCCAGGGCGTGCCGCACGTCCAGCAGCTCAAGGAGGACGCTGTCGTCGTCGAGATCTTCATCGCCTACTTGCAGCAGGAGGAGCATGTCGACCTCCTCTTCCATCTCGTCGAAGCCTACACGTGAGTGAGAATTGTTTGCGTTTCGTGCACTCGTTCTTGGCTGACTTGCAGGTCCGTCCGCAGCTATCCGACTTCGGCAGATCACACCGTCCTCTCGCGCTTCTTGAACAGCCACGTCGCCCTCAGCGAAGACATCGGATTGCGGCGCCGGATTCTCGACCGGTTCATCGACATCTACGAGAATCCGGCCGTCACCCAAGCGCACAAGAGCGCCGCTCTCCGACTGCTCGTCAACCCTATTCTCCTCGTCGTGTACTCGCGAGGCGAACGCGAGTCGGCCGTCGTCGATGCCGAGTGGATCTCCAAGGTGCACGCCAAGGTCTGGCTGTTGCCGCACAACAACCCCCTCGACCTCGGCGCACTCGACCAGGAAGAGCTCAGAGTCGAGCTCTGCCACATGACGACGCTGCTGATCCGGCACGTTCCGTCGCTGCTCGAGTCGGTCAAGAAGGAGGTCATCAAGTTCGGCTGGATCAGCATCCGCTTCGACGACATCGCCGTGACGCAGACGGCCTACATCCTGATCGCCAGCTTCCTCGCCGAGTACGAGTCGCCGGCCAAGATTGTCGCCCAGATCTACGTCGCGCTCCTCCGTGCTCATCAGCCGGAGGCGCGAAGTCTTGTCCGCGAGGCTCTCGACACGCTCGCCCCGGCGTTGCCGAAGCGGATGCCCGGCGGATCGACGGCTGGACCCGCGCAAGTCCCCGGTTGGGCATTCCTGACCCGCCGGACGCTCATCGAGGAGGGCTCGACGATGCCGCTGCTGGTCAACATCTACCAGCTCATCGTTCGCCACCCGGATCTCTTCTTCCCCGCCCGCGACCAGTTCTTCCCGCACATGGTCGCGTCGCTCGCGAAACTCACGCTCAACTCGGCCATCACGGCCGACACGCGTGTCCTGACCCTCGACGTCATCGAGGTCATCCTCAAGTGGGAGAAGAAGCGCGTCGAGCTCGCGAAGCAGGACGAGAGCAAGATGGATGTCGACAACGAGACCGCCGAGCGGTCTCCGAAACGCATGAAGACCGAGCGCGGAGCGTCGACTGCGCCCTCCGTCGGCAGCAGCGGAGCCGGCGTGACCTACGTCCCGCCGCCGTCGCTGCGCGACCAAGTCGTCAACAACCTCCTGCGGTTCATCTCGAATTCGCCCGAGCCGGTCCAGCGCAACAACCTCGTCCACCGAGCTCTCGGCCTCCTGCGGGAGCTCATAGGACCGGGCGTCTGGGGCGAGAGCAATGTCAAGCTCTCGTTCTTCCAGCGCAGCTTCGCTAGCGAGGTCGGCGACGACTCGCTCAGTCAGCTGTGCAACTCCGCCGAGGTCCTCAACGTGGTCAGTTCCTACAAGCCCGCCGAGTGGCACGTCCAGAACGTCGGCGTCCTGCACAGCATCATCGAGAAGGGCTTCTCCAGCGGCGAGATGCGGCTCGTGTCGAGCTTGCGGCCGGTCATCGAGCGCTTGTTCGAGCACTTGCCTCGCAACGTCAGCGCGGACACGAGCGATGTGCCGGCGCCAGTCAAGGCCTTCATCGAGTGGGCGCGCACGACTATCGACGAGGGCCTGCGGCAAATGACCAACCTCCCGGCCATCCTCCTCCTGCTGCAGTCGTGGGCCAAGGTCGAGCCGGAGCGCATCGACGCGTTCGTCCCGGCACTCATTCGCGTCTTTACGCGATACATCAAGGAGCACACCGCCTCGGCTACCGTCGTGTCTTCTGTCGATCCGAACCTGCGACTGCTCGTCTCGACTCTCGACGTGCTTCGACAGCGCGTCTCGCATCTCGGCGAGCAGCGACGTTGGTTGCTCAGCGGCATCGTGCAGCTCGTCGAAAAGTCGTCCAATATCGACGTCTGCCGGTTCGTCTTGCAGATGGTCCGCAAGTGGGTCTTCGACAAGGACGAGCAGTTCCCGACCCTGAAGGAGAAGGCCGGGATCCTCTCGAAGATGATCTCGTTCGAGTCGCGAGGCAGCGAGGCGCTCTCGAAGGACTTCCTGAACCTCATCCTCGACATCTACACGGATCCCGCACTCGCTCGCAGCGAGCTCACTTTCCGCCTCGAGCCGGCGTTCCTCATGGGCTGCAAAGTCCGCGACCCCGTCATCCGATCCAAGTTCCTCGCCACCTTCGACAAAAGCCTCGCAACCGGTCTTTTCAGCCGGCTCCACTACCTCCTCGGCGTGCAGAGCTGGGAGACGCTCAGCGAGACGTACTGGATCCATCAGGCGCTCGACTTGCTGCTCGGCGCCGTCGACACAAAGGATACGCTCTTCAACCCTGGAGCGCCTCTCGCGACGGCCAAGAACCCACCGGCCGAGTTTGTCACCCAGCTCGAATCTTACACGATGGGCGAGCTCCTCGGCGCCGCACGCAAGCTCCTCTACGCCGACCCGAACGCGACGCACGCGGTCTGGGTGTCGACCTTCAAGACGGCGTGGACTTGCTTGTCGCGCGTCGAGCAGCGCCACCTGACCGAGTTCATGGTCGGTCTGCTCGTCAAGGACTATCACCTGCGGAGCGTCGATCGCCGCCCGAACGTCGTCCAGACGCTCCTCCAGTCCGCTTCGGCGTGCACTCCCCAGCTCGTCCTCCCTCCACACGTCATTCGGTATCACGCGAGGACTTTCAATGCGTGGTACACGGGTATCGAGCTGCTGCAGGAGACGCTGACCGACCCGCGCGAGTCGGATTCGGTACGCGAGACCGCCATGGACGCCCTTGCCGAGCTTTACGCCGAGTTGAGCGAGGACGATCTCCTTTACGGCTTGTGGCGCCGTCGTGCGGCCTACAACGAGACTAACGCCGCTCTCAGGTCAGCCGTGAGAGCTTTCTATTCTGTGCGACCCGCTCGAAACTGACGCTTGTTCGCTTCGTTCGCAGTTGGGAGCAGATCGGTCAGTGGGGTCAGGCGCAAGTCTTGCACGAGTCGGCGCAGATCACGGCACGGAGTGGGGTCATGCCCTTCACCGAGAGCGAGCTCGCATTGTGGGAGGACCACTGGATCATCACGGCGCAAAAGCTGCAGCAAGTGAGCCTGGTTCTTCGCGATCTCCCCCGTCGCTTCCTCGAAACTAAATGTGACGCTCCTCATTCTACAGTGGGATGTCTTGTCCGAGTACGCGGAACCTGCTTCTTCCGTTCTGCTCGTCATCAGCCGAAACTGACGAGCGTGTCCTTCCTGCAGCATGGCCAAGAACGAGGGCAACAAGGAGCTCCTCCTCGAGTGCGCGTGGCGCCTCGCCGACTGGAACCAAGAACGCCCCATGATCGAGAGCGCTCTCGACTCGATGACGCCCGTAGCGACACCCCGCCGCCGCGTCTTCGAGACGTACTTGGCGCTACTCGCCGCGTACTCGGCCAAGACGCCCGAAGAGGCGGCCGTCGCGAAGAAGACCTTCGCCAAACTCTGCGACGAGGGAGTGCAGCTTTCCCTGCGCAAGTGGTACTACCTGCCCGAGACCGTCACGCAGGCGCACTACCCGCTGCTGCAGACGTTCCAGCAGTTCGTCGAGCTGCAGGAAACGCAGCAGATCTTCGCGAGCCTCGCGCAGACCAACGCGCAGAACCTCGACACGCGTTCCGCAGAGCTCAAGAGCATCGTCGGCACGTGGCGCGACCGTCTGCCGAACCTCTGGGACGACATCAACGTGTGGTCCGACCTCGTCGCCTGGCGCCAGCACGTCTTCTCGGCGATAAACAAGGCGTACCTTCCGCTCGTCCCTCCGCCCAACGCGCCGGGCGGCCAGCAGAACGCGAGCTCCTTCGCTTACCGCGGCTTCCACGAAACCGCCTGGATCATCAACCGGTTCGCGCACGTCGCTCGCAAGCACAACCTCAACGAAGTCTGCATCACGTCGCTCACCAAGATCTACACCTTGCCAAACATCGAAATCCAAGAGGCGTTCCTCAAGCTCCGCGAGCAGGCGAAGGCGCACTACCAGAACCCGTCGGAGCTCGCGTCGGGACTCGAGGTCATCAACAACACGAACCTGATGTACTTCAACGGGCCGCAGAAGGCCGAGTTCTTCACGCTCAAGGGCATGTTCCTCGCCAAACTCAAGCTGCACGACGAGGCAAACCAGACCTTCAACCTCGCCGTCTCGATGGACATGAGCTTCCCGAAGGCGTGGGCGGAATGGGGCGAGTACCACGACCGCATGTTCAAGGAGAACCCGACGGACCTCAACATCGCCGCGAACGCCGTCAGCTGCTACCTGCAGGCGGCCGGCCTCTACAAGAGCGCCAAGGTCCGCAAGCTCCTCATCCGGATCCTCTGGCTGCTGAGCCTCGACGACGCGGCCGGCACCATCGCCAAGGCGTTCGACAACTACAAGGGCGAGATTCCGACCTGGTACTGGATCACCTTCGTGCCGCAACTCCTCCTGACCTACACCAAGACCGACGCTCGCTACGTCCGCAACATCCTCGTCAAGATCGCCAAGACGTACCCGCAAGCGCTCTTCTTCCAGCTCCGCACGACGCGCGACGATTTGCAGCAGGCCAAGCAGCGCTGGCTCGCGGGCGAGAAGATGCGGCAACAGGCGATCATGCGGGCAGCAGACGCCGCAGCTGCGAAGGGCGAGGCGCCTCCGCCCGAACCCGAGTCGAGCTCGCAGCCGCTCGTGACTCCCGGTGGCACGCAGATCCCGGCACCAATCCAAGGGCAGCGCCAGCCGTGGGACTGGGTCGACGACATCATGGCGATCCTCAAGACGGCATTCCCGCTCCTGGCGCTCTCGATGGAGATGATCGTCGATCAGATGTCGAGTCGCTTCAAGCCGCAGCCGGACGAAGACATCTACCGGCTCATCAGCGCCCTTCTCTCGGACGCCCTTCAGGTGCGTGAACTGTGCTTCGCTTTCCTTCCCACTCCGGTCGCTCACCTCGCACCGCGCTCGCAGCAATACGTCGCCCGCGCCGCCCTGCCGAACGACGACGGACTCCTCGCGCCGAGCACGAACAGCAACATCGCTCGCTTCGCCGAAAGTCTGCAGCCACCTCATACGAAGGTGATTTTCTTCCCACCTGCAGCCTCGCGGCAGAACTTTGCTGACGTCTCCCTTCTTGCGCGACAGGCCGAATTCGAGAAGGACTTCCTCACGTCGAAGCCGAACCTCCGCGAATACGTCAAGCGCCTGCAAGAGTGGCGCGACCGCTACGAGAAGACGCTCAACAGCAAGGCGAAGCGAGTGAACCTCGAAGCGTCGTCTCACTGGCTCGTCGAGTTCCAGTACCAGAAGTTCGACGAGATCGAGGTGCCCGGCCAGTACCTGCAGCACGAGGACAACAACAACAACTTTGTCCGCATCTCGCACTTCTCGAACCGATACGACGTCCACCGCGGCCACGGCGTCTTCTTCCGCCGCTTGACGATCCTCGGCCAAGACGGCAGCGTTCACCAATTCATGATCCAGATCCCGGCCGCTCGCACTTCGCGGCGCGAGGAGCGGATCATGCAGCTCTTCCGCATGCTCAACTGGTACGTTCTCCTCCCTTTGCGCCACACAGGATCGCGAGCAGTACTGACGCTCTCGCTCCTCGCAGCACGCTCTCGAACCGCAAGGAATCGCGCAAGAGGAATCTCCAGTTCGCCGTTCCCGTGGTCGTGCCGCTCTCTCCGAGCGTGCGAATCGTCGAAAGCGACGCTTCCATCGCGACGCTGCAGGAAGTCTTGGAGGACCACTGCGAGTCGCTCGGTCTCAGCAAGGAGGACCCCATTCTCGCCTACACTGAGCGCATCCGCACGATGCACCGCCAAGAGCCGCCGCTCAACGTGAGTCCTCCCTTTCCTTCACTTTTTTCGCCTGATCACGAGCTCACAGATTGACACGCTCGCAGCGTTCCGAGATCCTCGCGGCCCGCCAGGAAGTCTTTGAAGAGCTCAGCAACAAGATGGTGCCGGATGATGTGCTGAAGAAGGTCAGTCCGGACTTTCTAGCAGAGCAGTGACGATTGCTTCGCAAGCTGACTTTACGTAATTCTCGCTCAGTACCTCACCAAGTCGATGGCCTCGCCCAACGATCTGTGGCACCTGCGCAAGCACATGACGACGTCCATGTCGTCGTTCATCTTCATGACCTACGTCATGTCGATGGCCGACCGGAGGCCGCAGCGCATTCACATCTCGCGCGCGACCGGCAAGATGCACACGTCGGACATGGTTCCTTGTGAGTATTTTTCGACGACCCTCATCTATTTGTCGCGCACAAAGACTGACCTCCGTTCTCTATCACGCACAGCCATTGTTCCTGGCAAGCCGGAACTCGTTCACGGCGAGCCGGTGCCCTTCCGCTTCACCCCCAACTTCCAGCGCTTCATTGGCCCGCACGGAATCGAAGGTCTCTTGACGAGTTCGCTCGTCGCGACTGCTCGCGCCCTGACCGAGTCCGAGGTATGTCTTCCGCCGCTCCGTCGCTACCGCTTCCCTCTGACTGACTTCGTCCGCCCGCCACCCGCAGTACGACCTCGAGCACCGGCTCTCGATCTTTGTTCGGGAAGAGATCAGCACGTGGTTCACGATGAGCAAGGCCGAGCCGCGAGCCAACCTCCGCGACTATGTCCTCAACGCGATCGATGCAGTCGTTCGCAAAGCCCAGGTCATGAGCTGCAAGTACGAGCGCGAAAAGGTCAGTCCCGCCCTCCCGGTCGAGCTCGTGCCAGCGATCACTGACGAATCATTCGCGTCAACAGCCTCCTTCCGCGGTCGTCCCCGTCACGCAATCCGTCATGCAGCTCATCATCGCTGCGACTTCTCCGATCAACTTGTCCAAGGCCGAACCGACGCTTGTGCCCATGCTCTAGATGCGGCACTCCTTTCTTCGTTTGCATAGTAACCCACCATGTTGTCTCTCCCTCTGTATACCCTCCAGCTATATCTCTTGAGAATATCAAGGTCGTTCTTCCTCTCCTTTTCGTTTCCCTCGTTTGCTTGAATTTGAAACCGCGAGTGCGAAGGTTATATAGAGGAAAGGGAGGTAAGTAAGAGGGGTCTACACTGTCTCTGGGAAGCGTCTATAGGCCGAGTCGTGCTCAGAAGGCGGCGGGGACGCTAGCGTAGGTTTAAAGGTAGAAGTCAGCTTGCCTCCTCACAAAGACGTCTCCGAAGACAGGCTCACCCGTTTTTGCGTGAATCCGAAGTAGCTGCGCGCAATGAAGGCGAGCCGAGAACGTTAGAGAAAGCTTTTCAACCGGTATTGAGAACGAACACACCGAAGAATCTGCCGTTCTGGTCTCGCATGCAGGCCTGCACTTCGGCGATACCCAAGTTGATATCAAACAGTCTAGGTTCGCAGATAATGAGGTTAGTCTGAACGTTCAGAACAGAGGGGAAGCACGCAACCCGTAAACTGACGTGGTGTTGTGACCGCGCGATTGAAGCGCCTCGACAAGATCTGGCCTGAAAGTAGACTCGATAGAGACCTGTATACGGGGACACGGGGTCAGCTTCTCGAGCCAGTAGCACAAGCGTTTTATAGACCACTATATCACCCACATAGGCCGGCAAGAGTTGATGGTGCACGCGAGGCTGCTCGACCGCATTCGCGAGGTCGTATCCCCAATCGAGATTGAGCAGGGTTTGGACGACCGCACCGAAGATGCGACTTCCTCCCGAACCGCCGAGGGCGAGGTAGACTTCGGAGGAGGAAGGGTGGTCCATTATCAGGGGCGAAGTGGACGATAGCGGTCGCTTGCCGCCTTCGGGATAGTTGAAAGGCGAAGCTGCGAATTCGGGGAGGTCATCTCAACGGCGTCAGTTGCCTGCGCGGAAATCTCGAAGCTGGTCGTTCGGAGAAAAAGGAGCTCACGGCGCAGACCGAAAGCGTCGGGCAATCCTGGCGTCGAAAAGTCGTCCATCTCGTCGTTCAGAATGACTCCCGTCTTGGTGTCCATCACGCGCGAGCCAAAGATCAGATTGACGGTCGTCGTGAGCGAGACGGCCCCGCCCCACTGATCAATTACCGAAAGGTGAGTCGTGCCGTGGTCTTCGAGGATGTCGAACTGCGGGTTGTAGTACGAGAGCTTGTGGGTGCGGTTCTGCAAGTCCAGGAGAAGGCAGCGTCAGATCTCTGGAATCTGATCGGATCGCGAGAGCCAAAGTGCGTACGTCAGTGATGTTTGCGCGGACGGCATCGGCGTACTTGCGAGTCGGGATCTCGGCCAGCTTGGCATTGTTGTTGATAAAAGGTGGATCGCCGACGTTGGTTCGCGCCGCAAAGGCGACTGATGAACAGACAAGAATCGGAATCAGCGCTGAAGAAGAAGTTGATCACCGCTCAAGGAAAGCGCCGATACGTACATTTGAGCGCCTCGACAAAGCGGTGGACGCCGAGTCCGGTTTTGCCTTCCTCGGCAAAGGTGTCGTAGCCTTCGAGCACGTTGAGCAAGTGCTGCAAGATCGGACCTCCGGACGGGTAACTCCCGGTGTAGTACTTGCGACCCCGGTACGTCGCGACTTCGGCGGGGCGGACGACGGCCCGGTACGCCTTCATGTCGTCGTGTGTGAGGATGCCGCCCGTGGTCCGAGCGGCGCGCACGATCGCATCGGCGATCTCACCCTCATAGAACGCCGAGGCACCTTCCCTGCCGAGCTTGTCCAAAGTCCACGCGTACGCCTCGCGACGGACCGTATCCCCCTCTTGTAAGAACTCGGACCGCTTGCCCTTTTTGCCGCCGCGCATAAACACCTCGCTGAACGCGTCGTCGTCCTTGATCCACTCGCTGATTGTCGGACCTTGGTCCGTTCCTGTCCAGCGCGCGTTCAAGCGCCGATGCAGTTCCTTGCCGACTTTGAACTCGCGCGCCAACTCGGCCGCAGGGCGGAAGATGCGTTCCCACGTGACGCCGCCACCGCAGGCCTGGTACGCCGCTTCGAACCCGCGCAGTTCGCCCGGGACGGCGACCGAGAGTCCTCCGACTTTGGAAGCACGGTTGGGGTCCCACTCTGGATCATCGGGGCGAGCGTCGGCGGTAAACATGTCGGGGTAGGCGAGCGAAGGGGCCGTTTCGCGAAAGTCGATCGAGATTGGTTCGGTGCAGCGAGGATTGTTGGAGTAAACCTCGGTGCGAGAGTGAAGCAAAGAAGAAGAAGAGGGCGGACGGATGACCATGAACCCTCCTCCGCCGATGCCGCTGCTGAACGAGTTGACGACGCCGACGCAGAGCGCCGTCGCGATCGCGGCGTCGACGGCGGTTCCGTTTTCGCGGAGGATGTCGATACCGATGTCGCTGCAGCGTTGCTCTTCGCTCGCGACGGCGCCGTTCGACCCGCTGACGAGGTAAGACGGGTTCCTCGCGCCCGCTTTCGGCGGCGGCAAGTGCGTCATGTCGGGGGTGTCTTTTCGGCCATTGTTATTGTTGCCGTCGTTCCCGTCGTCTCGATCGTCGCCATGGTTGCCGCCGCCGCCTCCTCTCCGCCCGATAGTGAGCGGCAAGACGATGGCGAGGACGACGCCGGCTGTCAAGAGGAACAAGAGCATGCAGACGGCACTCCTGCGGAGCCAGGTTCGCCTGCGTATCCGTTTGACGTGCTCTGCAACTTCTGCTTGCTCCTCTTCGCTGGCGAGACCAATCGAATCGTCGCCAGTCAAGAGGGAAGCATTCTCGCCTCCCTCTGCGGGGATCGCGCCATAGTCGTTCGCGGCGGGCAGTGGGTTGCCTGACGCGCGAGAGAGAGCTCGCTGCCTGTACGAAGGCCTCGGTGGCGGTGAGAGGGTCGCCTGCGGAGCTCGAGGTGGGGATGACGAAGCCGAAGCCGACGAAGAAGAAGCGAGCAGAGCAGTCCGCTCGTCGTCAGCTCCTGCTGCATGGCGCGAGCTGCTATGGCTAGAGCCCGCCATTCTTCCCTGCCTCTCTCTAGCTCTCCAGGAAAGGTCCGGAGAGAGAGAGCGAGCGAGGGAAGCAAGACCGAACCGTCGCCCGGCCGAGAAGAGAGTCTCCGATCCTCGATCAAATCGCAGCCATGTCTATATACACTCAATCTATGTTGCAAAAAAAACAAACGACTCTGTGCAAATTACGACGGCAGTTGATCATGGACAGAGGTCGGTGCGTTGCTCGGCGAGACCATTCTTGTCCATGTTTGCGACGTTTCCATTAACTGCATCCCACCCTCCTCGGCCCGGAGACCGCGACCTCGATCGGGGACCCTGCGGACGGTGCGACAGCGCGGCGGCTGATGCCTGCCCGGGGCGAAGACGGCGCGGCGGAGCGACCGGCTTATCTGGACGGGAGTGGCTGCAGACGAGTGGACATGCTCGTGTCAGTAAGTGTAGAGTTTCTCGGATAGAACAGTCCGTTTCTCGTGGGACCTACTCTGCCCGAGACGCTGCTCGGCCTGCCGTGTTTACCATCCGTGGAGGTGCTCGAGACTGAAGAAGAAGAAGAAGAAAGGTCAGCGGGATCCGAAGATAAAGTCGGAGAGCAAATCGGTGTAGAGTCACTTGACTTGTGGATGGCTGCGTTGTCCTTGCTGTTTGAAGGGCTGTCTTGCCCGTACTGAGGAGCGGCGTTTCCTCCAGCGCGGCCACATCCTCGCCTTGTTGTTCTCGGTCGCCTGTGGCCCGTTCTTCACTCGTCAAACTGACACCCTCCTCCGCTCGAGCTGTCGGTCGAGGCTGCCCCCCCTCTTTGGCCGCGCAGGTATACTCGCCTGATGCCGGTCTCAGTTTCAACGACGCGAGGACGCGAGCGTGCGAGCGGATCTGGTTCGCGAGGCGCGGGGTCGGAGCTCGGAGCATCAAAGCTTCTGCCATCTCTTGTTTCGATGGGCGTAGGTCTCAGGGAAGGGAAGGGAAACGGGAGATGGGCTTGTTTTGTCGAGAGCTGGGTGAAGGTGTTGAAAAGGCGAGGATGAGCGCATTAAAGCTGTAAGGAGGTGCTGGACGATCTAGCTCTTTTGATGTCATATCAACGAGAGCGAGCGGCTGCGCAGCGGGCCGCATATAGCAAATTGTGAAGAATACGCAATCTTGTCAGTACGTAAGCCGTTATAACTGAACCGTGTCGATGAGCGAAGAAGAGCGACTCGCAGCGCGAGCCGAGTTCTATATAGCTGCAGCAGCTTCGAGGCGCGAGCCAGCTTCTGGGCCGAAACGCTACCGGCCCATCGGCTCATCAGCTGTGGAGCTGACATCAGCATGCGTTATATAGATGCCGGACGATATTTCAGCCATGCATAGTGCTGCGCAATTGATGAGCGCAGTCCCCCGAGTCGCGTTGACGTTACGAGCTCGGATAAGAGCGAGAACCGCTTGCACACGGGCTGTCACATGCTAGCTAGGCGTTTACGCTTCGGGTCGCGGTCAGCGTCGGAGAGGAACGCAGCTGCAGGCTGTTTCGTCATGCAGAGAGGGTGACTCGTATGCTGTGGTCTAGAGGAGTTAGCGGAGATAGACCGGGGGAGGAGGGAGGGAGCGAGGGAGGTCCGCGATGGCTCCCTGCAGTTGCCGCTGCCGAGAGCCAACGGATGACTGTAGCCCATGTGCATGTGCAGCTGCGTCCAGCAGCTGTGCAGTTCGAGTGAGCAGAGAGAGGGAGTACGCGCACTCGACTCGGGTCTCGGGCTCAACTCTTCGCCGCCCGGACGGAGCTCGTTCGAGTCCGGATCGACTGCTCCGGAGCACAAGTTGGACCTCGGAAATAGTCGCACGAGCTCACAGGAAAGCGCTACACTCGCCGCTCACGCTCCCTCTCTCTTTCGCTAGCCAAGTGGGCTGGGCTGGGCTGGGCTGGACCGCGGATCGTTACGGCACCCACGTCGACTCGACTCGACTCGGAACGGACCGCGCTCTGACCAAGGCCCTTGGACTCTGAAGTGACTGTACAGGTGTACAGACAAGATGGCACACCGTCACCAGCTGCCGTCGTTCTACCCGCCCACGTACTCGGCCTCTCCTGCTCCGCCGTGGGGTCAACAACAGCAGCAGCAGCAGCACGTCCAGCAACCACAGCAGTCGACCAGCGCGGGCGCAGGCTACGCCCAGTCAGTTTCAGACTATGGACTCCCTCCCCCGGGCTTGCCCGTAGACACTGCCTCAAACAACAACAACTTTGGCGGAGCGGACGACGACCAGTACTCGGACTCGCCGGGTCCCAACACGCGCGGATCAGCCGCAGGAGGAGGTACCGGAAATGGAGCAGACGATGCCTCGGAAGGCTTGGACGGTCAGGCGGGAGAGAAGAAGAAACCCACTCGCGGTGCAAGGGCATGCTTGCACTGCAGGAGGCTCAAGGTCAGCAACTACACCCGGCTCTCTCCCAGGCACACCCACGCAGTCCTGACACCCGCTACCGCGCAGATGAGGTGTACCGAAGCCGAGAACGGACCTCCGTGCAAGCGATGCAGGCAGGGAGGGCACGAGGTCAGTCTTGTGGAATTTCAGCGTCCGATCACAGGCCAAAACGGAAACTCACAAGTCTTCCGCCGGCGCCCCGTAACGACTCGCAGTGCATCTTTGAGGAGAGTCAGCGCGGCAAGCGGAGCAACCGCAAAACCGATGCGATGGTGAGTTTATCCTCACACACACCACGGTTTTGTCCGAGGTCATCTTCCATACGTGTGGCCGCACGTTGCCCAGATGTAATCCCCAAGCTAACCGGAACCTCCGAATCTGGGACGCGTCCTACGCAGGCCAAGTCGCTCAAATCGATGGAAGCGAAACTCGAATCGGTCCTCGCATCGATTTCCAACCCGGGCCTGATCGCCGGCTCCGGCGGACTCGTCACCGACGCCAACGCCCGCATGCCCTATTCGACGCTCGATTCCGGTCCCGGTGGCGCCGAAGGTCGCGGCGACGTCCATGTCGGTGTCGACCCGGGCGTGGTCGCTTCCGCCCTCGAGTCGATCCGCGCCGGTCGCGCTTCCGGAACTCCCTCTTCCGCCTCCGCCTCGGGTCCTACCTCCTCCCGTCCACCTCTCACGTCCCACCGCAGCGGGGACAGTAACCCCGAGAGTGCCATCACGCGCCGAGACCCGATCGTGTTGCCTTCGCTCGCGCACGCCGAAGGGATCCGGTTCGAAGGCGGAGGTGCGATCGGCGCCCATTCCGAGATCGGTCCGAGTCGCACGGGAGGTCACCCGCCGCACACGATGCCGATGCCGCCTTTGCCGCACGCGCCGCATCCGGCGCACCAACATCATCATGTTCACTTTGCTGGGCCCGGATCCGGCGGCTCTGGCTCGGGACCTGGGACCGTCCCTTCTGCCCCGGCGAGCAGCAATGGAGGTAATGGACCCGCAGGTTTGCACACGAGGGTGACGAGCGCGCCGGGGAGCAGTACGAGCAAGAGCAGTCCGATGGAATGGAGCGGGATCAAGGATCCGAACGCCGTCGACGGCAGTCCGCGGCTGCACTCGTTGCCCGACAACACTCTGAATCCGTACGTCTGCTTTTTTCGTTCTTTCTTTTCCCTTCCCTTCACCGCTTGCCCTTGGCCCATGTCTGTGCCGTGCGTGGGTCCAATCGCAAACTCACTCGCTCTCCTTTTACTGTTTTTGCGGATCCGGTTCAGCCTCGGACTCCTTGCCGAAGCATCTCTGCGCAACACTCGCAAGCGACCAGTCGACTTGACGGAAGAGTACGACGTCACGACCGACGAGATTGACGGCGTCGACGAACCTCGTTCTTCTGGTAAGGGCAAAGGGAAGGGCAAGGGCAAGGGGAAAGGGAAAGCCAAGAAGGTGTCGAAGGAGGGAGAGAACGGTACGATCCAGGAGGAGGACGAGGGCGAGGGCGAGGGCGAAGGGAATGAAGAAGGACCGGAACGGAAGAAGCGGAAGAAGGACCTCGGGATGGCGAACCGGAACTATTTCGCACCGGGTCCCATGAACAGTACGTCGTCCGGCACCGGCTTTTGGGATCCCTTTCGACTCCGTCCGCACACTCACCCGCCTCTTTTCCTCACGCAGTCTTGCCTCTTCGACGCATTGTCATCGAACAGCGGATGCCGCCTGCGCTCCTTGAAGAAAAGATTGTCTCGATCGAAGAGGTCGTCGAGCTGTTTGCGCTCTACTTTGAGCACTGCAGTCGGCATTCGCCCGTCTTGGACCCCGAGATCCACACGCCGGCTGCGACGGGGAGTCGCAGCCCGTTCCTCTTTACCTGCAGTGAGTCGCGCGAGTGCGGAAGGTCTTGAGGTTTTAGCTTGAAGGCCCGACGGTGCTGACCATACCGTGTGCTCACGCGAAACAGTCTGCACCGTCGCCGCGCGCTACTACACGAAACGAAAGGACGACCTCTATCGCAAGTGCTTGCGAATCGCCAAGCGGATCGCGTTCGACGTCATGACCAAGGGTTACAAGAGTACCGAGATCTGCCAGGGCTTCTTGCTGCTGTGCAATTGGAACCAGCCCGCGGAGCGTTTCGAGGAGGAGCGGACGTGTAAGTTCCTGGGTCCCGAAGAATTGACGGGACGGAACGGGCTGGCTCACCTTTCATCGTCTCTCCCCCTTTGCAGACCAGTTCAGCGGCATTGCGATCCGCATGGCGACCGATCTCAATTTGCACCGCAAGACGATCGCGCAGTTGCCGCCGGACGTGAGCGACGAGACTCGCGCCTTGTACGAACGCGAGCTGGCGAACCGCGAACGGACCTGGATGTATGCCTACATCATCGATCGCTCGTACGTACCCGGTCTCAACTTCTTTGTGCAATGGCCCCGACTCGCGCACGATCTGACTTGACTCGTCAATACGCTTGTTGCAGGGTGTCGACCCAGATGGGCAAGCCCTACTCGATCGCGAGGGAAGACTTTATCATTCGCAGCGCGCCGACATGGTGGCGTGGACCGGGAGCCATCTCTTCCGATCCGGGACTGAGCGCGATGGCTGAACTCATGAGGATTGTCGTAAGTGTTCAGAGCGAGGCGGTCGAGGTTCCACGCTTCCTTCCTGCCGAGCTGACTCGCAATTGCCTGTACAGGGTCGCATGATCGACGTCCTCTACTCCGATACCCGCTCCGTCTCTGGCCTGAATGCCAACCTCGACTACCCGATGCTCATGCGCGCCTTTTTGCAACAACTCGACTCGTGGCGTCAAGACTGGAGCGATCCCAAGATCGCCTCGGTCGAACCGGACCAGAATCAGCTCATCATCCGCGCGACGATGCGAGACTTTTATTGGGCCTACTACCGACTGTTCTTGCTCTCGTTCGCCGTCCAGCATGCGTTGGACGACCCGGCCGCGGTCGTCGACATGCCGGGGTACTGCGTCCTCTGCTTCGAGTCGGCCGAGCGTATGATTGTCCTCTTGCGCGACTTTTTCGCGCCGAGAGGGATCCTGCGATATGCCATCGTGAGTCCGGTTTTTTCTCATCGCAGCCCATCTGCACTTTCTCACATCCCCTTTTTCACCTCGATGTGACGCAGGACTCGACTTTTGTCTACGCAAGCTACGCGGCGGTCTTCCTGCTCAAGCTCGTTTCGCCCACGTTCGCCTCGTTCATTGACGAGGCTGTCGCGATGCGCCTCGTCACGCAGCTCGCGGACGTTCTCGAGGAAGCGGCGGTCGACGAGCAGCACACGCCTGCTCTCTGTGAGTCACCAGCCGCAGACCTCTGCATGCAGCGACCCATCTTCTGACTCCATTTCTCATTACCAGACGCGTCATTCTTGCGTATGTTGATCGACAACAAGCTAAACGGTCCTCGTACTGCGGCCAACTCGCGCGCCGGCACGCGCCCTGGCTCTCCGGCTCCTGGCATCTTCGGCGTCGCGAACCCGTACACAGCGCATGCCGACACTGTCGATGGTGCCTCGACCCTCGCAGCCGGACTCGAGTCGCTCGCTCGGTCCCGTGCACCCTCGCAAGGTCCAGAAGGTCTCGGAGATTTCAGCGTCGCCAACACTGGCCTCCCCCCTGCCGAGCTCGGCACTCTCGGCTTCTCGTTCGGGATGGGAGTCAACGGCGGCAACGAATTTGGGCCCGGCGAGGGAGGGGCTGCATTTGACGCGCTTGCCGTGGACGACGTCCTCAGCGCGAACGGGTTCTGGTCGAGCATGCTCATGGTGCGTTTTGTTTTCGCTGCTCGACGAAGCGCCCAGTAGCCTGCTCTAACGTTCTTTTCGCACAGCCCGGCTACGATGGCAGCGTCCTCGCTGGGCTGAGCGGCGGCTCCGGAACGTACGTCTCACGCTTTCCTTCTTCGTGCCGTCTCTTTTCCGCGTGCGACGCTGAACAGCGACCTTCTCCACCTTCTCCAGCGTGTTCTCGGGCAATCCGAATGACCCCTTCTCCATCACGCCTTTCCACTCGAGACCGTCCAGTCCGACACCAAAGACGAACGGCAATGCTGCGACGTCTGCTGGTCCGTCCGGAACAACCCCGGCTTTCTCTTTCGACCACAGCCCAACGAGTCCTTCGGTTCCGGCGGCGTCTACGAATGCGCATGAGTCGTCGCACGTCGACGCAGCCGCGTCAGATCAACCCACCAACAGGGAAGGTTCGCAAACGGATCAAAGTGCGTCGGCGAACCAAACCCAGGAGGTCGAGATCAAGGTGGAAACCGCGGCGCAAACCGAGAATAGCGAGTCGGCAGCGCCCGCAGAGCCAGACCTGCCGCCGGCGGCATGAGCGCCGTCCGAATCTCCTTGCTTTTGTACTTGAACGAACTGATTCCCGCATACACCATCTGTAGTAGTGAAACAGTGCAGTCTCGAGAATACGGAAAAGAAATTGCAGTTGCAGAATCTGTCTATACAGGCGCGATCCAATGATATCGTCGATTTTTGTATCTACAGGTCTTCGGGACCAACCTCGTCGTCGTCGAGGTCCTGCTCGAACTCGCTCGCGGAGCGACTTTCCCAGGCAGACATCTCGGCCTCCGACGCGCCCGGAGTCGCGACCTCGTCGAAGTAGTGCGCAGCGACCGAGCGGGGCGTTCGAGGAGTGCGCGGCAAGCGGGCGGTTGAGCCGGCGTTCCAGATGAAGTAGGCGACGAGACTGCGAAAGGGGTGTGAAGGCATGAGCTTCTGTCATGGAGGGAGCGAAGAAGCCCACGCAGAGGACCCACCCAGTCCAACCAGTCTGGTGGGAAGCTCCGAGACCCTTGCCCGAATCGGCGTGAAAGAACTCTACAGGATGGAAAGCGATCCCGTCAGTACGGATCGGACTCGTTGCGCGCGAGGGAGAACGCACCGTGGAAGGGAACATAGTCGCGGAAGTGCGGGTCCTTGTTGAGCAGCTCGCTGCCACCATTGCACGCACGGTTGCCCTCGTTGTCGCGAGCAAACAGGTTGATGACGCGGTGCTGGATCTCTTCGGCGACCTGCGCGAGGTGCATGTAATCACCGCTGCCGGTCGGGCATTCACTATAGACAGGAGCCGGGGCGAGTGAGCATTCGGCCGCGAGTAAGGAGCACTATGCACTACGTACACCTTGAGGCTGTTGCCATAGTACTGGTAGAACCGCTGCAGACTCTCGATCAAGAGGAAAGTCGTGGCGAGCCAAATCGGACCGCGCCAGTTCGAGTTGCCGCCGAACATGCCGCTGAGCGAGTCGCCCGGCCAGTAGTGGACACTGAACTCTTCTCCGTTGATCTGCGTCGACCACGGGTGGTCCTTGTGCCACAAAGAGAGTCTGGTGATGCCGAAGAGCGATCAGCGCGCGCTTCAGAAATAAGTGTTTGGGCAGAAAACGCTTACGATCGGATGCCATAGTCACTGAGGAACTCGTTCTCGTCAAGCATGCGCTGCAAGATGCGGCGCAAGCGGTCTTCGCTAGCGAGAGCGAGAAGGCGACGGTCTCCCTTTCCGCCGACTGCCAACATCAAGCACCGTCAGTGGACAACATCTCAGGAAACACGCCCCTTGGAAGCAGTGCCGCACGCACCGGACATGTTGGCAATGTTGCGCTTCCAGATGCTCGGGCGGTTCTGGATGAACCACTCCATGCGCTTCTTGAAGCCGGGGAACTTCTTGAGCGTCGACGGCTCGAGGGTGAGGGTCGCGTAGAGCGGAATGAGACCGACCAAGCTGCGGATCGGCAGCTGCTGCAAGGTCTCCGGACCCCACGAGATCTGCGAGAAGAGGAAAGGTGAGCATTGGTGAGTGTTCTCGCCATTGGCCCACAACCCGGAGCACGCACAGCGTCAAAGTAGAAGCCCTCCTCGTCGTTCCAGAGCGAGACCTCGCCGACCTCGCCATTGTGGAAAGTCATCGCGTCGGCAATGTACAAGAACTAACGGGCCGTAATAGCGCGTCAGCGTAGCGTTCGCGGCACAGGGTTTTGCCGCACCGACTCACGTGCTCGAAGAACTTGGACGCGATATCCTCGTAGACGGGGTTGTGCTTGGCCAGCTCCAGCGCAATGTTCAGCATGGTGAGCGAGTAGAAGCCCATCCACCCAGTTCCGTCGGCTTGGCGCATCGTGCCGCCGGCGGGCAGGCGCTCGGATCGGTTGAACGGCGAAATGTTGTCGAGGCCGAGGAAGCCGCCTTCGAAGACGTTTTCGCCGGCAGAGTCTTTCCGGTTGACCCACCTGCGCATAGACGAATTGTTTGTGTCAGCGGCAGTGTCGCTCCAACCCGGATCGAGCCGGACCCACCAGGTAAAGTTGAGCATGAGCTTCTGGAAGACACGCTCAAGGAAGGCAAGATCTTCACGGCCGTGCATCTTGCGTTCAATCTTGAAGACACGGAAAGTCGCCCTGGAAACGCGCAAAACGATTAGTTTTCTCGATGCGCATCGAGAAACGGCCAAAGAGAGGCAAACGGCGCACCAAGCGTGCACCGGCGGGTTGACGTCGCCAAAGTTCCATTCGTAAGCGGGCAGCGCGCCGTCCGGCTTCATGTACCACTCGCGGGTCATGATATCGAGCTGCTTCTTGGCGTACGCCGGGTCGATCATCGCAAGCGGAATGCAGTGGAAGGCCTGTGTGATCGGGAGGGGCGGCGAGTCAGGATCTCCCTCCTGCTTCGTATCCGACAAGAGCAGCACGCGTACCGAGTCCCAGATGGCAAAGAACGGGTATTCCCACTTGTCGGGCATCGAGAGAATGTCCTCGACGTGCATGTGCTTCCAGTCCTTGTTCCGGATGTTCTTGCGCTCGGGCGGGGGAGGAGGCTGGCCAGGATCGCCCTCGATCCACTCCTTTTGGATGAACATGTAGAACTGCTTGGTCCTGTAGAGGAGGACGGCGGGCAAACGTCAACGAACTGAAGCACTCTCGAGAGAGAAAGCCGTAAGAGCCCACCAGAGCATGCCCGAGAGGGCCTGGCGCATCACGTTGCGGAGGTCGTCACTCAGCGCGCCCGAGTTGAAGCGCGAGTAAAACTCGTCCGAGTCCATGCGGCGCTCCTCCATGACCATGTCGAACGACTCCTCGTCGAGGATCGACACGTCTTCCTCGGCCGTGCGCGGGGTCAATTTGAGCCGGACGACCGCGCACCCGCCGTTGCCCGGCACGTCGCTGAAAGTGTAGTGCGCGCCGACTTTGGTGCCGCGCTTCTCTGGGTTGACAAAGTGGCGCGTGTCTTCGGCTTCGGCGCCGCGGGGAGTCGCCGTGCCGTCCTCCTCGTGCGCTTCGCCGTCGACCTCTTCACCCTTGGAAGGTTCCGGCATCGGCGGGCGGTGCGACGGAATGATGTGGTCATGGAACGCATCCTTCGTGAACGGGACCTTGTTCGGCACGTTGTACAAGCGCGACAAGTTGGTGTCGTTGTCGGTGAACAAGAGCTCGGGCGTGACCGTGTCTTCGACAAAGACCGTCTCGTGCTGGTCTTTGCGACGGCGAGGTCCGATCGGGGCCGGCGACGTGTTGGCGTAGAAGTAGTAGCGACCGAGCGACTCGTGGTCGGCCTGGACGACACCGTCGGCGACCTGTTCCATCGAGGGCATGGCCTTGCCTTCGGGCCGCTCCTTGGACCAAGCCCACGTGTTGCGGAAGAAGAGCTGCGGGATGATGTGCAGCGTCGCCGGCTCGGGTCCACGGTTGTAGGCCGTGACACGAATCGAAACGCCGTCCGCATTGTCTTCGTCCTTGGCGTACTGTGGAAGGTCGGGATCTTCGGATCAGTTCGGCTCCCCGGGCAGGGGGCAAAATCGAAAGAACAGGTCAAAGCGCACCTCGACAAAGACGTCCCAGTAGCGGTTGTCGTCGAACGCGTCCGTGTCGGTGATCTCGTACTCGGGAACGTCGCGGCTGCGGTTGGTCGACTCGCGGACCAACTGCTCGTACGGGTAGGGCCGCTGCGGGTACTTGTACAGCATCTTCATGTACGAGTGAGTCGGGGTCGAATCGAGGTACCAGTACAGTTCCTTGACGTCCTCGCCGTGGTTGCCCTGGTGACCGGTCGTGCCGAACAGGCGTTCCTTGAGGATCGGGTCGACGCCGTTCCACATGGCGAGCGAGAAGCAGAGGCGCGCATGGTTGTCCGAGAGGCCGGCGATGCCGTCTTCTCCCCAGCGGTAGGCGCGAGAGCGGGCGTGGTCGTGCGGGAAATGAGTCCACGCGTCGCCGTTGCCCGAGTAGTCCTCGCGGACCGTGGCCTGCATTTGGTCCAACGCAGCGTTCTCGATCAGTCATCAGGACGTGGGCATTTTCACGTCAAAAGAGAAATCGGCCACGCACCCACTGTCGCTCCGAGAGGTAAGGGCCCCATCGCTTCCAGTGCTTCTCGTGGCGTTCGTCCTCTTCGAGGCGCATCTCCTCGACCGACTTCCACTTGTCAAACTGGAAGCCGTTGTGCTGCTTGAATCCCGGAGTCGGGAACGGGTGGCTCGTCGCCTCGGCGGAACGGGTGCTCGTGACACTCGGCGAGCGAGCCTTTGCGCCGTTGGGACCGTTCTTGCCCGGGCGAACGGGCAATGTCGGGTGCGTGTGAGAAGCGCTGGACGGGTTCCGGTTCCGGTGACCGATGTGCTCGGACAGCGGGTGTTCTTTGCCCGCTTGGGCTTGCTGCCTCTGGCTCGCGAGACCGGGAGAAGCGGCGGCGGCGGCGGCCTGTTGCGAGTCGGCATAGTCGTGACCGAGGATGCCCGACTCTCCACGTTTGCTGAGGGTCGGGCGCCTTCCGAGGCCAGCGTTGCTGTTGTTGCGACTCGCGCGAGCCGAGTTGGGACCGGTCGTGTCATCCGACTCGTCTCCGCCCACGGCGTCAGTCTGCGTTTCAGCTTCACCCTCGTAGCCACGGTCATGCGCATCGTCGGCCTGTTCTTGCTGCTTGCTGTTGACCTTGGCTCCGCTGGTGGTGAGCGGCGGGGTGACGCCCTGCTGAGTGACGGGGAGCGGACTCGCGGTCGCGTTCAGGCTCGGCGCGCCTGCCTCTCTCGGTTCGACCGACTGCTTGAGGGGGACCTGGACGGACCCGTCGGCGGGCGAGATGGCAGCCGCTGCCGATATATCGAGCGAGAGGGGCGGCGTCGCCGTCTCTGCCTTTGGCGTCGACGCGGACGACGACGGGTGGCTCGACTGGCCTGCCATCCTGCGGATCGAGATCGAGGGTTTCTTGGACAGGCTCGGAGGGGCCTGTGCTTGCGAAGGAGAACCCATCGCGCACGTCTACAGCACCCGTAAGCCTTGCGAGTACAGTCTGTGGTCAATCGCAGGCAATCGTGGGCGAGTTCCCCCGTCGACAGCTCGGCGGCCCTCGTTTCTCGATCAATCGAATCGCGCCCACGTCATCGCTTTCCCATCTCTCTCTCTCTCGACAGCCATCTCCCTCGATCAGAACCTGCAGCGGATCCGGCTTACACTCACCTAAGTCACACCTCCAAGCATGCTCTCTCGTGTACGCTCCAAGTCGCTCGCGCACACTTGCAGCTGGCAAGCTCGACGCCGTCATCTTCATGTCTGCCACCCACGCATCTGGTCACTGCAGCGGGGTCCGGGGTCTGGAGAAGCTCAAGACAGGCGATCGTGCTTCGTTCGCGATTCGAGTCCGCATCACGCACAATTGCGAATATTGCAAATACGGTAATCGTTACATCTGTATACGATATGCGCGGGTGGTGGTATTAGATTGCGGGTATGAGAAAGCGCCCTGATCCCATGTTCAGGCGAGTTGGAAGAGCGAGAGAATCAAGAGGAGCGGCATGAGGAGGAGAGGCGACGAGGCGGCGGAGGAATGCAGAGGGAAGGCGCCACTGGTCTCGACGTAACCGTCTTCGATCGGCAACGCGTCCGCGAGCGTCTCGTTCACGCACTGCTGGAAAGCGGCGTCGCGCTCCGATGCCGGAAACAGGTACGGTTGCGTCGAGATCGGTTCGGTATAGTTGACGGTCGCGTTGGGGTCGGGTTGTCGGTCGTCAAAGAAGGAATACAACGCAAAGGACGAGGCGCGATAATACGCGAGAACGTTGCTCGGATCGAGCGCGGGCAACATGGTCGTGTTTGTTCCATCCGGGTAGGCGCCGTTGTCTTGCACGTAGGTGAGCGGAACGACGGTGTACGCCTGGCAATCTTCGCTGAGCGCCAAAGTGGCATTGTCGATCGAGTCGGCGTCGCCGTAGATCATGTACTGGGGCGGCGCGCCGGCTGCCGATCCTGGCGGCGAGAACGAGGCCGCTGCCAAAGGGCCGCCCGGTCGCGAAGAGTTCGAATGAGGTCCGTACTCGTCGTCACCGTAGTAGCGCGGACCGTAGTAGAGCTGCTCGCGAGAGGGGCGCGCGCCACATAGAGAGGTTCAGCTGACTGCCAAAAAGCGGTCTCTCCGGGAGATGAACGAAAAACCCACCGGCCACATTCCGAAGGGGAATCCTAATCCTCCGACGTAGCCGAACCCGAATCCTGCCACACCTCCAAGAGCGGCACCGCGAGCAAAGCCACCGTAACCGCCTCCGTAGCCGTAACCCGAATAGATTTGCGAACGAGGCAGACCCCCGAATTGACGACCAGCAAAGGCGGTTCCGGCTGGAATCGTACGTGGAGCACCTCCTCCATTGTTGTAAGGCGATATAGAACGTCCAGGCTGGCCGGTACGAGACGCTGAGAGTGTCGCGGGTTAGCACTGTGCACTTCGTTTGCCAGAGCATGGAGCCAAGTCAACGTACTGGATCCCGTTCCGCTCGAGCCACCGCCGCCTGTAGATGGTGATCTTCCTCCGGAGGACGATCCTGCACAAATGGAATGGAACCCACATTTCTCAGTCAAACAGGCAGTTCCCCTTGGTCATCGACGCCACCGAGGGCAGAGCACGCACCTGAAGACGACGAACCGCCACGACTTCCGCGACCTCCGCCGAAGCCTGCAGTCGATTCACGAAAAAGCACTTAGCTACCTCTCAGCGTTGTTTGCGGGCTAGGGTACGACGAACGCACCTCTTCGCTTTTCCAGCAAGTAGCGAACGCTGACCATCTTTTGTTCGCGTTTGTCGGTAAGCAGAGCTTGGTGAGATCCTGTTTGAGCGCGCGAGAGCACTTAGCGAGGAGTACAAGCTGGTAAACCTCCGGGCTGCAGCTGATGCAGCGTTGGGTGCAGGTCAAGCCGCGAGTCTGAAGCACTTTCCTTGATGCTCGCGCGCGGAAGGTCGAGCCGACGGCATGCAATGACGATGTAAAAAGCTTGTGCCGGAGTCCGGGTAGCAGAGCCGGCCGGGCGATGCGAGCGCGGCGGATTCTTAATCGGCAGCGAACGTGCAGGGAGACGAGCAAGTCCCGCGGACTTAGGAACACTCGATCTCCTTCGGTTGGCGCAGCTGGCAAAAGCATGACGGCTTGTTCTACCCCTTCTCCTGGCTTTGCGGAATCCAAAGAAGCCGGTGGACGAGCGCAAGCACTCTGAGTGCTCTCCTTCTCCTGCTGTGGTCGTTGGCACTGCTCCTCGGCCGACGCTCGTCGCTTGACCTGCGTATGGACCCCAGCTGTTGTCTGCGCAGACGCACGGGCTCCTGACCTCCTGCAGCGGTCTCGGTTCGATTCACTTACGACAAGCGGACTCGGATCGTGAGAGCTCGCTGCTGAGCGGACGCGTCGATTCAACTCGGACAGCTGAGCGCTGCCTATCGACATCTGCTGACGGCTGGCGGTCCTGAAGCGCTCTGACCAAGATTTGCGTGCTGTGCCGCCTTGCTTCGCCGCTGCCTTTACCTCAACGATTTGCTGCCTGCTCTTGCTCGGCTTCTGGAGGTGAACGCACTGGTCGCGGACTCCGATGGATGCGAACCGTGAGCAGGCGCCGTCTCGGTTCTTCTGTTTGGCCTGTCCGGCGGTTGGAGCTGCAGCTGAGATGTCTAGCCTGATAGCGGGTCTGCGCGGGGACGTACGCCGAGAAGGCAGCGAATGAGCTTGAAGTTTCGATTCGTCGCCATCACCCGCCGCTCTCTCCTGCCAGGAGGCGTACAGTGGTAGAGACTCGTTCAAATACAGTCTGCCGGTAGTCAAGGTATACAGGGCGACGCTGTTCCGGATGGACCGATGGTCCCGAACAGCGTCATCGCTGCGTCGTTCTCGACAGGAGTTTCGACACTTTCGGCGTCATCGCGTTCGCTCCGCACAAGGCTCGAGCGGGACGCGCTTATGACCGCGACTCTCTCTCTCTTGCTCTTCCCCTTTCATTTCAGAGACCCGCTCTCTAGCCTCAACCCTCGAGTGAGTCGCCAGCTCGTCCCCCAGTGGCCTTCTCCGAGGTATGGCATATCTGCGCGGCTGTTGACGTCCAAAAACCGCCTCGCCGTCCGCAGTCACTCCCTCGCAAGCATACGCAACAACATGAGCACTGAGCTCTCTGTCGAAGATGGTAACCGCGTCATCGAGCGCGACGAGCACGGCAACGTCGTCTCTGAAAAGGTGCGCCGCCACTTCCGGCTTTGGGATCGCTCACAGAACGCCTCACATCTGAGCCAACGCCTGACGATCGGTCATGTGGGACGTGCGCTCAGGACTATACTCGCGTCCAAGCGGGCTACAAGGCGGCTGCGCACAACAAATCGTTGACGAAAGAGACGCGCCAGGTCCGTCTCTCCGTTCCCTTTCCTACCCTCCGGTTCACGGGCTGTCGCCCGCACCTTGGAGTGAGGTATGACCAAGGCGCTCCGAGGGACTGACAGGGCTGCCGCTCCGACAGAACGCCGAGACTATGCTGCACGACCTCGAAGCGCAGCACGATCGCGTCGGCGGTGGTGGTGGCGGCGCCGGCGAGTACAAGCCCGACGACGTCGGGGAGCTCGAAGAACAAGGCTCGGTCGGTGGCGCTCCCGCCCAGTCGCACGAGGAAACCGTCCACCAGCACCGGTGCGTCTGCGTTTCGTCTGTTTGTCGAAGAACGGGCCGATTCTGATTCTTCTCGCACACGTCCCCCCCATCCCCCACCGCGCAGCATCATCGGCGGCCTCAAGGCCAACTTGCACCGCTCGGACCGCTCGGACGAAACGAAGGAAGAGATCAAGCAAAAGTTGCGCGACATGGGCGCCGACGATTCGTAAACGCGAAAGAAAGTTCCGAGCTTCTTCTTGCTCGCCGCTTCTGCTTGCCTCGCATCTGGAGTAGCCTAAAGATCTTTCTTGTTGTACATACTCGGCTTGGGTACTCGTTTCTAAAGCGAGAGTTGACTTTGATGGGTTCTCCACTACAACTGGACGGAAGATCTACGGGGTTTCTAGTCTAACAAGGTTTAAGCGCCCCGGTAAAGGGTTGCGCTGTATATATGGGACAAGGAAACTGGTATGGGATGAGTATGCACAGGACAGCACGGAGGTACAGCTAGGAAAGTTTCGAGAGAGGAAGATCAACTTCAGCCGCCACCGAAAGGACAGAGCGAAATCCTGCGCTTATGGACGGCACAAGTCAGCGGAAAAGCACTTGGTGAAGAAAAGCATGCGAGCAGATACGCACCATCGCAGAACAGCTGATCAAAAGCATTTATCGAAAGGAGAAGCTACCACGCCCAGCTCGCCTCGCTCGTCACGTCGGTCGCGGCGCAACTTCCGAGCGGGTCCTCGCCCGCGCTCCAGAGCGACTCGTCATACTCGTCTTCGGGGACCGTGTCGAGTTTTCCCAAAGTCAAAGGAGCAGCGAACGGCTCGGCGACGAACGCGAATTGTTGAGAGGGAGGGGGTGCAATCGGCGGCAGGGAGGGGAAGACGAGCGTCGGCGAGGTCGGTCGCGAGCTGATTACGCCGCCGCCACTTCCTCCTCCTGCTGATTGGAAGAGGGCGAGGGAGGCATTGAGGAACTCGCCAGGGTCGAAATCGAGGGGAGCAGCAGCATCGCTCGGAGTCGGTGTGAACTGAGCAGACGAAACGCTGTCGCCAATGACTGGTTGGAGGAGAAGCTCGGGCGGCGTCGAGGTCAGGTGGTGATGGGGATGCTGTAACGAAGGAATCGGAGGTAAAGGCGGAAGGACAAGGGTCGTTTCAGAGGCGGAGGAAGCAGAAGACGACGACGACTCCAATGGCGGCAAAGGCGGTAGGGCGCTGAGCGGGATTGTTGTCGTCGTGGTTGGTGTATATGGCAAGTAAGAATTGGTCGCAGGCTTGAATGCGGCCGGGAGAGGCCGAGGTGGGACGCGATCGAGTTGAGATCCTTTCGCCGCCGTTGTGGTCGTCCCCGCTTTGAAAGTAGGTGCTACAACGTCTTGCGGTGCGACTGCATAGCGATACACGGGGCTCGGTCAGTATTGCTCAACAAGTGAGTCAAATTGCACCGACAAGGAAGAAAGAGACCCCGCGTACCGGCAAGGTACCCCACGGCGTCCGGTCCATACTTCTGCAGGAGGGACCGCTTTGCGAGTCGAGGGCAGCACAGCGGGGCCGGGTCTCGCTCGCCCGCCTGCCAGCCTACATAGATGGCTCCGAGCGACGACAGGGCCGGGTCCGCTGCGAGACTCGAGACGCGACGGCGGCGAGGAGCGGGGCGGCCAGCGTACGGCGCAGAAGCTGAGGAACGCGGAGCTCCGGACGTCATTGCCGAGGCGGACGACGACGACGACGACGAAGAGGCGACGGCTGGCATGGTCACCGCAAGCGTGCGTATAGATATGAAATGGCGGCGCAAGCAGAGGCGAGAGCACACAGACCAGTGGTCGCGTGCAGGGAAGACGAGGAGTTGAGCCGGAATTGAGAAAAATCCGGGGTCGAATCGGCCTCGTGAGCGTGGGCAAAAAAGTCTTGTGTTTGCGCGCGTCGCTGCTGCTCAGCTGCCGGGCCTCCTTCGACTCGGTCTCGTGATCACGAGCAAGCTGGAGAGGGGATGTAGGCAATTCAAGAGCAGGTGATGCCTTAAAACGTGAGCATGAGGGGGATAGGCCTGCAGAAAGGCAAGCCATTTAAGTTTTGGACGATCGAGAGGGCTCCGGTCCTCGCCGAGGGAACGATAGATCCGAGTGAGTCGAATCAGAGCTTAGAGACGCGTCCAGCAGCGTCAAAGTGAGTGGTGCAGAGTCGAGTTCAGTGGACATACTGACCCGCGGTCGGAAGGCGTCACCCCGTCGAGGTCGGAGTGGAGCGGCGAAGCGATTCAGACCTGGCTCGCAGGCCTTCCGTAGGATCCGGAGGGGAGCCGGGTGGTCGCCAGACGTGTCGTGGGCCGAGTCCGACGCACGACTGAACTCCCCGTGACGGGAGAGAGTTCGGAGGAAAGCCTGGTCACTGCTGCGCCCGCGGCTCGAAGCGAGCAAAAGTGCGCCCCGTTGTAGAATCCGTCGGGGGGCTCGATCAGAGGGTAGCTGTGAATTGTTCGCTACCAATCTAGCGAGATGGCTCTACGGCAGGAGGAGAGCGAGGCGCCTCGCATTTTCTGAACGCATCGATGGGGGCGACGCTCTCTGATCTCTCGGCCGAAATTCGAACTGATCCGGCGATTGCCGCCACCAGATCCGGCATGACTATACTGTCACACAGCGTGTTCTCTCTCTCTCGCTCTATCTCTCGCACGCGACCCGGACCGAGACCGAAACCGCGCAGGGTTGGGAAAAGGGGAAGAAAGACGAAAAAAGCTTGCCAAAGCCGAGTCCTGCAGGTACGTTCCAAAGCACAGAGCCGAACCTCGAAGGGGGCGGCTGACCGCGGAAGCGGAGATGTGGAAGTGAGTAACCGGTAGAGCTGAGCTGGTGGTGGGAGGTGATGGGGGAATTCAACACATGACAACGGAGTGGAAAGAGCAAAAACACAGGAGAGAGAGAAAGACGAGTCCAAATAAGGATCTTGGACACGTACGATAAAAGCGCGAAGGAAGGGCGGAAAGGCGGGTATCATTCGAGAGATTAGAAAGGGAGAAAAGACGATGAAACACAATGGGAGGGAAAAGCAAAGCGTGGAAGTGGAGCCGAGAAGGCTTCCTTTACTCCCGCGGCGGCATCGGTGCACCCATCGGCTTCATCGGGAGCTGACCCTGCATCTCGGCCGGCGTCTTGATGAGGTTCTGCGAGGTGGGGAGGGCGGCGTCAGATTCACGTTTCGGGGTCATCCGAGGTAGTCCCAAAAAGGGGAGTAGAATCCGGAGCAAGCAGATCGGCACGCGTACCTTGTGGATGTGAGGCAGGACACCACCACCGGCGATGGTGGCGCGGATGAGCGAGTCGAGCTCTTCGTCTCCGCGGATCGCGAGCTGCAAGTGACGCGGCGTGATACGCTTCACGCGCAAATCCTTCGACGCGTTGCCTGCAGTCCACAATAATGTCACCGTCAGTATATAACAATCACTTTGGGGAAAGAGGGGAAGGGAGGTGGGACGGACCGGCCAACTCGAGGACTTCGGCGGTGAGGTACTCGAGGATTGCGGACGCGTAGACGGCCGCCTTGGCACCGACACGCATGTTGTTCTGGGTACGAGCCTTGAGGTAACGGTGAATACGACCGACAGGGAACTGTTTCACACGCGGGTGGACATGCGCAGAGTCAGCATTACTGGAGTTGTCACCGCGGACGCGTCTTCTTTTGTGTGGAGCGTGGTGGGAGTAGGGTGGCGACGCGTTCTCGGCGCGGCGATGGATCCAACATGCTCGAGCTGTGATTCAAGGTGCTCAATTGAGCAAATGCGCAGTGCCTGAGCGACGTGCACGCCGTATAGGTGAAGTGGCAAGTCACGGCCCACCCCTTCGCCCCCCAAAAGCCCAAGCCAAACAATGACTTGTTGGCCGCATCTCGTCCTCGAGCGAGACGGCGACCAGCTCAGCGCATAGACTGCGATTCCTGCTCGAGGATGAACTGGTCCCCATAGCGCTCGAGGAGAGTGGGATGGGTCGTCTCTTCCCTCTCAAACCGGAAATGAAAAAGCGCGGAAGCGAGAGAATCTCCCCCTGCAGAGGGAGGTGCTCACCTGGAGGCCGGCCTTTTGGGAACGAGTCGACTGGTTCTTGTCTGCGCCGCCCGCCTTGCCACCCTTGCCGCCCTTGCCACCCTTGCCGCCAGTCTTGCCTCCTTGAACTGCATGTGACGGGCCCCCCGTCCCTCCCTCGTCAGCTCCCCCGTATGGTGCAGAGACTGCCTCGCCCCAACTCACCGGTGGACATTGCTCTCGTGTGTGTGTATAAACGGGGTGAGTGCGTGTGTAGAGCGAGCGAGCGGGTTGATCGCTTCGAAAAGGCCGCGTCTCCGAGTTCGAGCCCGCCAAACACGCCTCGTTTCCCCCTTTCACCCGTAATTACCATCTCTCTTTCAGGGGAACGGGGAACCCAGTATAGACTACACCACGCAGATGGCAAGCTACTACTACCGCCGACCCTGTCCCCTTTGGGACTTGCTCTGCGAGCCCGCGCGACCGCCTCGGTTTCCTCGCGACTGACGACCGCCGCCACCACCAGTACCACCACCTCCTGCTGCTGCTCGATCCGCCGCCTCGCTGAATCTCTGCTCGTCAGCCAGGACCGCCTCGTCCTCTTCAGAGCTCTCTTCCTCGTCGCTGCTGCTGCTGACCATCCGCTCTTCCTCACCGTCGTCGTCCGAACCCGGTTCCGAGTCCGTCTCTTCTTCTTCTTCCTCGCTGCTCTTGCCCGCGTCCCACTCGCGCGTCTCGCCTTGCTTGGCCCACTGGTACTGCTCGTCGTCCATCATGCGCCCTTTACCCTTGCTCTGACCCCTGCTGTCAGTCGCCGCCGGTTTCGCCTGCTTCTTCTTGACACCGTCGAACCCGGCCGGTCGAGCAAACTCGGTGGCGACCTTCTTGGTGGTCGACTTTGCTGCCGCCGCTGCTGCTGCTGCTGCTCCCGCTATCGAGCGTTCACCGTCGTCGTCGAGTTCCCATCGCGCCGTCACGCCATTCAACTCGTCCGTCTTTCGGCGCTTCTTCTTGTTCGCACCGTCCTCCTCCTCCTCCAACCCGGCGCCCGCCGCACTGCGACGTTCCAAATCGGCTGTACGCTTACCCACCTTGGAGCTCGAGACCGAGCCGCTTTTGTTCTTTCCGCCGCCGCGAACGGACTCGACGAGGGTGGCGTCGCGGTCGGCCTTTTTGGGACGCTTGGACGTCTTGGTCGATTTCTTGGAGGAGGACGAGTCGGCGGTTCCTTCTGGTGCGGCTTGATGTGAAGAAGGATCGTTGAGTTTCTGTGTGCGCGGATTGGGCGGTTCATATGAAGCAACTAGTAGTCAGAAAGTAGTCTCGAGGTATCGATACCTCTTCCCGACGGCTGGACGAACGCAACGTACCTCGATCTCGACGTTGGCGCCTCCAAAGCTTCTCCTCCCCGAGACCATGGCCGAAGTGAGAGGCATGGACGAATAGGTTGCGGTCATGCTGCTGCTGCTCGCGGCCTGGTTCTTGTTGAGGGTCGACAGGAGCGGGAACGAGAGCAGCGATGTCTCGTGTACGACCGAGGTGCGGCTCCTGCGGTAGAGGTACAGTGTCAGTGTGACAGTGCGCACGTCTGGTCTGGTAGGCTGCCACCCTGGTGGTGGGATTCGAAAGACCCACCCAGTGCTCGATGCATCCCACTCATTGCGGTTGGTCGTCCGCCCGTCGGTCTTGCGGGTAGCAGTAGCAGTAGCAGCGCTAGCAGTCGGGTTCGCTGGCTTGCTCGTAGCGGGCGTAGTGGTGGAGGCAGCAGCAGCAGCAGGAGCTGATGGAGGAGGAGGAGGAGTGGACGCGGCGACGGGCGCTTGCCGATTCATAAACTTGAGCCCGAGAGTGCCTTTACTGAGTCCCATTCTCTTGTGTATACGTGGCTCTGATCGTCCGTGTAGCTGACTCGGGTCGAGAGAGAGCCAGTCGCCGGTCGCTCTCTTGTCCCCGACGCTTCACTCCAACTAGACGTGCGAGAATAGTAGGGGAAGGACGTGCTAGCTGGGATTGGAACGAGAACGGTGCACGTGCTCTGCCAGGGCTTAGGGCTCGCCGGCGACGGGTGCGGACGCGCCCCCTTTCTCCGACGCGAACGTACGCAATTTTCACACCTCTTGACACCGCGCGCGCACGCTGACACGCGATACACACGCAGATGTCGAACGGAACCAACGCGCAGGACCGCCCCTCGCTCGGAGACGCGCACGTCGCTCTCGCTTCGCTCTTGAGCGCTCTCAAACAACCAGGCACCTCGACCACTTCCTCGCCCGCGACGACCAACCACCCGGCTTCGTCCCCGGCGCAGTCATCGCCGGCGTACCAGCAACCGACGCCCCAAACGCAACCGCAACCACCTCCACCTCCTTCGTCGAGTAATGCGACGACTCCGGTTGATTCTCACCACCACCACCATGCGCCGCGTCCATCTCGCTCGGGGGGACAGGCCCCGACGGCGGTACAGTTGAGCGAACTCGGAACGTACGAGCTCTTGCTCCAGCTCGGCGCGCACCTCGGAGTCGTCGGTCCGGCACACCACCACCACAGCGGGCAGGATCAGCACCAGCAGCCGCCACAACAGCCGCAAGGTTCGGGCAGTCAAGCGCGTCAGGCTCGACCGGCCACAGTGGCTACTCAGCAACTGGCTGCGAGCGAGCGTGGCGCGGGCATGTCTTCCTCGCCCGCGACCAGCCACGGAAACACGGTCTATAAACCGCAGCCGACCCGGTCTGGCCGCATGCCTCGAGTCCCTCGTCCTGCTTCATCCGCTCCTGCCACTGCTGCTGCAAACAACCCCAACGCCAACGCCAACGCCCTCAACGACATCACCGAAGACGCGAATCCGACCATGTCGACCCTATTGTTCAACGACTTTTTCGACTTCCCTTCGTCCGAAGACGAGGACGACGATCCCGATTTCGATCCGAACGCGCCCGCGAGCGATTTCTGGGGCGACTTGCTCGCGCGCGAAAGGGCCGATGGCGATTGGACAGAAAATGAGGACGGGGCGATGTCGGGGACAGGGGCGACGGGTCGGGGAGGTATGGCGACGAGGGCGAGCGGGGAGAACGGCATCACGAGCGACGAATTTGCGCGCGAGATTGCCCTCCTGACGAGTGCTCTGAACGACCCTTTACCCGACTTGTCGGCGCACCACCCTCACCACCCCTTGCCGCCCTCCTCCGCCTCCGCCACCGCCACCGGCGTTCGCACCTCTCCTCGTCGCGGTCGTTCTTCCCCAGCCACGTCGGCGTTCGAAGACTCTCCCGCCGGGCTGGACGCTCAAACGCCGCCGAGTCCGCCGCAACCACCGCGCAAAAGGCGCAAAACAACCACGGTTCCTCGCAGGCGGGCGGCGCTCTCTCCCGTTGCGGAGAACGAGACAAACACGACGACGACGACGACGACGACGACAAGACGCCCGGACGTACTTCCCGCTTACGGCGAACCGTTGGCGAGCCTCTCCCCGGAGCCAGAGGTACGGCCGCCGCCGTCGGCGTCGATTCCTGACGGTGCGAGATCGGCAGCCTCCGGGCAGCAGCAACCCCAACGAGCAGTTTCACCGCCGCTCCACACGCTTTACAGCTTACCGGTTCCCCCGGCCCTGAACATGCCTCCGCCACCAACTGCAAGCACCACGGTGGCAGTCCCGCCGCCTGTTCCAGCTCTCGCTCCCGCAGCTGCACCTGCTCCTGCACCAGCCCCCGAGAAGCCAGCCCGGAAACCTCGTCGGCGAATGTTCACGCCGGAAGAAGCGGCGCAACGTCGGCGCGAGCAAGCGGCCGAGCGGATGGCGCTCAAGAGGAAGGAGGACAAGGAGAAGCAAGCGGCCGAGGCGGTGAGGGTCAAGGGGATCGAGGCGGAGAATGCTATGATGCGGGAACGGTGCAGGTGGCTGGAGGAAAAGTGCAACGACCTCGAACGGAGGTTGGCGGCGGCGACCGCTTCTTCTCAGCACCGCGTCGGTCCTGGCGGCGCGAGCGCCTATGCGACTACAACTGGACGTCCGTTGTCTTTGTCGATGGACCAACAACAAGGAGCCACGCTCTTGACGCCCTTGGTGGGCGAGAGCGAGTCGGACGGCGGCGAGTACCAGGTGGAGAGTTCGGAGGAGAGCAGCAGCAGCGACGGCGGCGATCGTAGCGATGAGGATGGCGACGGTAACGGCAACGGCGATGACGATGGGCAGGTGCACAAAGAGCAACACGCCGGAGAAAGAGCCGGGGGAGACGACGACGACGCCGCCGCCGCCGATGATGAGCTGACGCCGCTCGCAACACGACCGTCCGCCTCGACGACGACGACGTCGTCGTCCGGGCAGGATCCGACCGTCGCTGGAGCGGGGGTCAATCTCGACCTGGCGAGCATGGGCGGACCGGCGCTGTCGCAGCTGTTGACGCTTGTGCACGCGGCCGCGCACGCTCAGGGGATACCTTTACCGGAGGGCGCTGCGACAGGCATGTGATTGCAGAACGGCTTGTCTTCTCTCTCTCTTTCGCTTCATGTTGTTGTGATACATCTCATGTCGTACATGCGCGCCTCGATGAGATGGCAATGAGTAATCGATCAATCAGATCTTTTCCATGTTCGTCGCACCGAGACGATCCCGAATCGTGGAGCCGACTTGCTCCGATGGCAAGTCAAAGCGTCGACTCCAAGGCAGCCCCCAGGCGCGCAATGATGCTCTCATGCTGTCGATTCGTATGCAGCGGATCGCGGTAGTCATGGGGAATCTCGACCGGCGCAAAGTCGAACGGAAACTCCGGAGCGATCGAGGCGCGAGATCCACGTGAAAGTGGGATCACGACCCGCTCTTGCACCCTTGAAAACTCTCCGATCTTGGTAGGCTGGTTGCGCGCCTGTCTTGTACATGCTCACGAGCCTTAGGGTGCTGCTCGATACGGACGGATCGGGGTTCGAGAAAGTGTGGCGACGAGACGTGGCTCTCGGAGGCTGCCGCATGATCTCAGCTCTTTTGAGCGATCCCTTATTCGTGCAGCTGGCTCTTGCTTTCTCTTGCCTTCTTTCTCTCACGTACTCCTGTACACACCCTCGTGCACACTTACCTTCATACATCATGTCGCTCATGTTGAGGCCAGCTCTCAGCCGCTCCGCTTTGAGAAGGGCAACAGCTGCTCCCTTCTATTGCCGCAACTTTACTTCATCGAGTTGGCTGCTCTCGCCACAGCCATCACTCAAGCTTCACGAAGAGCTTCAACGCTCATTCGAACCCCACGGACGAGGTGCGTCACTTGCTTCGGCACTGCATTCGCACCTCAAATTCTCCTCGCTGACCTATCCTCATCATCGCAGACGGCCATCCCGCTGTTTCTTCTCCGACCTTGCCTGCTACCACCAACACGAGCCCATCCGACGCGGCTCCGAACGCCGCCACGACGGAATGGCGCCTCTCCCGCCCTCACGAGGACTGGGTCCTCGCGCACCCCGTCTACACTCAGGAAGAACTCGACGCGATCCAGATTGTCGAGCGTCCTCCCGAGAACATGACGGACAGGCTGGCCAGGTGGATGGTCAAGGCAGCGCGAGCCGGATTCGACCTCGTCACAGGTTACAAGGTGCGTGCGACTCCTTCCTGGCGGGATCTTCTCGGGGTCTGGCACTCATCCATCTTCTTCCGACACCATGCAGCATTCTGATCCGGATGCAGCTCGCGAGGCGGCCAAGAAGGCCGGCAAAGAGAACCTGGTATGCTTTTTTACTTCTCGTTGCGCCGATTTTTCGCGGACGAACGACTGATTTTTTTCTTGCTGTGCGAACGTCAGTCGATCGCCGAGTTGCAAAAGGAGGGATACTTGATGACAGAGAAGCAGTGGATGGCGCGCATTGTGAGTTCTGTCGAGGCGGGTCTATCACAAATCGTTGACGGGCGCTGACCATGTTTCTCGTTCCTGCAGCTCTTCGTACGCTCTTTGACTTCCTAACCGCTGCCGAATCCATTCTCACATGCGCATCTATAGCTCGAGTCTATCGCAGGCGTCCCGGGCTTCACGGCAGCTATGCTCCGGCATCTTCACTCGCTTCGGCTGATGCGGTAAGCAGGGTCATTGCCTTTCCGATTGCGGCTGCATACTGACCCTCGTTTCTACATTCAGCCGCGATGGAGGTTGGATCCGCACTTTGTTGGAAGAGGCCGAGAACGAGCGGATGCATCTCCTGACGTTCATGAAGGTCTGTGTCTTCTTTTTCAGTCTACCATACAGACTCGACTTCTGACTATTCTCCGCGCCGCGTAGATCCGCCAACCTGGCTACTTCTTCCGATTTATGGTCTTGCTTGCTCAGGGGGTATTTACGAACGCGTTCTTCTTCACATACCTCATCTGTACGTGCAGCCCCTCGCTCCGCCCAGGATCTCGCTGCATCGTGCTAAATTGGTCTTTCTCTCCCAAAGCTCCGAGGGCCTGCCACCGGTTTGTCGGCTACCTGGTACGTACTTTTGCTATACTTGATCTGGCTACCGCAAAGAAAACTGATGCGGTTCTGCACGTTCCCAGGAGGAAGAAGGCGAGCTCTGTTCTGGACCTTTCCTTTTCCTCGCCATTACACTGGTCTGACCGTAACGCCCACAGCCGTCAAAACGTACACGCACGCTATTGAGGCGATCGAGCGTGGCGAAATTCCCGAATGGACTCCCGGCGGCGAAGCAAAGGTCCCGCAGGTCGCCAAAGATTTCTGGCGTCTTCCGGACGACGCCCAGATGATCGACCTCATCCGGGTCGTCCGCGCCGACGAAGCCGGTCATCGCTTCGTCAACCACAGCCTCGCCAACCTGCGCCGAGACGACTTCAACCCGGTCGCCATGGTTCACCAGAGTGCGAAGCTTCAGGGAACGAAGCCCGGTTTCACCCGCGAGGAGAGCCTGGAATGGGCTCGGATGGTGCAGGAGCAGATGACGGGGCACAAGATGCTCGAGGCGCCGGCGGAGGGGGAGGCCAAGAAGTGACCGCGCTCGGTAGAACAGCGAAATTTGTAGATTAGAATGCCCGCATGCCGATACTTCACCCTTCGCCCCCTCACCGCCTTCCTGGCGGACTCGGTCTCGGTCTCGGTCTCGGTCTCGAGAGGTGGAGCTATACAGTATCATTCTATCGACCACTCTACGATCCTCGTCGCGCCTTTCGCTCAGATCCACCCTTCTCGTCCCAGAGCCTTCTCACCTTGCCTCACGTTGCGATGGATAGCGCTGCCACCATCTCCTCCCGAGGAAGCTAGTCGATACAAATGCTGGATGTAACGATCGCAGGCGCGTTCCGCGGCTTGCAGGCCGAGCCACCGCGCTTCGTCCTTGAGTGTTTTGAACGTTGCGAGGTAGGACATGACTGCAGTTGATCCCGGACGAAGGCAGAGACCAGCACTCGACTTCGAGTCACCGGAGACTGACATGGTCGGGTCGAACTCTGGAATGGAGAGTACCGCCGGAAATGCGCCTCCGCGCAGGAAAGCCAACAACGCCGAGTAGACCGTCGCGATTTCGCCTGCGCCGACCTCGGCAAGATGATGCGGCGATGAGATCGGAAAGTCGGTGCGGTCGAGGAAGATGTCGATTGTGCGGTCCGCCAGCGTGGTTGGACTCCGAGCTGGGGAAGACAGGCGCTGCCGGAGCCCGGCGTCTTTCAGTCGTGGTGTTTCAGGTTTGATCGGATCGGAGTAGAGTTGAGCAGGATCCATCTCCCGGCAGGATGAGGCGCCGTTGTGCGTACTCGAGGATGCGACGGTTTTGGAAGCCGGATTGGTGAGAGCTTCGATTGTGCTTATCTGGTCCTCCTGAGCATGCAGAGGGCGGTCAACATCCAGCCTTCCGTGAAAAATCCCATTGCGTAAAGATGCACTCACCGGCTGCTGAACCTCTCCGTAAGTCAGAGACTGCCGAACATGTGCGGCTCCTTCCGGCGCCAGCGACGACCAGTCTTGTGCGTCTTCAGCCTGTCGACGGAACAACTGTTCGCGCATGACTTCGAAATGCGGTCGCTTCGGCGTGTCGCCAGGGCCGAAATTGATGAACGATTCGGGCTGGCACGATGACGGAGACGACGACTCTGAATCGCCCGCCGAGGAGGAGGAGGAGGAGCAAGACGACAACGAGGCGTTTTGGAGAGAAGGGAGTGCGAGCTCGTCGAACTCCATGGCGGGGAGGACGGCTTTTCCCTCAGGCCCCTTTACCGCACCAAAGGAAGCTCGCGATTGGCCAAAGTCGGGATAGATCGATGTGTGTTTGATCCCCGATGGCAAAGTCGGCGATGGAACCAGCAACACGCGCTGCGCATTCTGACTCGGCGAGACCTTGAGCGTGGGCGTAGTTGGAGATGGAGCGTCGCCGAGGGGCGGGAACGAGAAGGAAAAGTGCTCGTCGATAAGTGCGGTAGCGGCGGTGTGAATGAGCGGGTCGATCGAGGGATTGCCGGCGGGATCGTCGAAGAGCGAGATGCTGCTGCTGCTGCTGCTGCTGCCGTGGTCGAAGAGGGAGATCTCGTCCGCCGCAAAGGGGAACGGCGAATGCGGCGGCCGCAAGGATGTTTCGTAAGCGTACGGTGGCTGACCCCGTTCGTCGTCGTTATGCGCGAGCGAAGATATCGACGGAGCCGATCCCTCGACGTCGATGCCACCACCACGATCGAGGAGCGCCGTCACAAACTCGCCGAGTTTCCCTCCTCCGTCCTCTGCCTCCAACAAAGTCGCCACCGTAGTCATATAACTCGACTGCCCCCCAACATCGAGTCGCACGAATAAATCGTGGTACTCGTGCGAGCGGAGGATCTCGGCTGAGGGTACGCGGACTGCGTGAGCTCGGAAGGTGTTGATGGTGTTGGTGGTGGTGGTGGTGGGGCGCGTGGTGTATTTGAGAGGTGGGATTGTGGGCGAAGGAGGCGCGGCGGGTCGCGGGTTGGCGGGGAGGTGTTTTGGACGCGGGCGAGTGGCGGCGAGCTCGGGGAGGGGTCGACCTCGACCCCGACCTCGACGGTGGGCCACACCGCCAGAGGAGGAGGAGGAAGAGGTCGTACTGAGACTAGTCGCGGACGAATCGGCCGAGGGTTCGCGGTTGTGCTGGCGCGGGTCTTCGTCTCTCGCACTGCGGCTGGTCTCACTGCTCTGCGGTCGCGGCGCGCGGTGTCGTCCACTCGTAGTCAACTTGCCGAGCGCTTCTCGCGCCACTCCGGCCAACTTGTCAGCTGCCGCGTCGAGCGCTCCGATGCCGGTCCCGTTTCCGTTTCCGTTTCCGTTCGAGGGAGTCCGTCCGCGCCACGAAGGTCTCGAAGAACGGGAGCGCGATCGACTGCTCTGGCTGCGAGTGATACCTGCGAACGAGCCGCGGCGAGCTTGTTCAGGACGAGACGACGACGAGGGCTCGCAGTCGGAAGGAGTGGTGGTGTCGAGGTCGAGGCGAGAGTCGCTTGCCGAGGGGAAATGACCAAGGCGAGCAGGCGATCCGACCACTCCTTCTTCTTGGCGAGCGGCTCTCGCGGCTTGAGTCGCAGACATTCGACGGTGGTAGCGTCTCGTCGTCAATGTCGAGGACCACGCCGGGGCAGATCCTCCTCCCTCTGTTGCTGCTGGATTCGCGGCGGCGGCGGCGGCGGTGGCGGTTGAGAAGAAGTTCTTGAGGGTTTTCGACGGCGAGGGTTTGATCATGAGCGTTTCGGCGGAGAAGCGCGATCGCAGGGCCGCGCCGGAGGAGTCCCTGTTCTCCTCCGAAGGAGGGATCGGTGGTAGTGCGCATGTGGGCGGGGGAGTGCCCCGTAGGGCGGATCGAAGGGTCGCCGTCATCTGCAAGGCGCGCGGCGAGTGTGAGCGGTTAACAGTCCGACGATATGCAGAGCGGAGAGGACCACTCACTTGTTTTGCACCAAGACTGGGCGGCAGGAAGAAGCGGACGAGAGCAAAGAAGCGACAACGGTTCAAAGGGTTCGCGGGTTTTTTTAAGGCGGGAAGACAAACCGCGTCGGCTGGCCTCGCCACGCACACGAAGCCGACAGGAGCTTTATGGCACAAGACAAGCATGCCGAAGCGAGGAAGTCTGCGACCTTGTTCTCCGGAGGTAGGAGCGAGCGAGCGATCCAAGCGGCCCCGGGGGCGGGTGAGGACAAGGGGCCGCCGTCTACCGCGCTGCTCGAGTCGGTCCGGACTTGCATGGCTCGGGAGTACTTGAGAGCGTAGCAATGGTCGGGGTTGGAGCTTATAGTCAGGTAATAGCAGCACGCGTTATAGTCTCTTACGGTGAGGTGAGGGTAGACTTTCGGGGCCGAGGAGAAGCGAACGCCGAGAGAGAGCAGACGAAGCGAGTGGAAAGAGCAGTAGCTATACTCCGAGTCCGATGCGAGTGTAGCTCTGAGCAGCCTACGCGGCGAGTTTAGCGTCAAACTCGGACAGACGGCGGACCTCGACGGGTTGGGTTCCGACCACTCTCCTCTCTGCAGTCCCGTCGTAGCTTTACGGACGCGCTAGAGATTCTCGTACACTCGTACACTCGTCGTGAGTCGACCTGTCCAACTCGCACTCCTCTCCGCGCCCTCGTCGCCGAGTAAACACACGCGTCTCGTCGTCCCTCAACCTCGCATTGACCCTTGCTCTCTCGCAGCTCGCAACTCTCTCTCGGAAGCCTCGTCGACCACTCCAGTCACTCCAACATGCGCGGTAAGCCCCACTCCACCGCGCTCAGAGCCCTCTCGTCGTCGTGTCGTCGACCTCGGGTCCCCCCCCCCCCCTCCATCGGACCCACCCGCACACGCGCTCCGTCTCTGTCTAGCCGCGCAGGGACCCTGACACCGACTCGCACACAGAGATCATCTCCATCTCGGTCGGTCAGGCCGGTGTCCAGATTGGAAACGCGTACGTCCGCCCTCTCAACGCGTCCGTGTTCCCCCCTGACTGACTTGACGCGACTTGTCCACAGCTGCTGGGAGCTTTACTGCCTCGAGCACGGCCTTGGTCCCGACGGTCGCATCGTCAACGAGGACCCGGACAAGCAAAATTCGAACGGCGGCTTCTCGACCTTTTTCTCAGAGACGGGCTCGGGCAAGTACGTCCCCCGCTCGATCTACGTCGACCTCGAGCCCTCGGTCGTCGACGAGGTGAGTCTCTCTCTCTCGCGCGCGCATGACGCACGCTTTCTTACAGTGCTGGGTGGGAGATGGTCGCGCTCGACTGGGGATGAGAGCTGACACGCTCTCTCAAAAGGTTCGCACTGGTGACTACCGCCAGCTCTTCCACCCCGAGACCCTCATCAACGGCAAGGAGGACGCAGCCAACAACTACGCCCGTGGTCACTACACTGTGCGTGTGGACGCGAGGAAGGAAGACGCCCGGTGTGATCTCCCAAAGCTGACCTGGTCGTTGGTCGTGTCCGCAGGTCGGCAAGGAGTTGATCGACACGACGTGCGACCGCATCCGCAAGCTCGCCGACAACGCCGACGGCCTCCAGGGCTTCTTTGTCTTCCACTCGTTCGGCGGTGGCACGGGCTCGGGCTTCGGTGCCCTCCTCCTCGAGAAGCTCTCGGGCGACTATGGCAAGAAGAGCAAGCTCGAGTTCTCGGTCTACCCGGCCCCGTCGCTCTCGTCGTCCGTCGTCGAGCCGTACAACTCGATCCTGACCACCCACACCACCCTCGAGCACGTCGACTGCTCGTTCATGGTCGACAACGAGGGTGGGTTCCCCCCTGCTTCCTCTGGGTGGTGGATCTCCCAGTATTGACTCCGGTTTCGATTACCTGCTCGCAGCCATCTACGACATTTGCCGCAAGAACCTCGGCATCCAGTCGCCGGGCTTCAAGAACCTGAACCGCATCATTGCGCAGGTCGTCTCGTCGATCACGGCCTCGCTCCGGTTCGACGGTTCGCTCAACGTCGACCTGAACGAGTTCCAGACGAACCTGGTCCCGTTCCCGCGGATTCACTTCCCGCTCGCGACCTACGCTCCGATCATCTCGGCCTCGAAGGCGTCGCACGAGGCCAACTCGGTCTCGGAATTGACGCACTCGTGCTTCGAGCCGAACAACCAGATGGTCAAGTGCGACCCGCGCCAGGGCAAGTACATGGCGTGCGCGCTGCTGTACCGCGGCGACGTCGTCCCGAAGGACGTCAACTCGGCCGTCGCGGCGATCAAGACGAAGCGGACGATCCAGTTTGTCGACTGGTGCCCTACCGGTTTCAAGCTCGGCATCTGCAACGAGCCGCCCGCGAACGTGCCCGGCGGCGACCTTGCCAAGGTGTCGCGTTCGCTGTGCATGCTCTCGAACACGACCGCGATCGCGACCGCGTGGAGTCGCCTCGACCGCAAGTTTGACCTGCTGTACTCGAAGCGCGCGTTCGTGCACTGGTTCGTCGGCGAGGGTATGGAGGAGGGCGAGTTCTCCGAGGCTCGCGAGGACCTGGCGGCTTTGGAGCGCGACTACGAAGAGGTCGCTGCGGAGGGAATGGATGATGAGCAAGTCGAGTACTAAACCACTTTTTCCCCTTTCCGCCATGCACCTCTGTCTTTCTCCTTCCTCCCCAAGCTTTGACGTAGGTTTCCCAAAGTTGTGACGGCGCGTTGCAACGCATTTCCGTTCCACCTGGCATGCAAGCGCGAGCCCGCATAGCCGAGAGGATCGGAAGACAGGGTGACGGAGTGGCGCACTGCTGCAGAGAAAGCACAGCCGGAACTCGAGACTCGTCGCCTGCTCGTGCTCGACCTGTACAACCCGCCGATACAAGGGGAACTGCTATGCTGTAGCGCGTTTTTGTTTGCTTTCGTGCAATTGCAGGGGTCTCCTTTCCTCTCCGGCAAGGCCAGAACTTCATTCAGTTCAAGCGGAAACGACTCTGCCTTCTTGCGCTTCGTCGGGAGCTGGTTGTCGCGCAGCTTTGCCCCTCTCGATCCCTTGTCGAATGACCCTCCTTCATACCACACATCACTGGCAACGGGCATCGTCCGGCAAGGTTGCGGACGATGGATGGTCCCGAAAGAGCTGTTTGTCACCGACTTGAAAGTTCGCGATGAGGTTCCGCTGTACACTCTCGCTTTACAGCCTTGGCCCCTGATTGTTCCCGTGCATCGTACTCTAGCATAAGGTACAACACGAGATCTGTATCCGTCTTTCCGCTGCTCCTCCGAGTGTCTTCCTTTTTATGTTGAACATGTCCACGCGCACGTCCTCCTCATCTCACCCTACCACGCCTCCACAGCCTAAAGCTCGTGCCGCGAGATCCATAAAGTTTGAATTCGTAGAGACGAGCTTTTTCGCCACTGGCTCTTGTTGAGATGTACTCCCGAAAGTCGAAGGACGCTGAGCTCTTTGTTCTCATTCGTTATCCTCGCGCACATCCTGCTCACGCGGCCAGTTTCCACTTGCTGGTACAGCCTCTGCCTCCAGAGACTGTTCTTGATCGGCAGACCGCGCCATGGTGAGCCGGAACTTGGTTTTACCCCACCAACGTCTCGCCGTTTCATCGGGTCGATCAAAGGGAGCTGACAGACGGCAAGGGAAACAGCGGCGCATCTTTGGCAGCCAGGGCACAGCCAGTGGTCCCGCACTCGACTCGAACGCGGCCCTCAACGGTTTCGACTCAGGAGGCTCGACCACTTCTCCACCAGATGAGGAACAGCGACGAGGCTGGTTCGCAAGCTCGATCAGACAAGACAGCCACTATGCAAGTAGCCACTCGTCTGCCGCAGGGCAACGGCCCGCCTCTGGCACAGGATCGTCAGGCGCGAGCGACTTTCCCGACCTCGACAGGCTCCCGTTCGGCCGCGCACTTTCACCTTCCGCTTTTTCGACTCACTCGCTGAATGCACTGGCGAACGGGTTTCCAACACGCGGATCATTGGATGCTGTCGCAGGCGGAGCAATCGAGGACCGGCCGGAAAGTTCGGCGGGGGAGTCATCGAACGGAAACTCTTCCGCCGCGGCAACGAGGGACGCCATGATGGTCGAGTTGCTGAGCGGAGCAGCTCTCATCGAAGCGGCGCAGTATAGAATCCTCGACTGGGACTCGTTGCAGGCCACGAAAAAGGTACGCCTCCTTCGCACGAATCCGTTTTTCGCGAGCTGACCCAGGCGTTCAAACTCCCGTCAGGAACACGCAACTTTGTCGACCCGACTTGTCTCGCTCCGACGCTCCCTCGCCGTTGAAACTAGGCTCCGCGACTCTGCGGCCAAGCTCGTGCGGCTCTCCGCTCCCGAAAGCCCGAACGACTTGCCCGCGTCGCCTTTGACCGCGTCGCGGCCCCGCGTGACCCGGCAGCAGGCAGAAGCGCAGCTCGCCCTCGCGCAAAAGAAGCTCGATGCAGTCGAGCAGGGCGTGAGCCAGGCTGCGGCTCGAGAGGCCGAGTTGCAGACCAAGCTGCTGGCTCATACCGCGGGCGTGTTGTCGGCTGCGCTACGAAATCGCGATACCGCCGCCACCGCCGGCAGCTCGGCGACTTTGGATCAAGCTGCTCCAGGCTCAACCCGATCCTCGGCAGCGCACCTGTATGCCAGTCATGGCCGCTCGGTCGATGGACACGATACCGACCGGTCGAGCCGCCTCGATCAGGACCTCGCCGAACAAAAGGCGAAAACGACCGAGCTGGAGCAACAGGTTGTGCAACTCGAACGCACACTGGCAGAGACGCAGGAGCAAGCCCGTGGCGAGATGGAGCGCCTCCGCGACGAGCTCGCTCGGACGCAAGCTGCCGGTGCGTCGCAAATCGAACAGTCGCAGCGCCAAGTCGACGATCTGGAGAATCAAGTCGAGCACTTGCGATCGGACATAGACGAGGCAGCCGCCGAAGCCGACGAATTGCGTGCGCAACTCGCGGCCGCTTCGACCGGAGGTGACGACCGGGACCGTCGGACGGCGGTCGAACTGGAACACGAGCTGGAGATTGCCCGCGGCGACGTCAAGCAACTCACGGACGAACTCGATGAAGCGCAGGGCGAGCTCGATGCACTGAAAAAGGTCTTTGAAGATCGGCTCGCGGCGGCGGAACAAGACGGTGCTCGGAGGACCGACGAAGTCCTTTCTGCGGGAGCGCGCCGCCAGAGTGCCATCACCCAAGCAATCGGCGACGTCCTTCGCCGATACCGGCTGCGGCCTGTGCTGGGCACGTCGCTGCGAGAACTTCCGGCGTTTGACGACACTTCGGCCCGGGACGATCTCGCCGACTATCTCTCGTCGACCCTCGACAGTCATTTTGAACGCCTCTCGAGTCACATCACCGATCTGAACGCCGAGATCTCGACCCTCTCGGACGCGCGCGACTCGTCCGTGAAGGAGCTCGAAACGGTGCGGGCGCAATCCGACGCCCCTGGAGACGAGATGCTCGCAGCGAGGGAAGCCGACTTGGCTACTGCCCGCACAGCGGAGCAGACGGCACGCGAAGAGCTCGCGCAAGCACAAAGGCGACTCGACAACCTCGAGATGCAGCTGCGAGAAGTCGAGCAAGATCAAGTCGCCGTCCGGGAACTCTGGGGCGAGTTGCCTCGCGACTCGACCTCGACGCCGTTCTCGACTGCCGCGCTGGTCGCGCGAGTCAAGGCCCTTTCGAGCGAACGCGAGTCGCTCCGCCAGCAGGTTGAAAGTCAAGTTCAAGACGGCGCGCAAGCAGAAGCGGCTCTCTCCCACGCTCAGCAGGCTGATAGCTCCAGGGTCTGTCTTGCATGGCGCTCCTCTCCCATGTTTTTATACCTATACTTACCGGTTTTCCGTCTCCTGCAGCTTCGTGAGCTCGAGGAACGCGTTGAGCAGTCCGCTCAGAAGGAGGTCTCGATGCTCGAGCGGCTCAACGAGTGGGTCGTCTTTGTCTCCGTGCGACCCCGACCCCAGAGATTGATCTTCCGCATCTGTGCCGCAGCTTGACAGAAACTCTCGAGGCGACGCGCGGTGAAAGGCGAAAGCTCGAGACGCGGATCAACACCCTCGAGGAGGACAAGGCGCAGCTCGAAGAGGAGCTTCAGACCGCCCGAGACACCGCTGCGGCGCGAGCGACCGCCACGGCGACGGCACCGATGGCGCCCCCTGGCGTGGACGAGGACGAGCTGCAAGAGTTGCGCGATCAGATCGCCGACCTCCAGGAAGAATTGTCGGATGCGCAGAAGCGAGAGCAAAAGACGCGGGCGTCTCTACTCGAGGTGGGTTCACCGCCGCTGTTTTGAAAGGAGTGTGCATGGCTGACTTCTGCGCGCCAACAGGAACTCGGTCAGGTCCAGAGCGAGGTCTCTTCCCTCAAGACTCAGCTGCGGCAGGCCCAGCGCAAGGCCGTCGCAGTCAAAGCCGGGTAGTCCGCAAAGGTTGTGCGCAATGTTCTGCAAATGCATCTTTGTCGCCTATAGTTGCTATTCAGAGAATCCGGAGGAAAGCCTTTTTCTGCCGGTGCAGCCGACGGCCGACGGCTCGCCGCCGCGATCGAAGTTGGAGCTGTTTGAAGGAGAGTTGCATCCGCTGTATGCTCCTTCGTGGACTGGCAGTTCTGACAGTCTCTCCTTTCCGACGCTTTGCTCGTTCAGTGAAGATGGCAGCTGTCGCTATGCCCACGCAGTCTAACGCCTCCACTTCGGCCGCGACCGCACTCGCCGCCCGCCTCGACGCTACGCCGAGTCACTATGCCCACGTCACCTTTCCCTTGCCGGACAAGCGCTACGTCGGTATGCTGCATTGCCAGCGGGATCCGCTCGCCGCGACTCTTGTAACTCGTGTACTCCGGTGCGACAAGGTCCTCAGGTCGAGTGGGGCGGACAAATCGGCCAAGGCAAAGGCGAAGAAGGGCAGCGCTGCGACGCCGATCGAGCAAGACGCAGTCGACGACGAGTGGCAAGTCGAGCTCGCCGATACGGTCTTGTTCCCAGAGGGAGGCGGTCAACCCAGCGATACGGGTCGGATCGTGCCGCTCGTCGACGGCCAGGAACCCTCGGGCGAAGCGGCGGCCGTCGTCCGGCAGGTGATCCGACGCAACCTCGACGCGGTCCATTTCGTCTCGAAGCCGTTCGAGGTCGGTACGCAGGTCCGGCTCGAAGTCGACATGGACCGCCGAAGGGATTTGATGGACCAACACACCGGTCAACATGTGCGCCCCCTTTCCCTCCATTCAGCTGATGGTGTGTGTTCCGCCGCACGCTCTGACGGGCTTTATTTGGTGGATGCCAGCTCCTCTCGGCGGTACTCGAGCACGAATACCAAGCCGACACGCTCTCGTGGTCGTTGCAAAAGTACCCCGAACTCAACTACGTCGAGCTGCCGCGCAACCTCTCCCCGGAAGAGATCGCGGCGGTCCAGCGACGCTGCAACGACTTGATTGACGAGGCGCGCCCGATCCGGGTCAAGTTTGAGCTCGCGACCGAGGAGACGGGCGTCCAGCTCGGAGAGCACGTCCCGAGCGATTACAAAGCGGGCGAGCATGGCGACGAGCGGCCGCCGGTCCAGCGCACCGTCATCATTGACCAGCTCGACGAGAACCCGTAAGTCAAATTGGCGGAGGCGTCTCTCTCGTCGCGCACTTGTTCGGGTCGCGTAAACGAGGCTCGAGTTATTTTCAGCAGCAGCTCACACGCTTCTCCTTTGGCAATGAACAGCTGCTGCGGGACCCACTACCCTTCCCTCGCCTACCTCCGCACGCTATACATCTCTCCCAACACGACTTCGATCCGAGGTACCAACACGCGTCTCTACTTTGCGGTCGGTTCATCCCGCGTGCTCGCGTACCTCGCCTCGGTCCAAGCCCCCGCTCGACAAGCAGCCCTCCACGCTGGGTGCGCGATCGCCGACTTGCCCAACAAGGTGGAAGGGCTCGTCAGTTCGGGGACGGACCTGAAACGGCGCGAGAAGCGCTTGCACGCCGAGTTGGCCCAGTGGGTCGCCAAAGACCTTTGGGATCGTGCGGCCTCTCAGGCTCAGTTCTCCTCCCCCTCCTCCGAGACGTTCGCGGGAGCGCCCGAGGAGGACGTCGGAGGAGCGCCGAAGACGATTACGGGTTCTCTCTTGCGCGAAGAAGACGCGACCAACTCGCTCGAGTTTCTCAGCACGGTCGCCCTCGAGCTCAAACAACGCGCCGAAACTCAACAAAAAGAAGAACCTCGGGAGGAGAAGAAGTATGTCTTTCTCCTCGCGAGCGGGGCCACGTCCGGTTCTCCCGGAGCGGTCGCCGCGGGAGGTGCCGTCCTCATTTTCGGGACGGACGAAAGTGCCGTCGCTGCGGCGGGGAAACGCGTCGTCGAGCAGTTTGGGAAAGAGAGGGTCAAAGGAGGTGGGAAAGGGAGGTGGCAGGGTAAAGTTACGGGGAGGTGGGAAAAGGGAGACGACCTCTTGTTGGAACAGATTGTCGTTGCCGCCGCCGCCGCGGCGGGTGGGAAGTAGCGCGTCTCCGGGAATAGGGGCTAGATGGAAGTGCGTAGATGTAGGCTTTCCGAAGTCAGGCTAGACTTATTCTTCTCCGAACCCAAGACTTATTTCTCGAGCTCGAGAGAGAATGTGGCAGGATCTTTGTCCCTAGTGCGCTCCCAGATCGAGACGTATTTGTACAGGTTGCACATTTTCTGACCTCCCTACGGTGGCACTACTCTCTCTGCAGCAAGATTCCGCCGCCGAGTACTGTTTGCGAGGAGAGGATGATCAGCAATCCGGTTCGGACACATTTGTCATCTCGGGCGTAGCCGAGGGCCAGGGCAACTAGCTCACTTGCGAGGAGGGCGTATTTGAGCTTGGGATAGTCGTTCTGCAGTGTTTGTGGAATTTAGTAGCCAGGTCAGCGCTCTCATCTCACCTCGGCTCGCCATCGAAGGCTTAAGGGATACATATGGGTGCGGGTGAAAAGACCTTTGAAGGAGGAGAGGAAAAGGGAGAGCACGCGCACCATGAGGATCGTGCCATAACCGACGTAAGGGACGTAGCTGGTTATGGTAAGGAGCGTTGTCAGGCCAGATCTCGCTCGCCGGGAAGGGTAAGGGACGCAAACGCACGCCTGGACTTTTCCGACGAGGTGACTCCGTTTGAGGTAGCGCATGCCGCGATACAAGCCGACGTCGTCGACGGGGTTGTTGTCCCCTTTGGTAAGGATCCACTGGTCCGTGTTGTTGGGTCTGGGAGGGGCGGGGGTCAGCTTGCGCTACGGGGAAACAATCCGGAGAGGAGGAGCCTGTATGTACTCGTTGTGGGTTTCGATGACGCGGTGAACGATGGGGATGGGAGCTCCCGGTATCTTGTAGATGGTGATGTCGCCGTGGGAGAGAGGGGTCGAGCGGGGCATGGTCAAGAACAAGAGGTCGCCTCGCTGCAAGGGGGATCAGACATATCAGCAGCAGGTTTGGGGTACAGGTAGAGTTGATGCTCACTTGGATAGCGGGTTCCATGCTCTCGCTGTGGGAGAGGCAGAAGGGGTTTCAGCGGGGGGGGGGGGGGGGTCAAACGCGGTAAGAGAAAGTGGGTGCCCACGTGAGGACGACGACGACTGGACTGTCGGTGTTGCATACGACTGCGAGGCCCTTCCACATCATGAGCGCGGTCGAGAGCACCAAGGCAAAGTTGAGCGCCTGCGTCAGGACCTGTGCAAGAGGGAAGGATGTCAGCTGAAATGCGGTTCCGGAGCAGAGTTTGTATGAGAGCAGGGCGTACATGCCTGATCCCGAGGCGTCTCAGCTGTGCCAGTTCGTCGCGCAGCATCGTGCCTCGGTGGAGAGGAGAGCAAGCGCGACTAGAGATGCGTCGACGGCGACAAGTTTGCTGACGTGTCTGCATCAGGGGGGGGCTTGGGACGAGCCTTGTGGGGCGCCAGCAGATCCCGGACCTCAGCTCCTCGCCTCAGTCACTATATCGCTTGTTCGTGCACGCACGCACTCTCCTTCGACTTTGGGCGTCCAAGACTCTCCATTGTCCCCGAGGATGGCAAAGGACCAACTTGATCGCTTGTTGCTGTGTGCGCTTGACGCCACGGACATGACTACTGTATGTTTGCTTCTTTTTCGCTCGACAGAATTGCAGGAAATGCTACGTCGATTCTTTATCCACGAGGCTGGGCGCAGAATCGGCGCAAGCTAGGACCAGCCCCGTCGGTCGAGGTCTTCGTCTCGGGGAATAACTCCGAGAGCATGTCCCTCTTCTGCATGCGAGCGATCTGGAAGAACGAGTTCATGGCGGCTTGGCGAGACGGGTCCCGCTTCTTGGCGCCGCCGCAGCCGATGGTCGTGTTAGCAAAGACGAGGTGCGAATGCCATCCGCCGGCGCCGTCGGGGCGATCGTCCCATTTTGGAAGCTCCAGGTTGGCGTTGATGCTGAAAGGGCACGACGGGAGCAACGAGTCGCGCCACTGCTTCGTGTCTGGATCTATCCGGGGTGATAGAGAAGGTGAGGAAGAAGTGTGAAGAGCGTGGGCAGTTTGGGGGCCGCGGTCAAAGAGAGAGAAAGAGAGAGAGGGAGAGGGCGCACCAATTTCGTGACCGCCTTGAAACTTGTTCTCGTCGGGCGATCGTTTCCGGTTCTGAGCCCGCTGCTGGGACAAAGGCAAGCCGAGGTGCGAGCGGGCGACGAGGTCCGAGATGCGAGGACGGAGGTACTGTTAGTTGCGATCCAGGACAGCTCGGACCCAGCCTGCAATCTCGCCTTCGCGATCCTCCTCAGCGAGTGCTCCTATATGCGCCTCGAAGAGGTCGGCGATGACGTGGTGGCCGTGGGCCGGTGGCGTCCAGACGGCGCCCGGATCGGACGGTCTCGGCGGCTCCAAGAGACGCAAGTCGAGCGCGTACGCGTATCCGAGATGAGCCAGAGTTGCGTTCGGGTGTAGCTCGCTGCGGACGTGCTGCTCGATTGATGCGAAGCACGAGTCAGCAATTGCGGATCATCCGACGGCTTCTTGCCGGTCGGTCGGAAACTGACTGACCGCGAGGATCCCCCGTCCGGCGTCGGGGAAGAGACGGCAGAGTTCTTTCGCGTGAGCGGGATTGAGAGCAGCATCCCCGAGCCACTCGATTCGCCGATGGCAATCAACTTCGTCCTTGATAATTGGGCGCTTGAGGTCGACCGGCCATCAAGCTGAGGTAGTTCTTGGATGTGACGGCTCGTCTCGCGAGGACAGGGTCTCGGATCTCCGGGACGGGCGGGAGGTCGTTGAACTCGAGCGGGGGAAACTCGGTGGTGGCCACTGCCAGGCCGCTAGGGGCGGTCCTCGCTGTCGAGCAGTGGCTCGGATGACGGCGACGACGTCGCGGGCGGTGCTTCCTTCGGGGGACGACATCCTGCAGAAGTGAGGTCCAGATGACAGGATGCACTCGTCAAGCTTGCTGTGCTAGATCGTCTTCCTCCCGAGCTTGACCGAAGTGGGAGAGCGAGGGAGAGAGAGACCAAAGGGGAGAGCGAGACTTTGGTCTCTCTCTCCCTCTCTCTCTCCACTCGCTGCTGTCACAAGAGACAAGGGATGGAAGCACCGACCACGAGCACGACCGTCGTCACGCATCATTGGCAACTCGAAAAGTACTCGCGGTCTCGCAGCCTCTCCGACTCTTCGGCCCCACCCTCAGCGCCGCCAGTCGAGTGGGACCACTATACCCAGCCACGCCTCGCACTCCGACTAGAAGCCAAGTACACAAACACCGCTCACGCTGTCCCCGATCAGCTCCTCCTCCAAGTCACGTACGATCCCCTGTACCGAGATCGCACTCCTGCTGCTGCCAGTGCTCCGCTCTTGCTCGACTCGATCGACCTCGCCAGCTTCTCCAACCCTCAACTCGCACACGCCACTCCCAAGGGTCAACTCCCACTCAAAGCAGTCTACAGGGACGCAGTCCTCGGACTCCGGTACCTCGTCCTCCGCTCCAACCACCCCGCGGCGGCCGAGTTTCGCCGCGTACAGGCAAAGTTTACCTCGACCGCAGAGAGGGAACGCTTTGTCGACGCCATCAGAGTCCTCGTCCCCGTCAAACCCGCAGCAGAGTCGTCCGCCGCCGCCGCCGCGGCGGACGATGCTCCTGGCAGCAGCAAGAAGAAGAAGAAACGTACAAGCACTGGTCAACAACAGCAGCCGCCTCCTCAACCGTCGGTTCCGCTTCTCGCAACTCCCCAGAGCCAGAGTCAGCAGAACCAACTAGCTACCACTGCCGCCGCAAGCCGGTCGACTCGGCGCACCAAGAGAGCGAGGCACGCCGCGACAGTCACGGCCTCGGGCAGCAGCGGCCTGAGCGGAACACGCCTCGACGAGCTCCACCACCAGCAGCAGGAAGAGTATCCGCCTCCTCCTCCTCCTCAAAGTACCTCTTCACGGCCGCCGAGTTTTTTGAACGCAGCTCGGTCGTCCTTTGTCGACAGCGGACTGCCTTACTACAGCCATCAAGGTCAAGGACAAGGAGGAGGATTTCTGCAGGCGCAGTACCAGCAGCAACAGGTCACGACTACGATAACAGGAGCACGTGGAGGAGGAGCAGCATCGCTCCTGGGAAGGAGCGGATCCCTCGTCGCTTCTCTCTTGCCCCGACTTGCTGCTACTGCGAGCAACTTGACTGCTGCTCCCACCCCGACGACAACGAATCCCAATGACGCAGAGGAGGAGGGGGAGCGGTTTCATCCTCATCACAAGACTGCCTCGCTCGCTTTGCTCGCCCTCGAGCCGGACGCGCTCGACAAGTTGTTGCAAGACGCGCTTCTCGAAGAAGGGTTCGACCAGCTCGTTGGGACCATCAAGGACGCGTTGAGTGGCGGCGACGGCGGCGCTTGATTCGTCACGTCTTCTTTGGTGTTTGAGGTTCAATGAGCCTCGTTCGTGTTGTGGTCTGGTGTGCTCGGGAAGGGAGCTGTCGAGAATGGAGACGAAGAGGGGTGGTTGACGGATGCTTGCTTGCTATCGTGCAATGAACGGGGCCGGGTATGGCGAAGAATACAAACTTGAGCTCTCCGCCCGCTTTGGAACGAATCGGAACGGCGAGCGATTGACGGGCGAAAACGACAACAAAGAAGCTCGAATTACATGTGTGTACGAAAAGAGGGAGAGAGAGGGAGGCACGACGATTCTGTGTAAGGACCGGCGCGGGTCGGTCTTCTTGGACCTCGCTCGCTCCGCAAAGAAGGAAAGGGGGGGGGGGAGGGAGGCAGCTCATCAGACGCGACCGACGCGAGCCTCCGGTACGAGCAGATCGACCGTCTTCTGCTTCCTCCGCACGGGCCCCGCCGATGATGTTGATGATTCCGCTGCCGATCGGACCTCGTCGTTGCTGTCATCGCTCGACGAGTGAGCGACCGTCGGCGCTCCTGCTGTTGCTGTAGAGGTCACCCCGCCGCCGAGGGTGGTCGTCCCACGCAGACGTCGCCACATTCGTTTCCAGTAATTCAGCGCCAACTCGAACGAATCGACGTCGCCTCCCCACGGAGCTGCATTCCCATGAAGCGCCGGCTGAGTCGATGCCGATTCCATGGAGGAGGAGGAGGAGGGTCTGTCGCCGAGCATAATTCTTTCTTCGTGAGAGAGAGGTCGGCCGTCCTCTTCGTGGTGGTAGTGGGGGAAGAGATGATGTTGACCGGAAAAGGAAGAACTGCGCCGATGCAGCGTCGGCGAGTGAACGCCGCGCGCCGTCAATCCCGATCCCGTGATGGGCGAGAAGGTTCCCATCGTCTTTGTGATTGTTGTCGCGACGGAGGAAGAAGAAGACTCGAACAAGTTCGCAAGCTCGGACGTCGAACGTGACCGAGTCGGCGGCGACGCTCTCTTCTTCTTCTGATCCAGTCTCGACGGTCCGATCGGGGCGGCGAGCGAGTACCTCGTCCAACTACCTGCGCGGTCCGAGTCGTGCTCCGTCTCGGTCTCGGCTCCAGAGTCTTCCTCTTCTACCGGTGCCCGTACGCCGCCGGCAAACCGCCCTTCGCGGACCGCATGAGCGGCAAAAGCTTCGGCACCGTGGACGTCATCATCATCATCATCACCGCCGAAATGCGAAGGCGAATGAGCTCGCGAGGGCGTCGGCGTGCATTCGATCGTCGCGAGGGGGACCGAGTCCGCTGCTGCTTCGGCGAGGAGCGCAAACGAGACCGGATCGATCGACATGTAGTTCCGGATGGCATGACCTGGCGATAGAGGGGTGTATTGGTCAAAAATCGACTAGGCAGACCATAAAAAGGTCTCGAGAGATGCGAACAAAAGGAAGAACGCACCAAAGAGGACCTGGGCCTCTGCCTCGCGCAACCTGACCTCTTCGCGACGTTGCTCCAGAATCGCCGTCATCCTCCTGGCGCGGTTCTCTTCCTCCCTCGCAACCTGTTCGAGGAACAGTGCCTGACCGCTCAAACTCGCTCTTCCTCCAACACGGTCGTCCGCGCTGGTGTTGAGGTTAGCGGCGCCTGCAACGCTCCGTTTCTGGCTCGTTGAGGAACGACCAGTCCCGGCTTGACGGTGACGACGTTTAAAACCACCGACACCTCCTCCACTGGCTGCGGCACCACCGCCAAGGCTCGAAGACGAACGCCGCGATCGAGCCGAAACGCTTCCTGCCGGGGAGAGAGACCGCAGAGAGCCTGACCCGGGCCGCGGGAGGAGTACGGTGATGGGAAGTGGTGCTTGTGGGTCTCGCGTGTAGGAAGAAGACGGAGGGGGCGCGCGCCGTGGTCGTCGAGAGGCGGGCAGGAAGCCGGCACTGAGGGCGTGGGCAGACTGCGCCCAGTCTTGCTCTTCCTTCTCCCACGAGGCAGCGGCCTGCGCTTGAGTGACGGTGATCGAACGCTGCTGCCGAGGTTGCGCGGAATGGTCTTGGTCCTCGGATCCGGACGTGAGCCCGACGCTGCCCTCCTGCTCTTCTTCCTCGTTCTCGGTCCGAGTCAACCTCGGGGTGACGTGATCACCGGCAAGAGCGCGATGCGTCGAGAGAGCAGCCTCGGTCAGGGCCCATTCGGAGACCTCCGACACGAAGGATTCTCCGCCCGTGGTCGAGGAGGAGAAAGCCTGACCGCCGCCGCCACGCCGCGAGATGTGCGAGTAGGCAGAGAACGCAGGTCCTCCCCGGCCGCCATCGGACGACGACGAGTCGACCACGTTTATGTCGGCATAGACGGACGGGAACAGCGTCGTTGCGTCGTTCCTTCCGTCCCGCTCGCTGAAGTCGCCGGCGCTCGAGTCTTCGGTCGCGGTGTCGTCGCTCATGACGAGTGACCCCGCCGACGCCGTCGCGGTGAGGAAGACTCCATCGCCTGCGTGCGCGGGCAAGAGTGATGCCTGAGTGAACGAGAGCGGCGATCCTAGACTACTCGAGGCTGCGCCGTCGTCGCCGTAGCCGCTCGTGTCCGTGGCGGCGTACGCAGAGGTGCCGACCGACGAAGTGAAGCTCGTCGTCCGTACGGACCGCGGGGGCCTGATAACGCTCCAGGAAGCACTCGTCGCCTGGTTGTCGCTCGTCCGGCTGCCAAACAAGAGTACGGCGCCGTCGTCCGCCGCGAGATCCGAAGACGTCGATGGCTCGTCGACGAGCGGCGGGCTCGCCTCGCTCAAGTGATCTCGCTGCTGCTGCTGGCGCCGTTGCTGGAACGCCGCCATCTCTGTGTGTGTAGTCTTGGTCCCTCCGTGTGCTGCAGACACAAGGCGACTAAGCGCGGTGACGGAATGTGGCGTGCGATGAGAGCGATAGCGAGCGAGAAATGCGGGGAAGGCGCTCATGCCCCCGATCGATCGAAGCGAGGACTCCTCCGCACGCGATAACACGCAACGTACTCTCGACCCTGCGAAACTGTACAGCCATGCAAGCATATTCCTCTACACACGGCCAACATTCTCGCCCTCGAGTCGGCGTCGCAAAGCCGGCGGCACGTCTTTCGGCAGCGCTTCAATGATCTATTGATAAAAAAAACACCCGTCAGCCACATCTCGACGACATGAAAGAAGACATGCCCGCAGACCACTACTCACCAATTTGGCAATGTCGGCGCCACCGCTTGCCCAAGCGGCCTCGACAACGGGCAGCACCGTCCGCGCTACCAACTCGCGCTGGACCAACTCGTCGAACGAACCGCCCGCTCCGACGTCGAGCAAACCTTCGCCCAGTTCGCCGCCGCCGCTGCTTGCAGCCACCTCTTCGGTGCTGACGGGTTCAGGAACAACAGGGATCCGCATCGCGCGCATGTACCGCCGCCAGCGTTGACAAGTCCGGACGAGTTTGAGGCACCGGCGGAGGAACGAGAGCCGAGCCTCGAACGTCGAGGGATCGTACGCGAGCGATGGGACAGCCAGTCCGGCGAGGTGAGGAAGGATCAAGGTTTGAAGTGCGGCGATCGCGAGGCGAAGGCGGAACAGGAACGCGCGGATCAGGCCCTGCAACACCACCCACCCGAGCGGGTTTTAGAAATCAGCCGTCTCGCCCCCCGAGAGAGAACACAAAAGGAGGCGATCGACGCACCTCGAATTTGGGGCTGTTGGTCTCGACGCTGTAGCTGATCTCGTCCACGATCCGCAAAGCCGCAGCCGTCTGGCGTGCGCTGTAGGGATCATACGTCTGCCGCGCGAGGAGCGCCAGTCGCGGAATCGCGACCGAGGCAACGATCGCGTTCACCACCTCGGTCGATTCATCATCTTCTTCCTCTTCCTCGTCTTCATCGAAGTTGGTAGCGCCCGCCGCTCGGTCAGGTCGCTGGCCGTACGTTGAAAGTGCTTGATGCCATTGATACGCGCCGAGTTCCGTCGGCGTTCTCGGCAGTTCATGCAGCTTAAGCATAGTACGCCTCTTATCAGTTTTCAAGCATCGATATTGTGTGAGTATATGAAGCCCAGACTTGGCAGCACAACGTACCTCGAACGGATTCCATCGCGCCATCTCGACGCGCGCCCAAAACTCCCACACCTGCGCCAGACTCAACCCGGCAAACGTCATTCTGTACTCTTCTCCATACTTGCTCCTCCACTCTTCGAACCGCCTCCGGATGACCAGGTTCGGGTCGCGGAACTCGGGAGCTTTGACGTCTGAGAAGAGCGAGGCGAGGTCCGATTCGGCCGTCGTGAGCGCCTCGACGAGGTCGGAGCGGTCCCCCGCCGACAACTCTGAGTCGGTGTCGTAGCCGAGTCCGTCGCCGCTGCTGGGTCTAGCCCGCTCGCGGAACCGTCGTTCTCGTTCGGCCCGTCGAGTCGTCCGCACGATCGAACGCGGCGGCAAGTCCTCCTCCGGAATGGCAGGACGACGTTCTCCTTGCACCTTGGCATCTCGGTCCTCCACCGCTGCAAGTCGAAGTACAGGCGAAACACTCGCTCCTGTGAACAGGGCGACATCGTCCGCGTCGTCGGCGAATCGTCGTCGAGTGACGAGCGCGGTCCGTTCTCGCTGAATGGAGAGCAGAGTCGCCTCGATGCGCTCGAGTTGCGGGAACTGTAGGAGTCGGGACAGTCAGATACTGGCTCAGATAGGTTGCGGTCGATTGTGACCTTTACCTTTTCATCCAAGAAGGCGCTCCAGTCTTCCACCTCGTCCTTGAATTCGCCAAACCACCGACTCTTCTCCTCCGTCTTGACAACTTCTCGTCGCAGCTCGGTCTCTTGCGAGTCGAGTTCGACTCGCTCCTTTTCAAAGTGTTCGAGCGCCGACGCTTCGAGGACGTGAGAAGCGGTGAGGGCTTGCAGCGCCGCCGAGAGCCGCGCAGAGACTGCCGACATGGAAGGAAGCGTCGACGATTGCGGGACTGTTTAGCGAGAGAGGCAACCCAGTACGTCAGTACGGCGCACCTTGGATTAGCGCGTTGTCAGTGAGATGGCAAAACTCACTCGGCGCAGGTCGATAAGGCCCCTTCCTGGCTACCCCGTCATTTCGCCCTCCGCGATCCCGTCCCATCCCATCACCGCCGCCGCCGCCACCAGCTCTCCGAATCTGCGCCTCCTCCCACTCTTTCATCTCTTCGTCTTCGTCCCGCACGTCCATCTCCACATCGTCAATCATCTCGCCCATCTCTTCGCGGAGGCGACGAGCGGCTTCGGCGTTGGCGCGCTTGCCGAGGGGGAGTCGGGACAGCGAATCGGTGAAAGCAGCCATGTCTTTAGGCAAGCGATAGTATGGGGTCAGTAGACGGTAGGAGAGGAGCTAGGCTACAGCAGCACTGCTCACCTTCGTCCCCGTCCCCGATCTCGTCCTCCTCTCTCACGAGCCGACTCTCGCCGCCTTTACTCGCGAACCCGACTTGAAGCGAGATGAAGCCGTCATCGTTTCCTGTTGCCGCCCGCGCCGGTTCTGCCAGTCCCGCTTTCCGCAGTTCTTCGCGCCGCAATCGCGCGCGCTCAATCTGCTGAGACGTCGGCAACTCGGTCGATTCTGCGAGATAGAGGGCATATGTCAGCATGTTATTTCATCTGAAGAGGCAAACTTGGGAATCTTGGGCAATTGCGGAAAGCTGTGCGCGTGGGCACCCACCTTGGAGTTGTTCCGCCCCGAACTTGCTCCGGGTCAGCGAGTCGTACCCGGGCGGCGCTTCAGCGGCCGTCTCCTGCTCGCTTGACGGCTTGGGCGCTTTCATTTGGCTCCGTTTCAGCTCGTCGAGATACTCTTTCGAGTAGATGCTCCCGGCGGCGGCGGCGGGGGGATCCTTCTTTGCGGGCGAGTCTGACGTGAGCGGCCCGGCTGCGGATGACGAAGCTATACTTGGGGAAGCGATACTGGAAGCGATCCCAGCAGGCGGGCGCAACAAGCGGCGCGGGGTGGAGTTCGAGGGTCTCTTGACGACGAAACTGGTTTCCGAATCGTCCTGTTTTGCACACGCCCGGAGTAGATACGCGCATCAGTTATCCTTCTTCTCTGCGCGTTAGATGCCAAGGGCCTACTCACTCCTGCGTCATCGTCATCGTCATCTCGTCCGAACGAGATTCTCCCTCTGGCGGGAGCACCACCTTCCCTGGCCTTGACTCGCCCTGCCGGAGTTTTCTTGCCGCGGGATCTGATGACGGGTACGTTACCGTCCTCCTCGTCCTGTTCTAGAGCGCTGGTAGTTGCAGCAGGAGGAGCAGCAGCGGTCGAGTCGGCTGCTGTCGACAGTTTCGAGACGAGCGACGACCGCGGTTTCGTTCGCTTCTTGATGACAAAGGCGGGCGCTTCGTCTTCGTCCTGCATCCTGTGTAGACTAGTCCAACTGGCCCCCGCGTCCTGTGTAGAGCCAAGATGGCAGAGATCGAGTCGACATTCGCTGTCGCTTCAACGCAACTCTCTCTCTCTCTCTCTCTCTCTACGCATAGAGCCAGTGCAATAACAGTGACAACGGGGAAATGAACAGTGCAGGGGCGCCCTTACAGCTACCGGGCTACACGTGGGATCCAGAGACTCGCCGGTACTTTAAGCAGTCGACGTCGGCGATCCGTCAGACTCCGGCGTCGACCGCTCGCGCTGCTGCAGCCGCCGCACTCGCTCAAGCCGAACGGGAACGAGCTCACAATCAAGACACGAGTCATAGGCAGGCCAGGGCGAAGCAAGCACGGCAAAGGAAACTTGAGCGCGACGACGACGATGATGGCCACGACCGACTCGCCGCTTGGAGAAACTCGGTCCTTGCGCCGTGGCTCGTCCAGCCCGCAAAGCGAGACAAACTCAAACTGTCAGTCAAAAAGCCTCGCCTGTCCAACTTTCAAGGAAGAAAAAAAAGCGCTGATGACTTTCGGGCGAAAAATAGTCGACTGCAAGGATCTCACCTCGCCACCAAGATCGGTTCGGTTAGGACCATCTACCCCGACTGCTTGACCATGGACGACTCGATTCAACACATCTCGTTCGACGAGACGAACCCGTCTACGCTCCGAGTCGGGACTTCGAGCGGGACTATCGCGTCAGTCTCGCCTGTTTCCCCTCTTGCCACCAGCTTTTGTTCCCAAGACGACACCTGCCGGACGGACCGGCGCCCCATGATCCGTGGACCCCGGCCGGCAGCATTCCCTGCTAATTCTTCCCCTAAGCGAACAGAACCGGCTACCTGACGCGACCGCCGGAGGAAATCGACATGTACCCAAACGACGAGGAACGCTGGCGGACTGGTTGGTTCTGCTCGAGCAAGATCACCTCGCTCAAGACTTGCGGAAACCATCTCGTGTAGGTCCTCGCTACCCGATCCTGGCCGTCTTCATGGGGGATCGTCCGCGTTGTCGTGACTGACTGACTGACCATGCCGTTGTTGCCCGCAGCGCGACTTGCCTTGGACCACCTGCACAAGCCATAGTTGGCACCACCGACGACAACATTTCTCTCGCGTATGTTGCATTTCTCACCTGCGTCAACCGCGATCCCTTCTCCCCAAAAAGGCGCGAGCGCTAATCGTCGTTCCCTGGGATCGTGGTGCAAAGCTCAATCACGCTGTCGCCGCGAAAGACCTCACTGTGGACGTCGGCCATCTCTCAAGATGTAGTTGCGCTCGGTGAGTCCTTGGAGTCACCACTACCCAGGGAAGAGAGTAATTTCCGCAGGCAAGAGGTCATTCCGAGCGGGGTGTTGATCTGTTTCCGTTTTCCTTTCCGCCTCGCCTCGGTAGGCGGCGATCGATCCGTCCTCCTCTGTCCTCTTTCCTCCCTCTCGGCAACCACGTCCTCGAGCGGTACTTCGACTCCGACTGCTCATTCCGCCGCTGGAGGGGGTATGGACGCCTACGTGACTGGCGGAAGGGGCGGCGGTGGGACCGTCTTTGCGCTCGAGATGGACGAACCCGGCAGAACTGTCTGGGCTGGCGTGAGGAGAGGAGAGGTTAAAGGGTTTGATTGGAGAAGTCGGAGAGGTCACTCCTCGACCGGAGGGGGAGAGGGAGGGCACAGTGGTGGTGGTACTCAAGGCGGCGAGGTGAGTCGGGAGCTGCCGAAATCCTCTTCTCCAACTCACAAAGTGAGAAACGATAGTCTCACGCGAGATTATTCTCCCTGTAGGTCAACTTTTCGCTCGCGACTCCGATCACGCACCTCAGATTGATACCTGGGCAACCTCATCAATTGCTAGTCGCCGCAATGGGAGGGTGAGTACCTACCTCTACTTCGAACCACCTGCGCCTGCTAAGAGTCACCGGGGGGTCGACCTGAATTGATGGGGCTTGTTTCCATTCTGACCACAGCCAACTCGCGATTTACGATTTGCGCTTCCTCCGTCCGCCATGGACCACTCACGACTCGGGCGCAGCAGCACCACCACCACCACCTCGACCTCGAAAAGCCTTCCCGCGCGGGAGGGGCAGTACTCAGCGCCAACACCCTGCCTACAACAGAGATCACGACGGAGAGCGACACGGCGGAGTCCATACACCTGTATCAGGTACGGGTCCGGGCCCGATGCCGGTCGTCACTATGGAGGGACATGTCAACACGTTTTCGACCGATTTGGGGATGGATGTGTGGCGAGATGAGTGGGTCGCGATCGGTGAGTCCAGCGCGGGCCGTGCTTCCTGAAGGGTCCAGACCAACCGACCGACCGAGCGACGACGACCGCAGTCGATCTCGAGTCGGGAAACTACTGACTGATTACGATTCGACTTGCTTGCTTGCGAACAGCCGGCCAAGACTCTCGACTGCGAATCTTTTCGCTCCGGACCGGCGGCCTGCCGCTCGTGCCGCCTCTGCCATCCTCACACTCGACTTTCTCAAGCTCCGCCAGCTCACTCCAGCACGCCTCCGTCTCATGGTCCAACGAGACAGCGACAGGAGCGCACAATCCCGCCCACCCTCTCGCGCGAACCTTTTCCGAACCGATCAAATCGCTCGCCTTGTCGGCACTTGATCCTCTCCGCTTGCGAGAGAAAGACTACACGAGGAGGATGCTCGAGGAGTGTGGAGGTGATGGCGACAACGCTTGGGAGCAGTTGCGGCCGAGGTGGGATTGTCCGAGTTTGTGGGTGGCGGAAGGAGCAGCAGTCGAGTGTTTCTCGGTGCAGTAATCGCGGCCGGAACGCCAGGTTTTTGCCCGTCATGGTCATGTAATGCATATAGTATGCACATCATAATGGAGGACGAGGTGGGGAAAATGCCTGTAGCACTTTCGTTCTACAAAGTCGTACCTTCTAATGCTGCTGCGAGATCTTTGATCGGGGCTCCGGCATTCTCCCGTGCCGCGACATGGATATCGTGTTCTTCCTCCTCGTCCTGCGTGTGCCGCCCGCCCGCCTCGGGTGCTCCATTCACTGATGGCGACGGAGCGAGTTTGGAAGAGGGCTCGGCGTTGCTGTAGCCTTCGCCTAGGATCGGCGGCGGCAGTGCTGCTGCTGCTGCTGATGGAGAGGTGGAAGTTGCTGTTGATGTGGGTACAGAAGACGAGGGAGGGATGAAGGCGGAAGGTGTTGCGTCGGCAAACGGGGACAGTGGCGTCGTCGTCGTTGCTGGAGTCGACGATCGCGCAGTCACCCCATTCTCGCGAGTCGTCGTCGCCGTCGCCGTCGCCGTCGCCGAATCCGCCTCGTCCACCCGTGAGGTGGCCGCAGCATTTTCATCCCGTCGCTGCCGAGCGGCCTTGTCCCTCCCACGGTTGTTCCACTTCTGCCTCTCTTCGTCCGTCCTCCCTTCCCCTCCCACGACTCTCACCCCTCCTCCTTCCCCCCTCTCCCACCTCAACGGCCCAGTCGGCATCTCCTCCCCTTCCTCCATGTGCAGAACCTCCCTCGCTTCCGCATCGAGGTTCGGACCCGATTCGCCAAACGTCCAGTCGAGCGTGCCGCCGTACTTGCGCGGGATGGAAGAGAGCGGCATGTGCGCCGAGAGGGTCGAAGTGAGATCGGCGGCCGAGAGGATATGGATCTTGTTCCGCGTGCCTTCGTCGAACCCTGCAACAGCCCGTCGTCAAGCGGGACCCGTTCGAGTCAGCCTACGCGTTCTTTGCCACGGGAAGGAAAATCCCCCCATCAGTGTGGCCCGATGCCCTCCTCTCAGTAGTTGAGCGCGCACATTTCTGAATCCAACCCCTAAGAGAACAGGCATGGTCAGCATGGCCAGGACATGGTTTCGCAGGAATGGGAACGAGCCGCACCAAACCACCGAAAAGAAAGAAGGTGCGCCGATCAAGTAGATCCTGCTCAAGAATAGTCGATTAGCTAGATCCTGCTGGCAATGCGCAAAGCAGCAAAAGCGCTGCTAGAATACGAAAAAGTAACACTCACGCGCCGAGAGTCTCTGCATACCTCGCATTCGCGAGGGTCGACGCCCTCTGCATGTGGCCCTTCAAAGCCCAGAAGCGCTGCAACGAAACGCCCGAGATATCGACGAGGGTGGCGCAGCCGCTAATGGGCGATTCTTGGTGCGCGTGCGGGATGGCGCTCGACAGGGGCAAGACGTACTGCACCATATGCTGCGGGGGCCCGGCGGGCAGAGGTGTCCGGAGTTGACGACAGGAGAGTGAGCTTGTCAGGCGCGTACATGAAAGGCAAAAGGGAGTCTGCTCTCACCTCGTAGAGGGCGACGATCCGAGGTTCCAACCTCGAGCTGTCTTTCGAGTACGGGTCCGTCTTTTCCTTTGTCAAACTCGCCACCTCGAACACGTAAACGGGCAAGCCGGAATTGTCTCTCCGACCCGTCCATTGCGGGTACAGTTGCCGCGCCATCTCGAATTCGGGCAGCGAGAACGAGTCGTACAATTGGTCGATCTGTTCGGCGCGGCGCCAGTCTTCGGCCGAGGTGAACTGGGCGTAGGCGCCTTGGACGTCAAACTTGCGCGCGCGGAGGAAGCGACTGGGGATGGAGACGTGTTCAACGAGTTCAGTCTGAGAGAGCACGATATGCTCTGCCTTGCCGACATTCCATTGAGACGATGCCGACTCACACGAGGGTGACATCGTCTGCACTCGGCAGGGCAGTGCCCACCCGCGCCGGGGTGTAGTACCCGTTCTGTTCTAGGCGAGCTTTGAACTCTTGCAGTGCCTTGTCCTGGGCTTCCGTCAAGTGTCCGAGGTGTCCGTTCAAGGCGACTCGACTCGGAACGGGTTCGAGTTGCTGTTTGCACGCGTCGCTCTCTTGGTCAGCGTGCGGCGGTGTGAGCGTGGCAGGAGTCAGGCTCACACTCTCGGGTTTCGGCGGCGCCATCCTACCCCTCGCTATGTATGCTTGACAGCCAACAGCTCTCCACTTCGCATTCAACTTTTTCCCTGCGCATGCTCGCACATGAAAAAACAACCTCGCTCGTTTCTAGACCCGCCGATACTGGCATTCGTCTAGCTGTTATCATCAGAAGCAGTATTGGACGTGACCGACGCGACTACACGCATGTTTGTACACCGCTCTTGTGCCACGTCACCCCAAAAGTCGGCCTCTGTCGTTGACCTCATCACAACTCGTCTCTTGAGCACCGTGCGCTTGATCGTGACAAGAGGTCTAGAGCATTTGATGAACTTGGCTGTAAGGACGATGATCGAGAGTCAAAGCGCCGGACCTCGTCAGGGCGTACAGTGACCAGTGACCGAGAGAAGGTGCGCGCGGAGCAGAGGCTCCGTCCGAGAATAGCGAAGCCGAGCTGAGATCCGGAAGAGCCATGTATGGCCGGCGGAGGGGTTGCGAGAGTTTCCCTGTGGCGAATCGTGTACATATCACACAAACGGTCTCTGGGATGTCTGTGCGAGTGCTGCAGCCAGGGCGTGCGCCGTCTCCGTTCAAAGTCGACGAGTCGGCGATCGCGTCCGTCGGCGGAGTCGGCGACGTCGGCGGCGCACTCGAAGCGACGCTGTCTCGCCCTGCGACAGCGGCTAGCGCAGGCTCAGGAGCAGCAGGCGACCGGCAGCAGCTCTACGCCATGCCCGACAGCCACACAAAGTCCCACACCTCGCGGGCATCGGCGTACCGACCTCAACCCGTCCAGACTCGACTCCGAGCGCGGAGCATAGGCAAGGCCACACTGCCGGGCCCTGTCAGCGGAGAAAGCGACGCTCAAGATACAAGTGCAGCTCCTGTCCGCCCTTTGTTGCACGCTCAGGGTCGAACCGTCAGCGACCTGACCCGCTCAGCAGGAGGAGGCGGCGCAGGAGGAGGATTGTCAGCCCTCGCGAGGCAGCGCGCCGAGTTTGACGCGCGCAGAGTAAAGTTCTCGGAGCAGGCGCCGCACGAGTACGAAGAAGCCGGTTCGAGGCTCGCGGGAGGAGGAGGCACCGAAGAATCGGGTTCGACCCGGTCCGACAGCAGTCCGCCGCACACTCCGAGACTAGAGTACTACGACGATCAAGATGGCGCAGTGGACGACGAAGACGCGCCGCATTATTGGGTCGAACAACCGCCGAGTCGGAGAGGGAGCACCCACCTCCGCGAGGAACGAGAAGCGTGGCGAACCGGTGGAGAACCTCCTCTGCACCTGTACGACCCACCGATTATGAACCGCCCGGCCGACCTCATGTCGACCAAGGAGCTGCACGACGTGGCTGCTCGCGCCGCCGCCGCCACCACCACCACAACGACCGTGGCAAAGGAAGACTCGTCCGCTGTGACTCGGAATCGGAGCAAGAGCCTCGAAGGGCTGACGCGGATGAGTCTCCGACGAGGCAAGAGTTTCACGAGCTTGCTCGTCCAACCCGCGCTACCCTCGCCCTTACCCACGCCCACGTCCACACCGGCCACTGCCACCACGGACGGCCGCGACCCGTTCCTGAGCGGAGCGGCGGACCGAGCGAAACTGTCTGCGATCGCCCCGACGCCCGTCATCGCCCAATTTGAGATGTCCCCGACCGGTCCGAGCGGTCGGCCTCGCGCGGATACCGAATCGACGCTCTACCCGCCGGTGACGGGTCTCGATCCCCTCTCCGCCACCACCACCACGGCAGCCAGCAGATCACTGCGCGACTTTGTCCCGCAACTCATCATCCTCTTCTCCCTCTTCCTCTCCTCCTTTGTCGTGATCGCACTCACGATCGCCACCCTGCCCGGTCTCTTCCTCCCTCATTCCGTCTCGGACCTACCGCAGCTCACCAAAACCCTAACGACGTACCGCGCTTCGTCTTTCGCGGCCGAATTGCACCTCTTTATCGTCTTGACCCTCCTCTTCCTCTGGAAGCAGTGCTTCTCCATCCCCGGCAGCATCTTGACCAACATCTTGTTCGGAGCGCTCTATGGAACGACGCTCGGAACGTGGTGGGCTTGCCTATGGACCGCCACCGGCAGTACCGGCGCGTACCTCATCGCGGTCCTCATTGCGCCACTCGTGAGCTGGTTCAGAGTTGGCCGTCCCTCCCGCGAACTTTCTCACTGACTCCGATTCTTTTATGGCCCTCTCAGGTCGAATACTACTTTGCCAAACCGCTCGACGTGACCCGCCGCGCGCTCAAACTCGCGCCGCCGCCGACGGCAACGACGTTGAACGTCGCCGCTCCGGGGATCGCGCAGGTCGCGGTCGCTCCGCCGTCAGACTCGGACCTATTTTCGCATCTCTTGCTCGCGCGCTTCTTTCCCCTCCTCCCTTACAGCGTTCTGAACGTGAGCTCCATATTCCCCTCATCCGACTATGACGGTTTCCCGAGCTGACTCGTGCGTGAACGTTGGTTTTGCTCAGGTCATCGCTGGCGTCTTGCGTTTGCCGCTCGGACCCTTCTTCACGACGCTCTTGATCGGCTCCTTCCCCTTCAACTTTGCCACCGTCTCCATCGGGAACCTTGTCGCCATCGCTGCGGCCGACCCGTCAAAGCCCCTCGGCGACAAGATCTGGTCGCGCGAAGTCGTCCTCAAACTCGTCGCCGTCACGTTCATCTCGGTCGTCCCCCTCGCGTTCAAGGATCGACTCCGCGCCTTGCTCTCGTCGAATGGCGGCTCGATCTCGTTCCTGGTCGACCGAGCCCGGAACGCCGTCTCGCGGGCCATGTTTGGGTTCAGCGCCGTTCCGCATTCGTCCATCACCGCTTCGACTGCGTCGATCGCCGCGCAGCCGGCACATCGAATGACTGCTTCCCTCGGAGGAGGAGCCATGTCGTCATCGTCGTCCGGCGGCACCTCTTCTTCTTCTTCGTCGACCGGCGGCCCTCGCACCTGGCGTCGGAAGATCTCTCGCTCGATCGGTACCGCCGCGGACTTGCTCATGCTCGGGATCCGCGGCAAGGGATTCGACCTCGGCGGCGGCGGTCCGCAAGAGTACGCGTACGAGCGCATCGCAAACGGCGCGGGGGAGAGTGCCACTGGTATTCTCGACGATGCAGAGATGGGCGGGGTTGATCCCAGTCGACGGACCAGAGCGTGATCTTATTGTTCCTTCCCCTGCCTCACTTCACTATGCACATACTTTCACCCGGTGAACCTATATACACCCACATGTCCGTTGTAACATCTTTGCATCGCGCCTATTTAGACCATCTCCAATTTCTCGGGGCTATTTCGTCGTGAAAGCTAGCAAGATCCCGGTTGGGTCAAGTGAACCTCGCCGTGTATATAATGTCTATGATTGTAATCTTGGTCGCCGGTACGAGTCTACAGTCTGACAGCGGAAATCTTGGGAGATGACACAAGGTAGCATCAGGTGGTATTGATTCTAGGCAAAGATGTGACGGTCAAGGTCTGTGTCGGCAAGGAAATCAAACTCGGAGGCGCCGGCAGCCAATCCAGAGGCCATCGACTGCTCATCCTGTCGAGGTGGTAACGGGAAGAAAGGATACATAGAGCCGTCCTCGCCGGTCGGAGGCGGTCCGGCGGGAGTTGTGCTGCCGAGGTGAACGTGCATATTGTGTTGCGGAGGAGAGGTCGAGACCGGCCCACGCTGGTGAAGTTTGCCAAAGGTCGCCATCAACGGCGAGGGCATCTCGATCGAGAGTCCTGCAGAGTGCGGATCGGCCGACAACTTGCTGCGCGACTGACCAAAGCCGGTCCGACCGAGCCCGGCGATTTGTCGACCGACTGGGGCAGTTGAGTAGCTCGGGAAAGTACTCTCCGAGGGGGTTCCAGGCGCCGAGTGAGCAGATTCTGGCCGCAAATTCGGCTGGCGATCTGTCGAAAGGGTGGGTGTCATCTGGACCCCCAAGTCTTGGAAGCCCGGCAGAACCCCCTCTGTCGGGGTGATTGCCCGAGGGACGTTCGTATCGGAAATGCTGTGCGGCAAAGGCGGCCTGGCAGCGCGACGCCGCCGCGGCTCTGCGTCGTCGTCCGTGGTCGCTGGCGTGCGCTCAAAGCCGGCAAAGGCGTCGCTGAGGGATCTCATCTGGCGTCCTTCGGCAACGTCATAGTCGAACGTTCGACTCCGCTTGCTGCGGCGCGGTTGTTCTCGCTGAGCCGACTCTTCGTCGATTTTCTGTAGGAGGAAGCGGACGACTCCGCCACCCTTGCGGCACACCGACTGCGAAGCGACCGGCGTGTTAGCGACAAAAATAGGCACTCGAGCGGATGAGAGGGTGACGCACGGAGACACCCGCAAATGTTTCCGTCTGCTGCAGCGCGCTGTCGATCAAGGCGCGGGTCGCGGTGTCCTCCTCGCTCCCCTGCGTCTGCAAAAGGTCGACGCCGAGCACGATTGCGGCAGAAATGACTTTGACGTTATGCCTACGCCGTGCGAGAGTCATTAGTCAGTGTTCTCCTCTGCACGGCAGGCGAGAGGGACAGACGCACCCTGCCCAATTGATGCGGCAGCCAGGTGTGGCGTTGATGGCGAGGATTCGTTTGGCGTACTTCAAACACTGCGCGCGCGAGTATGCGTATCGGCTATCCGTCGCAGCGAGAACTGGAAGATGACAGCGGTGTCAGCGGGCGCGGATCGTTCGTAGCGGAAGAAGAGAGCGCACCGAGAAATGGCCGGTGCAAGCGAAGCAGTTCAGCGGCGAGGCAAAGATTGATGAGCACCGCGCGCATATGCGTGAGGCTCGGCGGGAAGCCGACGTGGACTCGACCGGCGCTGTCGATCGGGAGCATGTACACCGACGGCAACGATCTCTCGAACGCGATCAACTCGTCGTCAAGCTCGAGAATCTCTTGATAGGCGCAGGGTGCAATGCCAAAGGCCTTGTCGGTCTGATTCGAGGTTGTACGATTAGCGACGACTCGTAATTGACATCGCTACGAGAAAGTCACCTACGATTTTCTTGACGAGCAGGGCGAGTTCCGCTCGGACGACCGAAGAGGTCATGAGCGTCTCCTGGAACGTTGCCGCGTTAAAGCGTGCGCGAACGCGAGCTTTCGCAGCCCTTTCGTCCATCTCGAGCTCACTAAAACGCAAACCATCATCAGACTCTGTCTTGGGAGGCGAAAAGCGTGGAACAAACGACGTACTCGTCGTGACAGTCGAGCGGGAATTTGCAATCGATGTATCGCAGGTCGAACTGCGACCAGATGCGGCCCGTGCCCTACAGTGCCATCGTCAGCGAATGTACGAGACGATGGAATGAGTGATGACGACTTACCGTAGTGATGGTCATCGAGAGGGCGAAAAGGCACCAGAACGCACGCCGGCGTTCCTCGCGCTCGCGGAAAGAGTAGCCGCTCTGTCCGCCTTGCACCGGATCCCGATTCAGCCCGAGGTCGAACGCAGCGTGCACCGCCAAAGAGAGCAGTGACATGCCGGCAGTTATCGTCTCGCCGGTCGTCATGAACTGCGAAAGACGTGGATGAGTTGTTGGGGGATAAGAAAGCGCGACGAGTCGGCGGACTAACCACGTAAAAGGACGCAATGACCGCGGCAGCGCGTATACCGTCCAATCGGGGCTCTTCGACAAACTGCAAGCCAGGGAAAGACGGTCAGTAAGGCGTCTGCGAGAGTACTGCAGGTTTGACTCACCTTTCCGGCCAGCAGTGACAGCGAGGCGGCTCGGACCCATCGCTCGACTGTCGCGGTTCGAGAGCCGGTAAAGCCTCGGGCTTTCGCTTGTTTGTTCGTCATGCTTGCCAACCCGGAAGCGCAGATGCCGAGGATCATGGCGAGGAAAAGCGGGTCGACTGAGGCGGCGCGTTCTTCCAAGTCTGGCATTTCCAACGATGCCTTGAACGCTGGCCAGCGAGCTTCGATAGCGGATAGACTGACAGGCGCGCAGTACCAGTGAACATACTGCAGGTCGGGTGCGTTGAGGAAGAGTCAGAACCGCCTTTTGACCAGAATTAGTTGCGGAAACACGCGAGACACGTACCTGAGCGTAAAAGTCGAAAGCCGTTCGCAGTTCTCGAGTAGAGGGAAGAAGCGGGAGTATGGACGACATGGACGGTCGCGGACTCGAAGGCGTAATGATCGGTGCGGGACCTCCGGAGCCTCCATGGCTATCTTCGCTCGAGGTGTTCGAGTCGGGCGGACTCGGCGCGGCGTCGGCCGGACTCAGGACGGCGAAGGGTACGTCGATAGAAAGTCCCGCACGGTGTGTGAAAGTCTGAAGGAAGCGCTTCGCCTCTGTGATGAAGGAATCGCCGCTGCGACCGCCGGGTGCGAACGACTCGGACCCAGTCGGCATGGGGGGCATGATTCCGGTCAAGGCGAGTTCGGACAAGGCAGCACAAAGATCCTGCGCCCCGAGGTTGAACTTGATGCCGGCATCGCCGTCCGTGTCGCTCTTTTCCGCGGGTGGCGGGCCCGAGGGCGAGTGCCGGTTCGGTTGCTGATCGGGCGGCGAAGGGCTCCGAGTCGCTTTGGTCAAGGAATCCAGCAGCCCTTGCAGCCTGTCGACTTGTGCGCGCAGTTCTTGCAGGTCGTTGTCGTTGCGGACGGTATAGAGTGGTGTGGCATCTCTGCGTTTTTCAGGACCGGTCAGCAGCCTCGTTCCCCCTTCGACGGACGCACTCGAGTCTGACACGCACCCTTCCCAGACGCAGCCTTCCGGTTCCCCTCGCTCGACGCACGACGAGCATGGCATCGACCGGTTGCATCGCAGCTTCTTCTTGCGACAAGGTGTGCAGGACGCTGGAACCCGCTTGCGCGGCGCCGGTCCACCATTCGCCCTCTTCTTAGACGATCCCGAGTCTGTACTCGAGCGCTTCGAGTCTGGGATGTAGCCGTCGTCCGAGTTGGTCGAAGCTTTGGCGCTGGTGCGGACGGGACGCGCCGACCAAGCAGGACTTTGCGAACCCGAGTTGGAACCGGCAGACGAAATTTGACCGACGTGAGCGTTTGTCGGGCGAGCTCCAGCCGATGCAGTGTGATGCTGTGTTTCGATCTGCTGGTAAGCTTCGCCGGCGGAGGCCGAGTCGGCGACCTGGTGCTGGTACAAGGCGGTCGGGGAGACTGTGTCGACGGAGTAGCCCGGCAGAACGTACGTTCGCGCGTCGGCAGTCTCGCCGTCGTAGCTTTCGCGGTGCGCTGCAACACGATAGAGAGTCAGGACGAACACAACAAAGATACGGACTCGCTCGGAAGGCGCCGGCGAATCGAGAATGACAGCGCGAAGGCACTCACGATTGCTTCGCTCAGCGTGATGATTACGCATCGCAGGTTGATGCTCGTAGATCTGGTAGTGGTCTTGCGGCGGCGGCGGAGCGTAGGCAGTCTGAACGCTGTGCCACCGATACGCTTGACCATCCGTCATGGCGCCCTCCTGAGAAGTGCGCAGTCCGGCCGTCAGACCCTTTTTCACGCCACAGGACTGAAGCACCGCTTTGGCAGAGCGCGCAACCCACGAGATCGTTTCTACAGAGTATTCAGGAATGTATTGTCAGAAGGCGATTCCCTGAGCGGCGAGGAAAAACCAAACGCTCGGTTCGGCGCCACAGCTTCTGGACGCGAATCGCTTTGAACCAAGTGCAGACGAAAAAAGCTCACGTTCTTGCACACGGTTTTGGTGGTCCACCCTTGGATAGCTTGGGGGAGCGCCGGAAGTAACCGATTCAGGCCACTCTTTGCGCGCGCGTCGACTCGATCGAACAGATGGAGATGCTGTAGGGAACGAGAGTCAGCGACTAGACCTGCCGGGCGCCCGATGCATCTGTACACTCACTCCGAAGACCGTATATCAAAGATGCAGCGAGCTACACGAGCGATAAGCAGGATCTCCACAGGGGAAGCGGTCAGTGTGGGGAGGGGGGCAGCGCAGCAAGGTCGTGGGTCCTCGTCGTCGACGGGAGAGCAGAGACGAGGTCGGCGGGTTCACGTCCACTCGCAGCAGGTGTCGAGGAGCGAAAGAAGCACTCGCACGGTGCAGGAACTCTGTCAGCTTCGGACTCGAAGAGCTGGTGAAAGGGTCCGACTTTCGCTTTCGTTCCCCAGGTCCGGCGGTGCCTAGACCGAGAACGCCGACGCGATCGACCGTCCATTCAGGACCAGAATGTACGCTGGGATGCTCCGGGGTGACTTGGGAGGACCTTCAGAAGTGGGCAGACGTCACAGTGTACGGAAACGATGTTGCATTCGACACGCTCATCTCGCAGAACGGAGGGAGATGAAGCCAGTGGGCAAGCGAGTGGTGCAAGTGGGTAACTGCATGCGGGCGAACGGAGTTGTCAGGAGGTTTTGTCCGCGTTTTCACCCGGCACGCGAGCGGACAAAACCATGTCTCTCGGACTTCCGACGGTCGTCCGCGTACGTTTTACAAGCTCAAGTTCGCCCAAAGATCTCCCCTTCGCTCCTGCTTTCGGTTCGGATGTCCTGTACTGTCGCGTCAGCGGCGTCACGCTTAAAGCTTGGGTTGGACGGAGTTGCCAGCTGCGCACCAGCTATAAGCTACACAGCCTGAAGTTGACATGAGCAGACTGATCCGCTTCCTGCGTGCGCGTCTCGCATGCTTTTCTCGTTCGTCGATAGAGCCTCTCAGAGCTGTCCTACCCGTACAATGAAATGTTCCAAGTGATATCGCTGTCAGGCACGTCGCATCACCAGCTACTGTACACGGGCTCTTTGTGCTGCCATCACACAGCATGTTAAGGAGCCCTCGTTCGATTGCTGCCCGCGATTCGTCGTCCGGTCGCGTCGACCAAAGCTGCTGTACATGTTATTGTTGGTATACCACGTTGTCCAAAGCAACTCTTCCCCCCATTGCCACAGCTCTAAAGAACGAGACCACCCGCATACGCGCGCGCTCAGCATTTGCGTGCTGTGCTGGCCGGCTTGCAGTCTTTTCGCCTCGCAGGGCTGAAGGGATAAGTTTTGGTGCTGGTGCTTCCCATGCTGGGCGAGGCGAGCCAGCTCGGGCGACGACGAGTCCAATCAAGCAGGCGGCAGCAAGTCGAAATCTGCCGCGAAAACAGGTGGGGCGCATGGAAACAGCTCTCGCGTCGGCGTTAGCTCCCCGCCAAGGACAGCATAAAGAGTGCGAGGCCGTCACAGGTCTCTTGTTCTCGGCCTGTGCGCAGAGTCCGATGCTCCGAGCAGGCTATTCAGCTTGACCGTCGAGCTTGACCGTCGAAGAGGAAATGCTGCCACAGCGCGGTCGATCATTCACCTGGGTTTGCGTGCACTGTCTCGCACAATTGTTGACCCCAGGGTGCTCTGCCTGAATCGCAAAACCGATATACTGTACGTAATGAAGCGAAGCACCGCCGCGGCGTGATGAAGCAAGGACCTACATCGATGATGATTGCGCTCAGATGGGGAAACTACACAGGTCGACCCTCAATCAGTCAAGATCCCGGACATGAACGCAGTGGATATCACGGATAGAGGTATCTGCATAGCAAGCATTTTGTTCGGTACATTTAGAGACCCTTCGAGTCGCGCTTCGGCTTTCCTTGTCCGAGGTCGTTGAGCCACGCGAACCCAGCTGACGAGGACAGGAAAGGCATCAGTTCCTTCCGCTCGGCGTACAAAACAATCTGGTCCGGCAGGTTGTGGGCTGTCCAAGAACTGTAGCCCAGAAGCCGCAATTGTCGCCGCGCGGGAGAAGGAGCGAGCGAGCTTACCGTTGAGGTAGGTCGCGTAGCTGAGCCAGGCGCAGTACGGAACGAGGCAGTATGCCGTTCGGGGGTCGACCTGGTACGCCTTGGATGTGAGGAGGAAAGCGCACGGGGTCAGGAGGGAGATGTCGAGGAGCGCCAGCAGCGGTTTCCTCATGCCGAAGAAGATCTGCAGCGCCAAAATCAGTCAACATGAGCTGTCACATCCACGTGTTAAATGGAAGCGGACGACTCACCGGCGACCAGAGCATGTTGAGCGCAAACTGCCCCCAGTACAACTTGAGTGCCGAGTCGGCGAGGGCGCGCATCGGCGACCCCGGAAGCGAAGCGTCGTACTTGTTGACGATGAGGTGACTCGCCCAACCCATCGCGAGGTACAGGACGGTCCAGGCGGCCGGGAAGGCCCACGAGGGCGGCACCGCGGGCGGGCGGTTCAGGGTCGGGTACCAAGTCTTGACGGAGCCGTTCGAGCCGGTTCCGTCGATGAAGCCGAGGACGAGCGGGAGTCCGACCTGCAAACATAGGCATCAGCTTCGGCGGTTCAAGATATTGCGAACGGGACGCAATGCAGACTCACTGCGATGGCGGGGTTTCGCGGAATCGCATACAAGAGGGCTGGGAGCTGGAACGGCATCGTGATGAAGCTGCGACCAGCATATCCGCGTCAGTGTACTCCTCCGTATCTTTTATCTGGCAGTCGCGCCTCTTGCTCATCCCGCATCCTCTTGCCGCCGAGTCCCCACATCGCTCCCGACGCCGTCTTTAGCGCGCACTCGAGACGTGCGTGCGACGCCCCACCCTCCAAGTAACTTCACTCCCTGAGCGGATATCTCTCTCCTCCACCTGTCACGCCGCCTTGTGTGAACGGGTTCGCCGCTTCGAGCTGAGGAACCGATGACGCGGGTGATTGAAGCCGCGGGCAGGGACGGTGGAGCCGGGACACAAGGCATGCCCGCAATGCCGGAGCAGACGCAGCACTCACTGGCGTATGAATCTGCACTGCCTGTGTCTGGTCGAAAGGGGTGAATAACAGCGGAAGCAAAGGTGGGCTTGCCGAAGTTTAAGCCAGCCAAACCCTTCCTTCGGAGAGCTTCCGACACGCAGGAACTAGATGTAGAGGGCAGATACATTGCGAATACGATAAAGTCAAGAGTAAGGCTACATATTTGCAGAGGTCCGAGGCAATGTCTGTAAAGATGCGCTACCGGAGGACAGGAAAATAGGGTACGGTTGGAAAGGCGAAAGGAGGAGTCGGGTATATCGAGGAGCGGGTACCGGGCCTACTGCGGCATGATCGATTGCGGGTTGTGCAGTATCCCGTTCGGGTCGTAACGCGATTTGAGGGACGCCAGGCGGTTGTACTGGCTGCCCCAGTACAAGTTCTTGACCTCGTCGAAGGACAGTTGAGGGTCGACATAGTTGACGTAGGCTGCATACCCGTCCGGGTCGGATGAGACGCTCGACCAGCCGCGCGAGGTCATCCCGTTCACGAGCGTGTCGTACATCCTGGGAAGTCCGGGAAAGCGTTTCCGTCAGCATCGCTTCCGATTGAACGAGAACTTTTTGGCGGAAAGGACTAACCCTTGGACAAACTGTATACCATCGTCGGTCGGATACGGGTTACCATAAGTCGGCGAGCTCGCGTAGAGCTGGAAGTTCAAGAACTTGTCGCGGTGACCGAACGAGGACTCGTTGAGAGAGATCGAGTTGATGTACGAGTTGCGCCCGCCGTAAAGATCCGTTTGGACTGCCGGCGCCTTGATTAACCTTTGTTCTTCTTCATCACAGTTGCGTAGAGGAAAGGTATCTCACCGAACCAGTTGGTGGAAGTGTTGGCGGTGAACAAATAGTCGAAAAAGGACTCGACCACGTCGACCGAGATCGGGATCGTCGAGGGGGTACTCAAGCTCTTGGCATAGAAGCTATCCCGAGAGACGAGCATCTGACCATGCGTGCTGAGGTCGTCCGTTCCCGCTAGCTTCTTGGCGCTGTCGATCCACGACATGCTCTCGACCGTCTCGGTGTACCCAGGCGGGAGTTCGTCCTTGAGCGGTTGAATCACGCCCCAGAATTCGGCTTTGGGGCCGTACCAGACTCCCGAGATCTCGAACGACTTGGCGCCCGTCGTGGCCTGCAGGCCCAAATTGGCCGGCGCGGACAGGTTCCCAAACTCGGCGAACGAGTTGAACGCCGTTGCAGCATTGACGGTCGAAGGCGAGTCATAGTAGTATGAGTAGGTGACCGCAGTCGCGGGCGCATGATGCGTCTCGAGGTGGTACGTGGTGACGATGGCAAAGTTCGGGGCGGCGCCGTTCAGAGCCCAGAAGAGGTCGGGGCTCTTGTCGCGCGTCAGGTTGGTGAAGGAGGTGCCGTTCGCGAGCACGACGTCGTAAGCGATGACTTGGTCGCTGGTGAAACCCCACATGCGACTCGGGAGGCCAAAGCCTGTGAGATTGGCCCAGCCAGGATCAGTACAAGAGAACCGCGCGTGCGAGTGAATTGGGCTCGATCCTCACCGCCAAAACCGGCGTGACCTCCGATTCCAACAGCCTCGCACACTCCAGCAGCGATAGCCCGTCCGTGGTCATTCAGCGCTAGGTAGATGTCTCCGAGTCGGTTCCCGGCTCCGATACTCGCTCGACCGTTCCCGTCGACGGAGATGTTGCGAAAGTTTCCGAGATCGATGATGAGCGCTCCGTTGTCGCCACCGAGGCCGTAGGAAGCGTACGAGTGCCCTCCGCCGCGAGCTGAGACCTTGACGCCCGCTTGAGAGGCGCAAGACAGCGCTTGCGCGATTTGTTCCTGCGAAGACGGGTACAGGATCGCAGTCGGTTCCGGTTGCAGGCGTTGGTTGTAGGCGGCTGTTTACATAGTACTCGCGGTCAGCATGACTGCGGTTCAAGGTGGTGTGGACCGCTCTTGGATGATACTTTGCCTCGGCCTCTCCGCTCGCGGTCTAAAGAAATTGGGACTTGCCGGAATCGCTGGCATAATCGCTCGAGCTGGTCGTGACGGGGGACAGTCCGGCGTTCCACAAGCAGTCGTACACTCCGCCGTCGCCGCGCGTCCACAGCGGGACAGCGGCAGCAGAGTCGACGAGCGAGAGCAAGGCAGCTGCGGTCGTCGCCGCGAGGAGCTGAGGCGACAGCAGCATCTGGGGTAGCAGATCTCGAGCGTGTGCAGAGAGAGATGAACAAAAGAACGAGTGCAATCCCAAGAGTCTTTTGGGAAGGGCTTGCCGAGCGAAAGGAAGATGCCGGAGACTCCGGAATGACGCAGGACAAGACAAAATCGACCCTATATACAGAGAGGTCTTTGATGGCTCTTGCGCAGGTGATCAACAGCTTCTATTGTCACTATACCAGATCAGTCCGCGCGACAAAAGGCTCTCTGTGCTCTGAGCCAGCTCTAGCCTGAAATTTCGACAGCTGGCCGCGCGGACGTCGGCGGTCCTAAATTTTTTCGCGTAGGACAGGTTTCAGAAGCACTAGGTATTCTAAGATTTGCTGTATGCGTGACCTCCGTAGACTCGCATAAGAGAAACGAGGTTCGAGAGAAGGAAAAAGATGACCGAAAGCTCGAGGCGACGACGGAGCGAAGCGGGAACCGACTCGTGTCAAGTCTGCTCGATACTCGGCTCTTGCTAGACTCGAACGATGGGCAAGTCATCCAAGCGTACTCTCGACCAGGCTACGGCGTCCGACGCCGCCGCGCCGGCTGCGATGGAGGTCGACTCGGCCGCTCCGCCCGCTGTCGCTTCGCCGACCAAGAAGAGCAAGAAGGACAAGAAGGACAAGAGCGGCGCGGCCGGCGCTGCTGAGGGCGACGACAAGGAGGTCGGACTCGAGCAGCTCGCAGAGATCGCAAAGCCTCTCGCTGTCAAGAAGACGGGCAAGCACGTCCTGCGCTTGGTCAAGAAGGGTGAGTTCCTCACCTCTTGTCTGAACTCCTCGCCGGTCCCGTCCGGCCTGTCCGGTCTATTGCTGCAAGGTCTTTGCATGCCTGGACAAGCCCGCAGGCCCGGGCGAGGGTGTCACGTCCTGCCCGTTTCCGATGCCCCGACTGACATTCTGCACCGCCTCGCTCCGAAATCAGCCTCCAAATCTCGACACCTGAAGCGAGGCGTCAAGGAGGTCGTCAAGTCGATCCGCAAGGGCGAAAAGGGGTGCGTGGCCCGGATCGGAGAACGTACCGTGCTGCACGCGGAGCTGACCGTCTTGGCTGTTTCGCAGAATCGTTGTTTTGGCTGCCGACATCTCGCCTCTCGACATCCTCACCCACATTCCTCTGCTTGCGGAGGAGGCAAACTGCCCTTACATCGTATGTCCACCCTCTCTCGTTCCCTTCGACTGCGATCGCGGACACTGACGCCTTCTACGCGCACGCAGTGGGTCACCTCGAAGGAGTCTCTCGGTCTCGCCTCTTCGACCAAGCGACCGACATCCTGCGTCATGGTTGCTGAAAAGGGCATGAAGCGGAAAGCGGCCAAGGACGGCGAGGCGGCCAAGGACGAGTCGAAGGCCAAGGAGACGGAGAAGGAGTTCCAGGAAGAGTACGCAGGAGTCAAGAAGGAGGTCGAGTCGATGGTGCGTCACCGCAGTGTCTCATTTCGGTTTGCCTTTTTTTTTCCTGGTCCCTAGCCGCTGACCCCGAAACCGGTTCGATTCTTCAGGAGGTTGCCATCCCGACATACTGAGCGCGCATGTTCGCCTTTTCTCGTTTCGCCTCGATGTCGCCTTCTTTTCCCTTGCGCCGCGCTCCTCTTGTCGCCACGCAGACACCGGCGAAAGGATCTCGTACCCTCACCCGCATCTTATACTGTAATGTTGTCTTTGTTTTCCCCTCCCGATCACGGCTCGAGCAGGTCGACCTCGCCCGCGTTTCGCTGCTGCTCGTCAAGGCCAGTACTGCGCTTTTCAGCGTATTGGATGCTGCGGTATCTCGGCGAATGACAGTAGAGCTCTGCCTGCTGCAGTCGTCATACGCATCTTCAAACGTTCGACCGCAGAAGGAAGGGAGAGACGAGGCCGAGTTCGAGCAAAACCCAGGGGCCTTGTCCTAGAGGAGTCCTCAGATAGTGGCAACGAAACAGGCCACAGTTGCATGCCCTCGCCAGCCAGTGCTCGTACCAGGTCTATATATGTACATATATGCTGCTGATTAACGCTTGACCCATCTCAGATGACAATTTCTGCCGAGCCTTTTTGTCGGTCCGGGCCGGAAAAGCGGGGGAAAGCGGCGACGTCCACGCTGCAGCAGGCCGTGAAGAGGTTGCTGGCTTCGGATCGCGGTGCTGTTCGGACCGATTGCAGGAAGCACCCAGGGTTGGGTTGGCGTCGCTTAGATTGCTCCAGCGTCCCGGCCGTGCGGGAGAAGGCAGCCTCCAGATATGAGCGGACTCTATGATCAGCAGCAGCAACAGCAGCAGCAACCGCCGCCGCACCCGGTCTATAACCCGCCCGGCGTTCAATCCGGCAGTGCTCCCGGAGCTGACCGGTTGGGGAGCAACCCTACGGCGGCAGCAGCAGGCGGCCTCGCCTCTCCGAGCGGAGGAGGGCCGTCACCGTTCTCGCATCCGGGGCAACCGCTGCAGCCGGCGAACGAGCACGCGCACTCGATCGTCCATAGCCTGTACGGGTCGACTGGACCGGCCACCGGTCCTAGTGGACCCCCTGGCCCGGGCGGCGGCGGAGGAGGTTACTACGCTTCGAACAATACGGCCATGGCGGCGGCGAATTACGGCATCGCGCCGATGCATTCCTCGCCGGGCTTTCCGCCCATGGATCATGCGGGACACGCCATGTTGCCGCCTATGCATGCCCAGCCACCGCCGCCGCCATCGTCGTCGTCGTCGTCGCGCCGCTCCCTCGGATCGGGAGAATATCCACAACAACCTCCGTCCGCCGACGCACAATCTCGCTCGTTCCAGCGCGCCCTCGCGCATTCCGCAGGTCCATCCTATCTCGCGCAGCAATCCCCGCAATCGCATCCGAGAGTTCCGACTCCAGCAGCTACTGCGTACCCACTTGCGTCTGCGAGCGGAGCGCCCTCTGTCTCGTCGACCAGCTCCGCTTTGAACGCGACTGGATCTCACTCCCTCGATACGTCGCCCAGTCAGCAGCATGCGACCGTGCCGTCGACTTCCTCTTCGGGAGACGGCACCAGCTCGCAAGAGACGACCAAATCGCGCAGTGCCATGGCGTGCCAGCTTTGCCGGTGAGATCTCTCGCCTCTCTCCGAACGACTCATCCGGAGTAACTGATCGTTCCCGGAGCGCCCACAGACGACAAAAGATGAAGTGCGAAGGTCCGAGCAAGTCGCCCTGTCGTCGGTGTCGAGCGGCCGGAGTCGCTTGCGTCTTTGAATCGGCGACTTCAGCACTACCCAGGGTCAGATCCGGTGGGAATGCCGCCCAGAGCTGGATCGACGGGTGAGTGCGCTTGTCCACATCCGCTCGCACTTCACACGCATTGACCGCCGCCTGCGCATTCGGGTGATTAGGCGCTTGCAAGCTTTCGAATCTCGCCTTTCCATACTCGAGGACTCGGCGGCCGGACAATCGGGCGCTCTCGTCCAGCGCGCTTCGAGCGAAATTCAGCCGGTCCCTCCCGAGATGCTGTCGGCACACGAGCGCCGGATCGCCGCCCTCGAGCAGCAGCTGTACACGCTGCAATTGTCGATCGCCCGGACCCAACCACAACCGCCGCCGCCGGCGCCACCGCAGTCCAACGTGCCACCGATGGGCATGTACGGCTCATCGTACCCGGTTCAGCATGGAGGGATGACGGCGTACCCGCCGGGGATAGGCGAATACGGCTCGCCCGGAGTGGTACCGCCTCACAGCGCCAGGAGCGATGGCTACCCGTCTGCTCCGAAACACGAACCCGGCTTGAACAGCAGCACCAACGGCCTCAAGCATGCAGAATCTGATGCGGACGATGAACACCGCGGCAAACGCTGGAAAGGCGAACCCGGGTACGGCGAGTCCGACTTTATCGCGCGCGGTCTCGTTAGCGAGGAGGAAGCGACCATGTGTTTCGAATCGTGAGTCCGGCGCTGCTTCTCTGTGTTCCCCCGCGTGCGATTCCCGCTCAAGAGAACGAGGGTCGTAGGCGTTCACGTATCCCGGGCATTGTCCTGACCGATGGACTGAAAAGACAACGTGATCCCCCTCCTTCGTACCCTCCGCGTCAATGATCCCGCCTTCTCCTTTCATCGATACCTGCGCATGTAATATACCAACTGCTCGCCCTATACCCCTCATCTATACCATCCCTTTTCTCTCCGTTCGCCGCCTTCTTGCAGATACCATCTCACCTTTTCCTACTCGGACACCAACGACGATGCCCCTCGCCAGACTCGCCTCTCGTTCGAGGAGACTCGCCGTCGGTCCCCGTTCTTCCTCGCCGTCGTTATTTCGATCGGCGCCCGCTCCTTGTCCCGCTTCGACACTTTCCACGTCACGTTCCGCGAAGCGCTCCGACTCGCGAGGCAGACTTTCCTGCCCGACGCGTGGATGTACGATAGCGAACTCGGGCTCGGGAACCCTCATACCCGTCCGCCGACTCTGTATCCAGCCTACGCGCCGACGTGGCCGACCCCTGCCATGGCCCGCGCTCCGCACATTGTCGACACGACCGAGTTTGAACCGCGCCTGTCGACTCTCTCGCTCAAGGCGCTCGTCCTCTTGGGCTTGTATCACGCGATGCCCGAGCTCCTCATGCATGCGTGGATCTCGGGGTACCGATTCATCTGGCCCTCCTCGTTACTCGAGTACGAGCACATGACGAACGAAGAACGCTCGTCCCTGCGAGGCTTGCGGAGCATCAACATTGCTCGCGTGGGCATCATCGCGTGTCTATGGCACTCCTTGTAAGCAGAGCGGGCGTCTGATATGTCGTCGGAAAAGTTTTACTGACGTTCTCGCGGCCTAATCACAGCTACACCTATGTGCGGCATCAGCTCGGCTTTGTCAATCACACTCCGGATCTCGTGCGGCACCATCTCGAGGTTATCAGCGACTCGGTCTACGCCGAGCCCGTCACCGACATGGTCATGCGCACGAACCTCGAACAGAACGTCATCCTCTTCGAGGCGTTCAAGAAGCTCGGTCCGGCGATGCGGCCCGACCCGCCGACGGCTGCCGAAGTCTACGAGACGATCGAAAAGTCCCTCGCGCGGCTTGACGAGTGGCAGGAGAAGCACAAGCATGCGATGATCACCGTCAGCCAGTGGGGTGACAGTCCAGAGCGTGAGTGCGGTCGCGCCTGATTTCTTCCGTGGGGCGACGAATAGCTGACCGCCGCGTGCCACCTGCGATGACAACCCGCCAGTCAAGCACATTGTGCCGCTGCACCACGGTCGAATGTGGCTGCTGATGTACATCTACACGTGCATCCCGCCCGACCAGCTCGACTTGACGCTGCCGAGAACTCGCGAGTTGGCACGCATGTCGGTCGAGTCCTCGCTCATGATCCTGCGGTGGGGCGTCGAAAGTCGGGTCTGGATGCCGTGAGTCGCAGAGTGTTGACGCTTTCGTTCGTCGAGAGAACAAGACTGACAAAGGTACTCGCTCTGACAGGTTCAGCGTCGTCGGCAACTACGTCCACATCGTCCAGGTGCCGTGCGCGATCTTCCAACTCGCCACCTGCGCGCGCTGGTACCCCGACATCCTCGACTGCTCCGTCTTGCGCCCCCTGCTGCATCGCCTGCTGCAGCAATGCGACGCGACCATCAACGGCGCCGGCGGTACCGCTCGCGAAATCTCACGCGCTCGGCGGACCAAGATCGAGGTGCAGGAACTGGACCGCCTTGCGTTCGACCTCTGCGGAGACGAGAACCCGTCGAGCAACAAGGCATGTCCGCTTGGGGGCTCTAGTTCGCTGGGATCGGCGGCGGGATCGATGGGCAACGACGAACCGGCAACTGGCGGGCTGTTCGGCCAGGAGATCACCGCCAGTTTGGCGTCCTTGCGCCTGGAGCTCAATCTGTCCGTGTTCAATCTTCTTTTCCCGCAGACTCCTCGTAAAGCTTGGCTGACGCGCGACTCACTTCCGCAGGTGGGCGAAGCCGCTACAAGCTTTCGAAGGAGATGACTAAACCACTCGAGCATGGCAAGATTGTATATAGAAATATTTGATGAGTACCTACCGAATCAAGCATGATACCTTGTATTTGCAGCTCTTACGCTGTTTCTCCAAGGGGGAGGGACAGAACGAGCGTGCGAGAGTAGCCGAGGAGGAGGAACATGTGCAAACTACATAGATGCCCGAGCGATGGACCCTTGAGTGTGCCTTCATTTCCAAAAAAGGCCGCCGTGTCGATACCATACAGCTTTGCTTTGAAGTGACGGCGCTTCTCCATCGATTTTCTGCGGACCACGATGGCTGAGCTGTGCGATTCTGTGACAGCCCAGGACAGTCCGAGCTCCGGACACATGCATGTATGCTCGGGAAGAGAGAGGCCCAGGCATGACGGTCCATTTGGAGGACAGCAAAGCGGAAGAATGGGTCATGAAGTTTTTTTACACCGCGAAATGATTATGCTAATCTAAAGAAAGCTCGGAAATGGATTTGAATTAGGCGCCCTCTGCTCGCGCCACCTCTCCCTCGACGATACCCGCTTCGACGTCTTTCTCCGTCTGCGGGATCGTACCGCCGACAGGCGCCTTATCCGAGACTGGTGCGGTACCTGCCTCCTCCTTCGGCTTCGAGTCCTCCTTCGGCTTCTTGATGGAGATGTTCTTGATGAAGAGCGCGCAAGCGATTCCCAGGACGAAGTAGGCGACCGGGATGATGAAGATGATTTGCAGGCTCTTGACGTAGGCAACGACGGCGTTTTGGATCTCGTCCGCCGGCAGGTCCCAGATCTTGAGCGGAGACTCGGCGATGACCTGGAGCGGGACGTCCGGAGCGTACGAGCCAAAGTTCTTGGTCAACTGGGTCGAAAGCGCAGCTTGTCCGATTGCGAGCGAGATGGTGCCGCCGAGGAATTGGCTGAAAGAGGCGAGTCCGGTGGCCTGAGCGACGAGGCGCATGTTGTCGCGGAATTCGGCCTGCATAGCGAAGAGACCATTCTGCATCGTTGTCCCGACGCCAACTCCGACGAGAACTAGTCGTTGAGGGCCATCTTGCGTCAGTAGAAGGGAAAGACGCAGAGTTCGAGTGCAATTGCTCACTCTGATAACCGATAATCTTGGCGTTGGCCGTCGTGGGGCTGACAGTGTAGAGCAGGCCGGCACCAATCGCTCCTGGAATCGGACCGAGCACGAGGAAGTACCAGTAGCGACCAGTCATCGACACGATGCGCCCTGCGACGACAACAGAGATGACCACCGCCAGCATGAAGGCGAGGACTGCGTGTGTTCGGAGTGAGCCACCGCATTCTCGGTTAGTGCGCTTATATCCACTCACTGTCGATGCCGGACTTGGTGGCGTCATGGTGGCGGACTGCCTGGTAGTAGACTGAGGAGAGCGCACGTCAGCCACGCGTTGACGGTTCCGATCAATGCTGAGACTCACTCGGAATGTAGTACGTAAACATGAGGAGGGCGCAACGCGTAAAGAAAGCGGATCCGCAAATGGCGTAAACGGAAAGGGATTTGAAGACCTTGGGCGGGACGAGGGCGCGGTCGCCCATCCAGCGCATCCAGAAGACGAGGGCAATGGCGGTCACACCGGCGACGACAAAGCATGCGATGACGGCGCCCGAGTTCCACGGCTTCTGGTTGCCGCCCCATTGCAGAGCGAGGACGAGGCAGGTCACTGCGCCGAGAACGAGGGTTGCGCCGATCCAGTCCATCCGGAGAGTCTGGTGAAGGATATCGCGCGTCGATCGCTTCGTCGGGTCGGCGCCGAGCGGCAGGGACGACTTGAGCATGAGCGTGGCGATGACAAGAGTGACTCCTCCAACGGGAAGGTTGATGTAACTATGGGAGCGGCAACGAGAATCAGTTCTCCGTCTCTTCCGGCAAATTTCAGCGATCATGAACTCCGGAAGGATACGTACAAACACCATCGCCAAGTGACATGATCCGTGAATGCGCCGCCGATGAGGGGTCCCTGCGATGTGGTAGAGTAAAAAGGTTAGCAGGTGCAGGATTCCTCGTAGGAGTGAAGCCGCTCACGATAACGCTGGACAGACCAAATACGGCGCCAAACTGCATGACGCAGGGTGCAAGAGGTCAGGAGCTAATTCCAAGGATCACCAAGAAAGGTGAGGAGGAGAACGCACGGCACCAAAGAGCTTTGGTCGATCCTCAAGCAGCGTAACCTGAGCGAGAATCTGGAGCGCCGACACCTGCGCGAATTAGAGAACTCGTTAAGGAGGTTCAACGACGAGGTCGGAGTAAAGCATTGAAGAGCTTCACGAGTCGTAGAACCAGAAGGTCAAGACTTACGAAAATGCCGGCAGCGCCGATACCGCTAATAGCGCGTCCCCAGATGAGCTGCATCACGCCGTTCGACGCGCCGCAAATGACTGATCCGACCTCGAAGATGGTGACGGATCCGATCATGACCCATTTCGCCGGGTAGATTCGCAGGAACTGGCCGAACCATAGGATGAAGGCGGTCTGGGTGAGGATGAAGGAACTCGAGACCCATCCCTGCTTATCGAACGAGTTAAAGTCGGAGGCGATTCGAGGCAGAGCAGTCGCGAGGATTGTTTGGTCGAGAGCGATCAGGAGAATCGACAAGAGAATCGATCCAAACACGACGGCGAGTTTCCCTGCAAGAGTGGGTACAATGGATTAGCGTCCTGGTAAGGAGATGGCAGGCAACGCGAATGGGGGATTTATCGGCGAGGAAGTCGCGGTGCGCCGATTTTTAGAACAAGAGAGGAAAACTCGGAACTCACTTCCTCGGAGGATCAGAGACGGGTCTTGCTTAAGACCTCCATGTTGCGGACCTTCTGGTGCTGCGACCTGGGCTGCCGGCGCTCCCCTGGCGGGGACTACAGGCGGTTCCGCAGACGCGGTGGAGGCGATCGAGTCTTTGCGGTTCATGTCAGCGTGCGAGTGAGCTAGTGTCTGTGTCGGTGAGGCCGCACGGGTGGATGACATGCTCGAAGCAAGCGGCAGCTACGCTTTGAGTGATTAAGAAGAGGGCACAGTACGGAGAGCTTCGCTCGATCTTTGGGCGTGAAAACTTCGGGCGAGTCGACGGAGGGTCCGTCGGCCTCCGGGGTCACAGGAGCAGCCAAGCTGCTTCGTCAGCGGATCGACGCGGCGGATCCGCCGATATCCCCGACAAGGTTCCCCCTCTTCGATCAACTTGAATGACAAAGTTCCGGCCCGAAACCGCGTAATCAGCACGTCGGGGTGTGGAGCACGTCCATAATTGGTTTCGAGAGTGAGAGCATGGCTCCAATAGAGATCGAGCCGTGTGGTGCTGGTGACTGGACACGATAAGCATGTGGCGATAAGCTCTGTAAGCCGGCAGAGGTCGGGACAAGCGACTCGTAAGCGTCGGCACAGTCACAGAGGGCCCGGCATTCTCTCCGTGAGCTCGTGAGTGGTCGCAGCAGCACGCAACAGCCGTGTTCATCGCCCAACCAGCTGAAGCGGTCCGCAGGAGGGAGAGAGAAAGGCGAAAGAGGCGCTCCCGGCGCAGCCAAGTACGATGCCGAAGCTTTGGCGGCGCTTGAACCTCCGTCCAATATCAATGGCGGCTGGTCAAGGCCTTTTTCCGTGCACAGTATCTCTCTCTAAGCTTTCGTCGACGTCAAGAGTAGCTAGTAGATTGTTCCTCATGAGAGAGCTGCCTGTTTGAAACAACAAGAGATTCCAGCGCCGATCTACCAACACGCGCAAAGGAAGAACAGGGGCGCGCTCAAACAGGAATGATGGGTGTTCGCTCGACAGAACCTGAAGAAAGACGAAGTTTCGGAAGGAGTGGTAGGACCCAGCGGCGCAACACCGCCTTGACCGCGAGGAGGGACAACCCCAAAGTCGAGGAAGGTCCGCTTCGGAGTGTACCGGGGGGCGCAAACGCGGAGAGCGTGTCGAGGGAGAGGTAAGGATCATGGCGGAAGTCGTAAGGGGAGCTGCCGGGCGGCAGATGAAAGAGGTCCGGATGGAAGGGGTCGTAATATACAGAGGCGTACATGTTGGCGTGCTGTGCGTTAACCAGTCTGCGATGGGTCGAAGGTGCGTCAGCGCTTCAGGACTAGTAATACGAAAAGAGGTACGGCGGGCGCACCGAAGGATAAATAAGAAGACGGCGATCTGAGCTCCGCAGGCGATCGCGAACCAGCGAGCGCGGTGCTGCGATTCTCGCTGGAGGGTCTGGCCCACCGCTTCAGAGACCTGTCGCCGTGTATCCAGCTGATCAGCACCCGAATCTTTACGAGCGACGCCAGGCGGCGCGCTGGAAAACGCACCTGATCGCCGACGAGTTGGCCGATGCCTTCTATACTGCGCTTGAGCTCCTCCATGCGGGTTCCGAGCTCGTGTTCGAGTTCATACGTCTCGACAAGCTGATGCATCATCTCTGAGCGGTGGCTCTGCGAGTCCCGACTCGAGTCAGCTGGGTTGCGGGTTAAAAGAAAAGAGGGTCCTCAGGATACGAGTTTCCGAATGCGCACCTGGTTGGCAGCCGTTCTGGCGTCGATCCCGTCCAACTCGGCATCGAGCGACTGTCGGCGCTGATCGCTGGCCTGCCGTCGTCGCTCGAGCTCTGAGCCAAGTCGCGCGGGGAGAGGGGGCTCATCCTTTCCCTCGGCCTGAGTCAGCTCAAGCCTGTCGTCCGGCGGCGGTGACGGCAGGACTTGCGGCTCGCGCGCGGCCAGCGTCTGCACCGCAGCCGAGAGCTGCGAAACGAGCTCCTTGATCTTGACGGAAGTGGACGACTCGTTCGCGGGTCCGTACGACTCGTTCTCTTGTTCCGGTCGGGGCCGCTGCGGCGGCGGCGGCTCGAACCGCAGAGGTTCAATCAACGACGGTTGCTCCTCCGCATGATGGTCTTGCCACGTGGGGGGTGAGGACGTGGAAGAAGGAGAAGCCCGTGGAGTCCTGGACAGGCTCAGGTCCGGTCGATGTTCCGGCGTCCCGCGTGGTCTTGGCGGTTCGACGCCTTCACGTCTCGGAGGGGTCGACGAGGCAGGCCGTTCCCATCCAGGTCTACGATTCGGTCTACTCGGCGAGACCGGATCATGTCGCGGAGGGCTGAGATGCGGCTCTTCTGGAGGAGGTGAGGCACGCGAGCGACGGAAGCGAGAAGGCGGAGAACGAGTCTTGGGGGCGGTGCGAGCCGCTTCTGGTGACTCAGGTGGTAGCGGTAGAGGAAGCGGAGGCAAGTCGGGCGAGGTCGAACGAGGGAAAGCGCCAGGCCCGGCAAAAGTGGACTGGTTCGCGAAAGATGCCGATTGCGGCGGTGGAGAGGGGCTGCGAGAAGGCGACGGTGATCGAGGAGGAGACTGATCCCGGTAAGTTGGCTCGGCAGCGAACCGAACACTGTTCCGCAAGTTGGCATGCGGATCTCGCACCGCCGCGACCTCGTCATCGTCTTCGGAATGGGAGAACGCTGAAGATTCGGCCATGGCGAAATCGATCGCGCTCCGGCCTTCGGGAAGAGTCGGAGTAGAGCGCGTGCGCTCCACAGCTTCGCGTGTAGCTCGGCTGACATCCTCGCGAGGGACGACAGGAGCGCCCTGATGCGACTCGGAATCCCGCTGCGCCTCGCTCAGGTGCTGCAGAGCGCGCTCGAGCTGACTCGGTCCCTCTTGATGATGCGCCTTCTCATAGTCCTGCACGTCCGACCGCGAGTAACCCTGAGATGGGTAGTCCCGCTCCTGCGGACTACGCCGTGGCACCTCGCGCTGGACGGGCAGAGACGACGAGGGAACGAAAGTGTAGTGACGTGGAGGGGCCGGGGTCGATGGCGGCTGCTGCTCCACGTATCGATTGTACGAAGCGGACAGACTCGCCGAGGAAAAGGCGGCAGTCGTGGCGGCGGCGGCAGCTCGCCTCGCGGCAGAATGAGCGAGCGCGCCGTCCGGTCCAGTGATGAGGCGCTTGAACACGTCGTGCACTTGCGTGCTGCCGACCGAATTGGGTGATTCAGTTTCGAGCTCGCCGTGTCCGTTTGGAGTACTGGATCGAGCGGAAGCGGACAGGCGAGGGGTCGAGACGGGAAGAATAGGTGCCGCCGCGGGATCAGACTCTCGCGACCTCTCGGAGGCCGAGACGCGCAGAGACTGTCGTCGTCGCGGAGTCGTTGAATGCGAGTGATGTTCTTCGCGCCGAGTCAGGCGCGAGTCAACGAAAGAGGCGAGGTCACCGATCCGACTGCGGTGGAGTTGTTGCGACGCGACCGACTCATCCTCGCTCGGGCCTCCGTCCCGCTCGAAGATACCTTCCATCCTCGGTCGAGGTGGTGGTCCCATAGGTTCGCTGAGCCGCGGTGAGCTCGCACGGAGAGTCGGGACGTCCTGCAAGCCCGAGTAGCGGGTCTTTGGTGAAGCGAGAGGCGGTTCGTGATCCCGGTCGACGAGGGTGGAGCTGCCGGTACTCGGCGGCGGCGCATATAGGTGCTCTCTCCGTAACGCCTCGAGGGTTCGTCGGTCGTGCAGCCCCGATTGCGGGTCGACTGAGAGCGGCGCGAGAGGTGCGGCGCGAGGAAGAGGAGGATCGACCGGGTCGGCGTTGTGGGCGAGTTGCAATAGACTCCGGCGCGTCAGCGGAGTTGATCTGCCGTCCCTGACCTCTTCACCTCCTGCGTACGCATTCTGCGGGTCGTGCGCCTCGCCTGCGATGCTGTCCGTGTCGCTGTCGTAAAGCGGCTCCGCACCACCAATCTCGCCCCTCTGCGTGGGATACCGCGTACGCAGGCCGCGTGCCTTGTTTGGCGTCGATGTCTGTGCCCTGCCCAAGTCGAACGACGGCTCGTCGTCGAGCGAGAGCGACAGGCTCATCGCTCGCGTCGAGGATTGTTTGGCACTCGGCGCGTATCGCGTCCGACTCGCAGCTGCTGGGCCGATTCGGGTAGAGCACGGGTAGGAGTAGCCCAAGTCAAGCAAGCTCTCAAGACGACATTGAACGATCGCCTATGCGTTCGTCGGGTTCTTCCAAGATGAAGAGTGCCGGAGGCGGCGGCACGGTGAAGTCGCAATTCTCTATATAGTAGGCATAATGCGACTAGATCGAATACGAAATTTGACAGCTCACGGTTCTGTTCCGATTTCTCCCCAACTCAGTGCCACATCGAATTCTGCGTAACTGCGGGCAAGAGGAACTGCCCACTCTCTCGTTATCCATCAACCTTCGGCCGGCGCACACGTTCATGACCCTGGCTTATATGGACATTGCATACGCAATCGCGTGGGCGCGGGACGCGCTACGCTTTGCCGCTCCGCTCGATGATTTGTCGGGCAGCTTCTTCGAGATCCGCAGCGACAATGTCGGGTTGGCCAAAAACGTCGTCGAGGACAAAGTGCTCTTCATACGTGACGAATGCAGTCTTGAACCTGCACACGCGCGCGAGCTGTCAACAAGGCAGCAGAGGTGGAACGAGACGGGCGCGGAGAAGTGGCTGCAAAGGCAGCAGCACCCTGCATCCGTAACTCACCCTGCTTTTTGGGCGGCAAAGAGATCCCTTTTGACGGACAGACACACTTGTCAGTCCCTTGGTCCGAGGCGCGCATGGTCAGAAAGCTGAAAGCCGACCTCAAACTGACCAGGTGTGCGACGCCACAAACCAGGACTCGTCGTCTGGTTCCACCCCCAGCCGTTTCCGAATCGCCGTATATACGCTCGGCGCGGGTTTCGCGACCCGGTCCTCGTCGCAGCTGTAATACTCCCATCTCTGGGCGACCTGGTCCCCAAACGCGCTTTTGAACAAGCCCTGAGTCGACTCGAGTCCGCCGTTCGTCGCCGCCATGCACCGGAAGCCGTTCTCGAGCAGGAGAGAGCTCGCAGCACCGAGGCTTGGTCGCGCAGGTAGACTTTTGAGCGCGGTCAAGACCGGTTGTAAGGTATCGGAATAGTGATCCGCCTTGATTGCGGCGTTGGACGGCGGCGGCATGACGCCCTGCATCGCGAGGACTCGCGGCAAGGTCGCTTTCAGGACTTCTGCTATCGGTCTGTGTGGGGGGCAGGTCAGTTCGGGTTACGTTTCCGACGAGAACGACTACGCTAACCGGTAGGCACCATTCATGCTGAGGTCTGTATGTTCCCGAGTGTCAGCGCTTCAACCCCTCCGATCCGCTGCCAACGGCCCGGCGCGCTTGTGCTGCAACGCACAAGTGAAATCCCTCTGGGCGCTGTGGAACCAGTCGTCGATGACGGCAGCTGCTGGTTCGGGTTGCAAGGTGGGGAAACTGGACCGAAGGGGACCGACGGCGCCTCGGATATCAAAGCAAGTGCCGAGTACGTCGAACGCCACTGAAATGCTGCCTTGAGTCATCGTGTACGAGCTTGTCCGCCTGCTCGTGCGAGTTGGGAAGTTGAGACGGCTTGGAAGGATGAGATGCGCGTGTGCGTTTTGTCGACGGACGGATTGCGTCAGCCTTACGACTCTGAAGCGTGCCAAAAGTGTCTCTTGAAAGCACAGGCACAGCAAGCACCTACAAGAGACAGAAAAAGTCTGGTCTATTTCAGCCATGCGTGAGCTTGCGAGCGGGAAAATGCCGTCGGAGGCAAATCTAATGCAATCTATTATGCTATTCTATCTGCAGGGATGCATAGAGGAGTCGTCAGAGAGTGCGGGAAATGTGGAGGTACATGCGGCGGGAAAAAGGTCTATGTCCAGGTCAAGAAAGGTCGGTCTACTGCGAGAGAAAAGAGCGAAAGGAGGCGATGTGACAAACGATTGCGGCCACAGCTGGTTGTCGTCGTTGTCGTGACGGGTTCACACATACGGCGTCGACTTCTTCTTGGCCGTCTCGAACCGAGCCCAGGTGATGAGGGCGACTCCGACAAGGACGATTACGCCACTGTAAACGCCGGCTCCGACGTAGGCGGCCTGACCGCCGCGATTCGAGATGATGTAGCCCGCGATCGGCGTACCAACAAGTGCGCATCCTGACTGGAGGAGGAATGCCATGGCCATTCGGATGCCGATAGTGCGCATGTCATCCGTCAACGAGGCGACGGCTGCGGGAATTTCCCGTTCAATCGTCAGTTTCTTCTCGGGTTTCCGCGTGTTGCGACTTACCCGCTGGAAGCATCGAGACAAAGGCGCCTTGGAAAGCACCAAACAGGACCGACCAGACGACAACGCCCGCGCTGTTCATCATGGCCGGGATCCAGCAGAAGATCATGATGCCGGATACGATCGTTGCCGGAATGAGGAGATTGAGCGGACCGTACGAGTCGGCAAAGTACTGTATCCGATCAACTTGCGGTAAGCGTGCGTTGCTGCAGAGATGACTTGGTCGGGACCAGCAGAGAGGCACACGAGGCGGATACGTACATTCGGAACGGTACGACCGAAGACGCTGGCTGCATTGAGCATTGCGAGCGAGTAAAAGGCGATATCGTTGCTGACGTGGTGGAATAGAGCGTATTGCTCGCTGCGGTAACGCATTGACGGGTCAGTGCGAGTCAAAGCACACGCACGCAGACCGGGCGAAGTAGTGCGTACGAATAAAAGATCGGCGTGTAGAGGCCTTCAGAGCACGGAGAGAAGAGGTCAGCAGTCTTCGTTTCGTCATCGACGAGTGCAAGTCGGAGGGGCACCTACCGAGCCAAACGACTCCTGCTCCGACCACATACAGCATGTAGCCTCGATTTTCCTTGCCAACGAAGACCTTGAAGTCGACAAAGGATGAAAGTCTCCCGATCGGTCGAGGGGGGAGTCGTGAGTCGATGACGATGCACGCAAAGGCGAGGAGGGCGACATTGATGAAGCCGACTGCGAGAGAGTGCAGGTCAGCGATGCTCACGGCCTTGAGAACAGGGCGCACACGATCTCAAGACCTACCTGTCCGGATAGCCCAGCCGTAGCCAATCGTGTAGATGAGCTTGTTGACAAGCGAAGGGTACAGGACACCACCCATCGAGCTGCGTGAACGGAGTACTCGGTGAGCCTCGCACCAACAGTCAATGCGCCCTCGCTATTCAGCTAGAAGTACGTACGATCCGGTAGCTAGAACTCCGAGAGCAAGCATTCGTCGCTTCTTGAAGTAGTGGCTGACGGCGGAGCAAGCGGGCAAGAAGGTCAAGCCGGAAGCGAGCTGAGGGCAGGAGTTGCGTCAGGGCCAGCTCTTTCTCCCAGGGAAGCGAAGAGAGCCAGTTTTCACGTACACCGCATGCGACGCCCTGCGACAGAAACACCTGCCAATACGACGTGGCGTACGACAGACCGAAAAGGCTGCGAGCGCACACACGGTATCAGCGGTGGAACCATGACACCTTTCGACGATTCAGGGCGCAGACGTACCCGGCAGTATATACAAGCAAGCCGGCGACAAGGAGGTGCTTGACGTAACCAGCGTCGAAGAGCTTGCCGGAAAAGACGGCGCAGAACAGGTTCGCGGCGATCTGGAAGGCTCCGATCCAGGCAAGGGACGACTCGGGATAGTCAGACAGCGAATGCGTCGAGAAGTAGGACAGAAGTACGCCGAATCCATTCGCCCAGCCTGTGGAAGGATTGCGCATTAGGTCATTAAGAAGATGTGCCTTCAATGGATTTTCTGTCGGGAGCCGAAAATGAACCAAGCGGAGGATCGACCTGTCACATTCGGAAGACTCACCCCATGCCGTAAAGGACACTGCCCATGCACCAGCAACGACCGACCAAGCTTTGAGCCCGCCGTCGGGATACTTATCGTCGTCCTTGGCAACAATGGCGATTGGGCCTAGCGGGTCTGCCTTTTCCGGATCTGCGTCCTCTTCTGCTGCCCGCTCCGCTTTCTCGGCCGCTACTTCGTCGGTCGTCGAATAGTGTTCCGGCGGGACAAATCGCTCTAGGTGCTGATGCGGATGCGGAGGGAGGTGCGGCAAATGCGGAAAGCGAGGTTGTTGATTCTTATCGCCGGCTGCAGCATCGCCCTCCGGTTTCCCTGCTGCTCCGTCAATGTCGTTCTTCTTGCCGTTTGCTGCATCCTCGTGACCGTACGCAACGAGATCGACGAGCGTCGGAGTTCGCGAGACAGCTGCCGACGGCGCAGGCGAGCAGACCGGCGTCGGTTCGTCGACTTCCCACGACGCGGTCGAACGGGCTCGAGGCGCTGGCATACTGGCTGATTGGGCTGGGACTGGCCAGGCAAAGCTGACGAGCGAGCGTAGCTGCGCCAGGCCTCGCTTCCGGTCTGGATTTAGCTAAGCACGAGCAGGACTGATTGTGCCAGCGAGAGCATCGCTGCGGATCCGCGGCAGTGCTGAGCAGAGCGCTTATTAAGTGAGATCGCCCCATGTCCGGCCCGGGCAGCAGCTGCGAGATTCGGGCGCGAACCCCGTCGTCGAGTTAGCCGAGGCTGATCTCCGAACTGCGCCGAGGGTCTTGCCGAAGCAGACTTTTCTTTTTTCTCTCTTTCGTCGGATATGTATGTGATGAGTCTAGCACAGGTACGCTGACAGTCGCGAGGCTCCTCCACTCGTGTTGATGCGAGATCTCGCTGAAACCCCCCAATTTGGTAATACAACCGATTCTGATGCGACGCAAACACTCTAGACCCATCTAGTTCCTTTCTCCTTCGACACCACCCACCAAGTGGCCGCATTCAGCAAACTCCCGACGAGGACGAAGGCTCCGGAGCTGAAGAGGGAGCTCTTGTAAGACGGGTCGCGGCTCAGAATCGCGCCGGAGATCGGTGTGCCCTGTGTGAAACGGACCGCAGCGTCAGCAAACAGTGGACGACTCTGACGACGGAAGCGCCCGAATAGACACGGCGCACCGTCAGAGCAAAGATCGAAACAAAGAGGAACAAGAGCGATGTTCGGTGGCCAAGTTGCCGCATGTCCTTCGTAAGCGAGGCCGTGGTCGCGGGCATCATCGAAACGTAGGCGCCTGCAGGGGGCGCAAAAAACTTAGCAGCACGCTTTGACGAGAGACCAGAGTGTGGACTGTGGCACGCACCGGAAGAAAAGCCAAACAGGATCGTAAAGACGATCAAACCCGCTTCGGTCTTGCACATCGGGATGAAGCAAAACATGAGGATGCCAGAGATAAAGCATTGCGGCGTTAAGATTGTGAGCGGGCCGTAGGTATCGGCGAGCCAGTTGGGGATGATTCGGCCAAAGATGGAGGCGCCGTTCAGGATCGCGAGCGAATACTGCGTGACGTTTGGCGAGACGCCGTGCGCGCGGCCGTAATCTTGGATGCTGCGAACAGAAGGATGTGAGCTATTTGAACCTCGCGATGAGACTAAGAGGCACGCACTAGAAGTATGGAGTATAGAGACCGAGCATGATGATGGATTCGGCCGCGATAAAGAGCACAAAGCTCCGCTCGCGTAATGGCCGGAAGTCAAAGATGTTGCCAATCTTCTTTGGCGGTAGTCGGGAGTTGACGGTGAGCGCAGCGATGCCGACTAGGGCGATCGTCAAGAAGGCGACTGCCGGCAGGGGCATTATGTCAGTACCTTGATTTAACGCGAGGGGAGTCATGTCGAACCGGGGGTAGAAGCGGCTTTGGCAAGCTTACCCGCCCGCACAGTCCATTCGAACCCGACGCTCTGGAACATGCGATTCTGCATGATGGGGTATACGATACCTGCGTCGGGCGGTGAACGATCAGTATTCGGTTTCTAGAGAACGCGGAGAGCAGAAACTGAGCCCACCGCCGATCGAGCTACCGGTGGCGAGAAAGCCGAGGGCGGTCGCCCTCCGTCGCTTGAACCAATGCGACACGGACGAGGCGGCCGGCAAGAACGCGATGCCCGCCGCAAGGCCGCACGAGAGGCCTTGCGCGAGGAAAATTTGCCAATACTGGGTCGCATTGGCGAGGCCAAACATCCCGGCGGCGTAGAAGCAGAGTGCGGCGCAGAGCAGATACTTGATGTACCCTGCGTCGAACGCTTTGCCGGCTAGGAAGGCGCAGGCGAGAACCATGGCGAGCTGGAAAGAGCCGATCCAGGAAATGTCGGAAGAGCTGCGTAGCAGTGAGGGCTGCTCAGCATCGGACTAATGGATCTGAATCGACAGACTTGACACACGTGTAGCTTGATAGTTGATGATCCGCGTAGTAGGTCTGGAACACGCCGAACGAGTTACTGCGGGAAGAACATGTGGTCAGCCGTCAAGGTTAACATACTCGACTCATGGATTTTGATAGGTCGAGTGAATCCTCATAGCATAGTCTCATGGGAACTATCACTAAAGAGACAAGACACGAACCTGTAGCCTGTTCGGAGACGAAAACTCGTCAGTGCCGCGGCAAGGAAGAAACGAGACTAAATGCGTGCACGTACCCCATGACGTGAAGGAGATGCACCACGCTCCGGCTACGACGCTGTGGAGCGGAGAAGGCGTTGATGCTGAAATAATATGGCGCAGCGACCGAGCAAAGATGAGACTGACCTCCAGGCTCTCCATCCTCCATCGGGGAAATCGTCTGCCGGAGGAGGAGCATGCGGCAAACTCGCTGCCTTTTCGAGATCGTGTCTTCCTGACCTTGGCGAGCCCGCTTCACCTTTCTCAGCGGCGGTGTCGGCGTACTCGTCGCCCGAAGAAGACCTAGCGAGTCCAGCTCCAGATGCGCTGTCTCGTCGGTCGACCGTCTCGGAGCCGTTGTCATCGAATCCGGTCGACTCGAACTGGATCGGCGGGATCCGCTCCGCGAGATGGTGCGGGTGCGGGTGGTCTGCGTGTGAATGTGCTGCCATCGTCGCCCGGGATCACAAAGGCGGAGGCGGACGGTGCGATCTTGTCGGAGTCTGTCTAACGCCAACGCGGGCCGGGGCTCCTTCTTGCCAGCTGTATCACCTCGGTACAGCTCGGTGCATGTACAATAGACAGTCAGATCTCTATAGAAAGGGTGGTCCGGGTCGCGAGCTGACAAAGTTGGGTGCTTTCAATCTCGGCCGAGTGGGGCCGATTTGCCGAACCGCGGCATCTCGAGCGGAGTTTGTCTCCCGCGTTCATGACAAGTGAACCTCGCGCAAGCTGTACGGCGACCAGCCTCTCGGAGTTTTCACCGAGCAGCTTGGATACGTCGCATGGGACTATCTTGACTCGAGCATCAGCGGTCCGAGATCATCCGAGCTATCTAGACGCCCCCCAGCGGTGCTTCGCTCAATATTCAGCGCTCCGGCTGAACTCGTTCTCTCCCGATACAACCGATTTCAAGGCTTTACTGCCCCACAGCTTGCTCTTCGGTCCTTTCCTTCTCCTCCGACGCCTCCGGGACCGACAAGCGCCGTCTAGCTGGCGATGCGTGAGACTTGCGCCCCAAGCTGACGAGAGGCGTGGCTGACTGCGCTGTCGCGCCCCGCGCCTCGGACGAGTACACTTTGCACTGCCCAATGTCCCCATGACTGAACACGGCCCTCGTGCGACACTCTGCTCTCGGACCGCCCAGCGGATACCGCTGCGCGAGGCCGGCCGGAGGAAGACGATGCCGTTGCGTCAACAAACCGCCGGTACCGTCCTCGGTGCTGGAGGCTGGCGAGCTCGCTCTACAGCATATACAACCTTACGAGATTGGGCAAGCTTGCCTTTTTGTACAGCCTGGTCTCCCAGCTATATGGGTGAAGCACGCTTGCGCTGTCGTGTCGATCAATGAGCTCCGAACCAGTCGGCCATAAGCCATACCCGACCGGAGCTCTCGAGTCACGTACTCGCACACGCGTTGATCGATCTAATCCTGGCGTACCCGCGGGCTGGGACTCCTACCCCCCGCCAAGCTCTGTCTGCGCTGCGCAGGAAGAAGGGCAAAATTTTCACATCTGAGCCGACGGTCGTCGAAGTGAAGCGGGCCGGTGCTGCAGCTGCCGCCGTCACATCATGCATGTTCGCGTGAGGCGAGCCGAGAACCTGGGGCATTCAGGCTATTTCTGTCGATTTGAAACTCGCTGGTCGAGGTTGCATAGCGTCATTCAAAGCTGTGGCGACGCCGGCCGGCTCGAGGACGATGCTAGTTCCGTGGACGGAACGAGGGCCAAAGTGGAGGCGCTCGGGGGGCGGCCCGCGAACGGCACGCGGTCAAGTTACGACGACTTTTCCTTCTCTCTTTCTCCCTCATCACTCTATAGATCCGTGAGTTGTATATCACACAAGTCCCGCAAAGTCGTTGACCTTACGCTGACCCTTCCGCCGACCACGTCGCCTGCTCGCCCTTCTGACCGCTTGTTCGCCCCACGAACACCTTCAATCGCGTCATCACGATGCATCTCCCTATTGCCGAACCGATCCGGTATGTTTCTCTCGCTGAGATGAACGAGCGACGCAACAAAAGGACACGGGACTGACTTGCGTCCTGATCGGTATACGCAGTACATAGAAAACAGCAAAAATGTCGCAGCAGATCCCCTCCGTCAAGCTCTCGAACGGCGCCGAGTTCCCCCTCCTTGGCTTCGGGTGAGTTTCGTCATCTTTCCGCAATTCTACAGCTTTGTGCTGACCGTAGAATCCTCTTCGCAGCACCTGGCAGTCCGCCCCGGGCGAGGTCGGCGTACGTGATCGAGGATCTTCACTTTCACCCCCGCGGTCTATTTCCGTACGCATTGTGCGCTGACGAAATGCTCTTCTCCTCTTGCAGAAAGCCGTTGAGGTTGCTCTCAAGGCCGGCTACCGTCACCTCGACCTTGCCAAGGTGAGCGATTCCCGCCAGGACCTCGGCTCCGGAGCGGGATGGGAGAAATTTCCCCCTCCCCTTGCGGTGTTGCTCTCGGAATACCTGGCCGGATTCCGCATACTCACATCATCTTGTGTTTGCAGGTCTACGGCAACCAGAAGGAGATTGCTCCGGCGATCGCCAACTCGGGGGTTGACCGCAAGGACATCTTCATCACCGTGCGTTCTTTGCTGCCGCGTTCCTCGTTGCGCCAATCTCGATACTGACTACACGACGTGCGCTGCAGTCGAAGCTCTGGAACTCGCAGCACAAGCCGGAACTCGTCGAGGCTGCTCTTGACGACACCCTCAAGGAGCTCGGCCTCGAGTACCTCGACCTCTACCTCATCCAGTGCGTTCCCTCTTTTCCTGGATGCACATTGTGAAATTTCCTCAAGCAACCTGACCGAGTGTGCCTCGCACCTGCAGCTGGCCCGTTGCTTTCGTGGCTGAGGGCGACCCCCACTCGAACCTGTTCCCGAAGGAGAACGGCGAGTGCAAGATCGACACCTCGATCTCGATTGTCGACACCTGGAAGGCCATGATCAAGCTCCTCGACACTGGCAAGACCAAGGCTGTCGGTGTTTCCAACTTCTCGCCGGCCATGGTCGACGCCATCACCGAGGCGACCGGTGTCAAGCCCCTCGTCAACCAGATCGAGCGCCACCCGCGCCTTCTCCAGAAGGACCTCCTCAAGCACCACAAGGAGAAGAACATTGTCGTCACCGCCTACTCCGGTCAGTTCCTTTCTTCGGAAATCGCTTTTCGGGTTCACGTGGGGTTTTCTGACTCGTTCATTTCTCGCACGTACAGGCTTCGGAAACAACAGCGTCGGCGAGCCGCTCCTCCTCGAGCACCCGACCGTCAAGAAGATTGCCGAGGCGAAGGGCGCCAACCCGGGTCAGGTCCTCATCGCCTGGGGCATGCACGGCGGCCACGCCAGTACGTTCCCTCTCCCTGCGCTTTCTCGCTCTCCATCGGCTGTGACGCCTCAGTATAGACCTCTATATGTGGTACTGTATGCTGATCTCCATTTTCCGCCCTTCCGCAGTCATTCCCAAGTCGGTTACCCCGTCGCGCATCGAGTCGAACTTCAAGGTCGTCTCGCTCACCGACGATGAGGTTGCCGAGATCAACAAGATCGGCGAGGAGAAGCCCGCACGTTTCAATGTGCCAAAGTCGTACACGCCCCAATGGAACATCAACGTCTTCGACACGCCGGAGGAGAAGGACGCCAAGTACCAGGTCAAGATCCAGTAAACGCGAAACGTCTCGCTTGCGATCTTTTCCACCCTTTGTAGATGTCTCGGTCCGTATACATTGAGCAAAAGCAGTCACTAATTGCACCCCATACACTCCGGATCTTGTTGACACGCGCGCGTGTCCTCGTGGACCAAGTCCCTTGATCGTCAGCGGAGAAGGGCGAAAGCTCGCTCGAAGTCGCTTTGGCCATAGATGCACCATGTCTATAGGTAGAGGACAGATTTTGCAAGCTGTTCATAGATGGGACCGTTCATGAAGGGGGTAAGGGTATACGAGAGAAGGTCGGCGGCGGAACGGGCTCCGACGTCCGCCAAATTACCTGCCTCTTGTTCGGTCCGGTACGGACGGCTTACTTGCAGACACCATAGCTACATTAAACCCGATGCAAAAGTCGATGTCGCTGCATATTGGCCAACAGCGAGAAGAGTTGTCGAGTGAGTGATCTGGGACACAGGTTGTCGTAGCTCAAGCTCAAGACCTCGCTCCTCGCCACTTCGCCATCACGAGCTCGCCCTATCATAGCTCACGCACTACCTACTTGATCCACTACCTTCCATTTCGTACGACCTTGCTTCGCTGCGTCAGATCCATATCAGATCGTCTGGTTTCGCATCATGCTTTCTGATGCGCCTCGCAGAGAACCGCCTGAAGCGACCTCTCGCGCCATCAATGCCTAAATGGACTGGTCAAAGCCATGTAGGGTGAGAGGACAAAAACTGCACAAGCACAAGCTGCAAGCCGCTTCTGTTTCCGGGTTACCTGTTAGATGTCTTTTTATCCCCGCCAGGTAGTTAGCCTGGACGGTGAACCACAAGTCATGGCACCGACGGCAGTAAACAACGAGTCGAGCCTGTATCGGTCCATGCGGCCAACGTTGTCGGGACAAGTCTGTGTACAGAAGCCACTAGTTCCAATTTCGGTGAAGTGGTAGTTGCTCGTCTATCTACACTAGCTCTACGCCCGGATCGCACGAGCTCCAACCGTCTCTGCGAGCCACTCGGACATCGGAGTCTGCTTGATGTACGGGTAGAGCGCGTTCTGAATCAGAGAAGGGTGGCGGCGGAACTTGTCCGTGCCCTGTCGGCAATGCATCGCGCGGTGACAAAAAAGCCGAGTGACTTGTAAGCGATTGTAATTTGATCGTGATTCCCATACCGAGTGACACGCGATCTCACCTGCTGCAAGCGAACGATGTACCAAAACTCGGGCGCAAACCTCGTCTCCTTGGCTCGGTCCGGAATCGTCTCTGGCCGGTCGATAAACCCGTGCGCCTCCTCGACCGAGACATAGTCTGGTTTGACAGGACGACCGGACGCAGACGCAAGCATGTCGGCAATTTCTTGCTGCGAGATGACGTCCGAGACAAAGTTGAGGATCTTGTCCTTGGAGGTTGAGGGACGAGCGAGGAGCGCTGCGACTGTCAACAAACGCGTCAGCCCACGGCGCTATAAAGACAGGAAAAAGAGCCTATACTTACTGTACTGGGCCATGCTGTGTCCCGGAAGCGTCAGAAGCCAGTAAGCGATCAGAGAGCAAGTTGGGAAGGTCCGACTCAAAGAACCGGCAAAGTGTAGACGTACTCGGCGATTCTCGACACTTCGTACCTGCTATGCGGGTCTCCGACAATCGGGAAGACATACTCGTCGGGGAGGTCCTCGCGCGCCCAAGCAGTCCAGTACGTCTCGGTCGGTTGGTCATCTGCGAATCACTTTCACTTTCATCAGCCTTGAGGAAGCGCCCCCAAGCGGCAAGGGACGCCGTGAGTGAAAGGCGCGAGAGGGAAGGAAGCTTACAAAAGTCGCCGACTCCGACAATGGTGTAGCTCATCTGGCCGCTCACCATGGCCGGATGCAGCCACATGTACTCTGTAGTTTCGCAAAGAGGAGAAAACACGCCCAGTCTCAGTCTTGACGGGCACCATAACGCCGCTGCGGCTGAATTACCTTTGTGTTGGGCTTTGACATCAAAGTACTGCATCAAGGGCAAAGAACTGTGAGGTTCGGAAGCGAGGTTATCATTGAAGAGCACAAACCGCGAAACGTACGGGGTGGAAGCGTGGCCACGTCTCACCTGGCTTGCGCCACGGGTGTTCGGAGCCGTACTCGCTCGGGAGATACCGTTTGACGCCTGCCAAGTACGGAGTTCGGTGGACAGGACGAATCAGAGTCGATGAAGCCAGGTCGCAAAGAATGAGGGGAGAGCGACTACTGACCGGCTTGGGCTGCTGCGTCGAGGATGCGATCTTGGGCGGAGATTCCCGGTCCGTTGAGGGCCGACACGACGGCTTCGGTACCTTTCAACTTGTCCGCGAGGTCTTGCACATTGTCAAAGTCCGCTCTGATCAACTCGACTCGAGGATGTTTGGGAACCGAGTCGGCCTTGTCGGTGAAACTCTCGTCGCGGAGAAACACCTTGATGTGCGGTTCGTAGCCTCCGAAAGAGGGTTCCAACAAGGCGTCGAGGATCGCAGCTCCGATCTGACCCGTCGCGCCAAAGAGGGCGAGACGAGTGAACGCATCGTCTGCGACCGGTCCAGGTGATCCGGGCTTTCCTCCGTTGACTGGCTCGAACGGGATGGACATCTTCTGGGCAGCGGAAGGGTTTGAGAGTGAGAAGAAGGAGTCGCATATCCCAACCCGGCTGCAGCTGGTCCTCCGCGCCCCGCGAGCCAAACGTCAACGTCACGGTCACCGAAGAAGAATTCCGGCTGGAGGCGAACGAGGGAGGAACTCTGGCACGCGCTCCGGACTGACAGCAGCGATCTAGACAATGCTTCGTATTTGATATCGCATCACAATCCAATCCGAGCCGGATTGTGGCTAGATAATATCAGATGACGATGATGTCGTGGCGGCGGCGCTGGGCGACCTCGAAGCGGAGCACCGCTTGCACGCCTCACACGTACAGCTTTGACGAGCTCGCTGCAGTAGCGGACTCGGGAGTGACACAGGATGTCTGGCGTCTCAGCTGCGCACCAGCAGGTGCTCGACTTTCTGACTTCGGGCGACTACTACTCGGCGCATCAAAAGGCGCGGACGACGGCGACGCGGTTGCTCGCCCCGCCGAGGCGCACCGCAGCAGCACCGCCCGCGGGAGACGCACTGCCGTACGATGCCAAGGCCCAGCAGGCCGCCGATCTCCTGTGGGACGCGGCGAGAAAGTTGCTCGAGAAGGGGCAGGCGGGCAGTGCGGTCGACCTCGCAACTATGCTCGTGCACGACGTCTGGACCGCGAGGGGGGTCGCGTGCGGCAAAGAGGAACGAGGTGAGTGTAGGCGTAGAGCCGGCGCGCGCGGGCGGGCGGAGTCTTTACTCGACCTTTTCCCCTCCCTCCCTCCCCACTTGCGTGCATTGTTTCGGTCGAGCGCTGACCGCCCGTCTTTATACCCCGCTTGACCAGCCAAGGTCATCCAGCTCATTGCTCTCACCGACCGGACCGGCGTCTGGCGCAAGACCCTCACCGACGCCATCTTTGCGTGGACTGCAAAGACTGGGTCCGGACCTGCCGGCGACGTCGAGATCCACGAGTACCTCGGAGAGACGCTCTCCAAGGGTGCGCGCATTTCAGGTAACTCCCACCCTTCCCGACTGGCAAAGGCTGACTGCGTGAAAGAGACGACGTCACAGAACTGGACTATGACCAGGCGTCGTTGCATCTGCTCGTATGCCCGACGCAAGACGCCGCCCGGACCCTCGCCAACGTCCTGTTTGACTGGCACAAACTCGATCCCGATTCGCCCCGCGAGGCTTCGGTCGGACGGTACGCCGCCCGCGGCGTCCTCAGTTACCTCGAGGCGTCCTTCATCCTCGCCGCGCGGACCTTCCTCTCCCACTTCCTCGCCCTCGCCCTCGCCGCTTACCCATCCCTCCGCGTCGTCGCGTTTCCCTACCCGCCGCCCAACTCGCCCCTCGCGAAGTCTTCTCTCGCTTCATCGTCGTCTTCCTCCTCGGGCGCATCGACACCGACAGGCACCACCTCATCCTCCACCTCGGACGAACTGATCGTGACCAAGCTCGCTTCGCTCAATTTCCTCCAACTCGCGATCCAAGCTGTGCAAGCCGGCGTTGGTGAATCGGTCGACCGCGTCAAGGTCGGGAACGAGATGCGCGTCCAGCGCGGCGCGGGAACAAAGGCGTGGCAGAGTCTCGTCGCGAGGTACGAGAGGCAGGTCCAGTGGCTCCGGACACCCGAAGTCAAGGAGGTGCGTCCTGTCTGTACTTCTTCCCGTATGGGATCAGGTCGGCCAGATGGCTGACAACACGTGCACAGGCCACGACTGCGATCGGCGAGATCCACTTTGGACTCCGTCCGGCACGGCAAGGGAACCCGCTTATGGACATGATGGCTTCCATGTTTGGTGGTGGGGGTGGAGGAGGAGGTGCAGGCGGCCCTCCCGCGATCGGGGCCGGGCGGTAGTTTAAGTCGTTGCGTAAATCTACTCCCTTTCCGCATGTAGTCACCACTTCAGTCTTGACGCGAGGATTTCTCGCTTGTAGATGCAATTCTGAGCGAACAGAGCGTGTGATTCAAAAGGCTGCAAAAGCGCGGGGATCTCTTTCTAAAGTCCATCCTCTCTACCTCCTCCCCACTCGCCTTTCTAGAACCAGCGCTTGATCAGCGTTTCTTTCCCCCTCCTCGCTTCTTTCCACTCGAGACCTTCTTGCTTGTCGGAACTGGGGGCGCGGGTGGTCGACTCGGCATCTCGTCCGCGGCGGCAACGGCGGCGACCACCGAATCCGGCACGAACGGCGGCGCAGTGCCCGACAGAGTTGGATTACTCGTCGTCGTCGGCGTCGCGATCGACTCGGCCGAGGGAGTCGACGTCGGCTCGGGCGTGGCTGCTCGAGGATCGGCGGGCGTCGCGGTTCCCGAAGGAGCTTTCGATGCCGGCACCGAAGAGGAGGACTCTTGCCCCTCGATCTGCTTCTGCCACAATTCTGGGAACGAGGGAACAAGATTACATGAATCAGCAAAGCGGCTCACTCGAGTTGTGCAGAGCAAGCGCGACTAGGTAAAGAGGCCCGGGGGCGAGCTCACCGGCATAGACTCCACCGCGCGCAATGAGCTCGTTGTGCGACCCCGACTCGACGATCAAGCCATCCTTGAGGACGTGGATCACGTCGCAGTCGACAATGGTCGACAAGCGGTGCGCAATGATGATCGAGGTCCGACCTTGCAAGAGTTCGCGCAGGCGGTTCTGGATCAAGCGCTCGTTGAACGTGTCGAGGGCCGAGGCTTTACCGAAACCGACGAGGTCGACGTAAGTCCCGCGCGTCAGCTCGCGCTTGGAAAGTCTTCCTTACCTCGGCGGAACTTCCGTCTCGACTCACTGGCTTCATCGAGTACGAGAATGGGCGGGTCCTTGAGGATCGTCCGAGCGATCGAAACTCGTTGCTTCTCACCGCCGCTAAGCCTCTGCCCACGCTCGCCTAGAAAACATTCGTCAACGTCAGTCAACGTGCTGAAAAGGCGATGTATCGCGCCAACACGCACCGACGATGGTCTCGTATTGCTGCGCGGGGAAGGAATGTGGTAACGTTGCCCCAAGTCAGTCCGCCATCCCCACTAAACCCTGGTGCACCGGCCTGGACTCACATCCGGGAACGACATGATCTTGTCGTGAATCGCAGCCGCCTTGGCCGCCTCGACCACCTCGTCCATCGTGATGCGCTCGCTCCCACGTCCGTCCAAGTCGAGCCGGTTGATGCCACCGTAAGCAATGTTCATCCTCGCCGACGAGTTGAACAAGACCGACTCTTGCGGCACGAGGCCGATGCTCGCGCGGAGGGACCGCTGCGTCAAGTCGCGGATGTCGTGACCGTTGATGCTGATCGAGCCGCTCGAGACGTCGTAGAAGCGGTAGATGAGCTTGGTGATGGTGCTCTTGCCGCCTCCACTCGGTCCGACCAGGGCGACACTCTGGCCTCGGCCGACCTTGAACGAGACGCCCTTGAGGACGGGGACTTTTCGGTCGTACGAGAACGTCACGTCTTTGAACTCGATCTCGGCGCCTTCAGAGGGATCAATCTTGAGCTCGACGGGGTTCGGTCGGTCCGAGATCTCCCTCTCTTCGTTCAAGAGCTCGATCAGCTGCTCGGTGTCTGGAGGGAAGGGTGTATCAGTCAGCTGTCTGCATTCGGGAACGGTAACACCCTCGACACCCGGCCAACTCACCGACTGCATTGTTCATGACGCGCCGGTACAGCGACGATATCTGGTTCAGGGGCGAGTACAACTGGTTGAGGTACGAGACGAACGCGACATAGTTGCCGACGTCCATCTCGCCCTCAATCACTCGGCGCGAGAGGATGAACGAGCAGACGAGGAGGCCAAAAGCCGAGATCGAGTTTTGCAGGAGTGAGAGAGATTGCCACGAATTGAAGACGTTGAAGTAGCCTAGTGGGGACGGGAGGGCGGGGTCAGGAGGCGGGTACCGGCACACACGAGCCTTGATCGACGTACCTCGCTGGTACTTCCACATGGCATCTCGCAACCGTTTCATCTCGAAGTTTTCCGAGACTGTCACACCCGCCAAACGTTAGTTGACCTCGAACAGGGGACTGGGGATCTGAGTGTATCTCACCAAAGATTTTGGTCGTTTCGTAGTCTGCACAGCACGCAGCTCGATGAGCTGGTGTCAAAGACAACCCGGGGCCCGCCAAGAAACTTACTGAACAGCACATCCGACTTGAGCTGGTGCATGAACTGACTCTCGTCACGTAGCGCTCGGTACAATTTGGTCCGACTCTCGGCCAAGGTCACCGACGTGGTAACGCTGAGAGCGGAGAGCATTCCGCATCGATTGAGCAGGGAGTTCTCTCTCGAAGCGGGCGAGTCTGAACCGAAAGAGATAGACTCACTAGACGACCGCGACAACCGTGACAACTCCGACAATAGTGATACCGTATCGAACCCAAAGCACGAGGAACGCGACGGGCAAGTCGATCAAGATCGGAACGAAAGAGAAGAGGAGTAGCTCGAAGAACTGCGGGCGTAGTTTTCCGATCGCGTTAGTCTACTATCCAACTGGTCCGATCCGAAGAGAAACGGTTACGCACGTCGTTGATCGCCTCTGAGCGGGACAAGATCCGAAGAAGCTCCCCGGTCCGTCGGCGCGTGTGGTACGAGAGGGACAAGTTGAGAAGGATGTCGAAAGACATGAGGGCCATTTCGCGTTCCGAGTACTGCAAACGCGCAATCGAGAGTCAGGTTGGTGGGCAGGAGGACATGCGGGAGCGGTCCGTCATTACCTGCTCGATGGGAAGCCAGACTGCGTGCCAAAAACAAAGCGGTTCAGGCGGGTCAGAAGGGCGACAGACAATCAAGAGCGAGCGAGAAACAGCAACGCACGGTACCGGTACAGCATGGTGTTGGAGTCTTGCAGGAACGAAAAGATGACGTAGAGCACGATCGGGACGAACGGTGGCCTCCCGTTCGCGAGCGCCGAGATGACCCTCCCGAACAAGATGGGTTGCAGGACGTTGACGTACCTCCGGAAGAGCATCAACCCGAAGCAGATCAGGGCGAGGATCTGGAGGACGAGGCTCTTGGCGGGCCAGAGGTACGGGAACAAGAGTTTGACGCGGCTGAAGAGGGTCAGGATCGAGAGGCTCTTGGGATCGGGGGGGCGGTTCGAAGGCAGGCGAGAGCCGCGGAGGACTGAACCGCCCGTGGAAGGCGCGGCGGGATCGGTGGTCGGACCTGAGAGACTGGGGCCGCCGCCGCCACCGCCACCGCCATTCGCATTCGCGAGCAGAGGGGTCCTCTCTGTCGGCGGCGCCTCGTTGGCGTTGGGAGCGACGAAATTGGCGCGGTAGAACGGCGGGAATTGGAACGCGAGGAGGGTCAACAGGACCAAGATCCGGAACGCGACGAGCGCCAACGTGATGATCGGCAAGACGGTCCGTTTCGGTTCGACAGAATGGTCACGCGCCACGATGCTCGCAAACACCGAGAGGACGGCAACTTCCCCTGCCAAGGCGAGGAATGTCACCAAGCGGGGATATTGCTTTGGCCATGGTTCCGACAACGACGACGACGATGGGCTTTGTTCTTGCCGGGACCATTTCGCCTCGTAGGCCATGCCGACGCCGAGCATCGAGAAGGCGCCGAGTCCGCCGACCGTGTAGAATGCGACGTTGGCATAGAGCGGGTCGGCGGGCGTGTAATGCGAAGTGACCATGGAGGCAATGACTGGACGAACACACCGCAAAGAATCAGCGCTCAAACCGATAACTCTCGAGGGAGGGCGGGGGTTGTTCTTTTACCTTGCGCGACTCCCTCGGCGAAATAGGTTACGGCTGCGAGCCCGGTCAAGCCGAGGACGAACGCGCGCCTGACGCGCTTCTGTTTGACGACGACGGGCGTGACTTGGTCCTCCTCTTGCTCGTCCTGGTCGTCTTGGTCGACCTCCTCCTCGGCTGTCCCATTCCGACCGTTCCTCTCCATCTTTTTCTTATTCGTGACTGTGGTGGCGGTTCGTTCAGGGGGCGCATACTCGTCGTCGTCGATGGTCCACCCTTGGGCTTGGATGCGACCCATGACGGCGACGAAGCCGCGAGCGAGCCATCGGAGCAAGAGCAGGCCGACGAGGATGCAGGGGAGTGCGAGTCGCAGATCTGCTAGAGTCGAGTACAACGCCGGTACGTCGTCGTCGGACTCGGCCATCATTCGCTCGTTGCGTATAGGCTATGCCTTCCCTCGTTCGGAGGCGGTGCAGAGGCGGCCTCGCGCGCGAGTGTGTCTGGAGCAGAGGAGGCGATCCGAGCCCGCTTTTCGACTTGGGTCGGGTCTTTCTGTCCGAGCGAACGTGCAGCTGTTCCGGGTCCAGTCTCGCGTCAAGGGTTTCGAAGAGCGAAAGAGTAGAGTCGCCAGCTGCGAGTCGGCCCCACTTTGTCGGTGCCTCCCCTCAGCTCGTTTCTCATCGCGACGAGCTCGCGGCCGAACTGCTTTGCTCTTATCCTTCCGCCCTTCCAGTGCACGAAGCCCGCCATGCAAGACAACGCCGCCTTCGCGTTCTGCTCCTGGCTATTGATCGAGAAAGGCTATTGCTCCGGCCCGCTCCGGATGGCTTGCCGTATTGCCACTCAGCGTTCTAACGACGCAGACACCGGCCTCGCCGGACGTACATTCCCGCGCACGCTCCACTGTAGCTGCTACTACTGTATCGCTGTCATCCAGGTCCCACCCCGTCACCGTCCTCCACGCCTTACGTCTGGCAGTTCAATCAAATGGTCCGACTGTCATTTGCAACTCGCTCGGTTCCCTTTGCCGGGCCCCGTTCCGGCCAGTCTCAGCACCACGAGGCTATGCTCTACATGCAGTGTTCTCTTTTCCAGCACTTCAGGGCTCGGCGACGACCTATTTTCGCTGGCTTTACGCGGGGCAAGGCGGTTTATTCACGGGGGTTCGCTCTCTTCGACCCGCGACTAACTGACGAGAACGCCCGCCCGACCGCCCGGTGAACGTTCCCCTCCGGCCAGGGGTACTTGGCCTGTGCGGCTGTGGGACCGCTTCCAGTCCTGTCACCTCTTTGCCCAGAAAGCGACGTTCAAAGAAGTGCCGGCGGTCAGCTGGGTTTGGAGTTGCGCTTCTCTTCGTCAGACCTCTCGCGTGTCTGTTTCGCGTGTAAGAAGACAAGGGAAAAAGCAGCGACTGCCGCGGGTGACTCCCCTGGAGCGACGATACTGTATCTGCGTGTAAGGGGGTTACGAGGATTAAGGATTTGCGTTCAAGTTGTGTCGAGATTGTGATCTCGACTGGAAGGAGCGCCGTCGCCAAAGTCCGGCTTGACTCGCAGCTGGCGGCTCGACTCGCCATCATCCCTTAAGACTAGAGACTGTCTAGTGCACGGTCCAGGCAGGCAGAAAAATATCCGCGAGATTATGCCGCTCAAGTACTTTAGCACGCGCGGGGGCGACGAGCGTCTCTCGTTCGAAGAGGTGCGCGCGCGCATTTCCCCCATCTCATCCCAACCGAGTGCACGACGACCGCTCTTGGAGGGGAGGGAGGAAGGGATCTCTAGGCTGCAACGGGCAGAGGGACTGCAGGCTTCCGAGTCCTGCGGCGAGGAGGAACAGCTCACCTGCAGGGGAGATCGCCATGTCGACACGACGATCCCTTTCCACGCCCAACTCGCACGACCTCCGCATGTTCACATCGTAATGCCTGATACGCATACCAGGAGACGCACACGCTCGGGTGGATGACTTTAGGCGGACCTCACATGATCTACACGCAACCTCTGATCGCCACGAGCCACTCGTGAACTGACCGAAAACTTTTGGGAACACGCCGACGATAAACAGGCCGTGATGCGCGGACTCGCTCCGAACGGCGGACTCTACATCCCCGTCCACCTGCCCCATCTGCCGGAAAACTGGCAGCACGACTGGGCGAAACTGTCGTTCACCGAACTCGCGCTCGAACTGTACTCGCTCTTCGTCCCCGAGCAAGAGATCCCGCGCCCCGACCTGCAAGACATCATCGACCGCTCGTTCGCCACCTTCCGGCACGAGCAGGTGACGCCCTTGCACCGCACCGGCGAGAAAGAGTTCATCCTCGAACTCTTCCACGGCCCGACGTTTGCGTTCAAGGACGTCGCCCTCCAGTTCGTCGGCAACATCTTTGAGTACTTTCTCCAGCGCAGGAATGCCGGCCGTCCCGACAACCAGCGCGAACGGCTCACCGTCGTCGGCGCCACGTCCGGCGACACCGGATCGTGAGTTGTTGACCTTTTCCCTTTTCGGCGCGGGGCACTCCTGGGGCTGATTTGACTGACGTGCGACTCCCGCGCCACAGTGCTGCGATCTACGGCCTCCGGTCCAAGCAGGACATCTCGATCTTTATCCTGCACCCGAAAGGCCGCACCTCGCCGATCCAGGAAGCGCAGATGACGACCGTCCTGGACGACAACGTGTTCAACCTCGCGGTCGAGGGCACGTTCGACGACTGCCAAGACATTGTCAAGTCGCTGTTCAACGACATGGAGTTCAACTCGCGGTACCACCTCGGCGCCGTCAACTCGATCAACTGGGCTCGCATCCTCGCCCAAACCGTATACTACTTTGCCGCCTACTTTGCCGTCCAGTCCCAGATCCCGTACGACGTCCTCGAACCCGAGATCCAGTTTGCCGTCCCGACCGGCAACTTTGGCGACGTCCTCGCGGGTTGGTACGCCAAGCACCTCGGACTCCCGATGGCCAAACTCGTCGTCGCGACCAACGCGAACGACATCCTCGCCCGCTTCTGGAAGACGGGTCGGTACGAGAAAGCCGACTCGGGCGAGCCGGAACACTATGCCGAAGACGATGAAGAAGGTGACGATGAGGACGGCGGCGTCGACGTGCCTCCTCCGACGCCGAGATCGCAGAAGCGCGGGTTGTTGCAGCGCTACCCGAGTCTGAGCGAGGACGAGGCGTTCAAGCAGCAGCAACAGGCGGCCGTCGCCGAGTCGGTGCAGCAGAACGGTGCGAGCGATGGCCAGCAGGCGACTCCGCGCACAAATGGCAGCGCCTCCTCCTCTTCTTCCTCCGCTCGGTTCGGCATGACTCGCTCCAACGGCGCTGCTCCTGCTCCTGCTGCGGCCGCCTCTCCCGCTGCCGGCGCCGCCACCGGAGCTGCCGGTACCGTCGCCGAGACGCTCTCGCCCGCGATGGACATCCTCGTCTCGTCCAACTTTGAGCGTCTCTTGTTCTACCTCGCCCTCGAAGGTACCACCGCCGGCGCCGTCGCCGCCGACGGGGAAGTCGACGGTGGCCAGGCCGCGCGCGTCCGCGTCGCGGCTGAGCACGTCCGCGTCTGGATGGACCGCCTCAAGTCGGAACACCGCGTCAAGGTCCCGCGCGCGTGCGTCGAAGTCGCGAGGAGGGATATGATTGCCGATCGGGTTAGTGACGAAGAGACGTCCGAGACGATCCGCAAGTACTACACCAAGAAGGACGAGTACGGCTCGTACGTCGTCGACCCGCATACCGCTGTCGGTCTCGCCGTCGCCAACAAGGTGGCCAAGACCAAGTGAGTGACACCTCTCTCTCTCCGGAGACGTCTGGTACTGGCTGGTATACCACGACGAGGGTCTTCTATGTTTCTGACCGAAAGACTCGCGACTTGACTCGGCCCAGCCCGCCCAACATCATCCAGATCATCCTCTCGACCGCCGCGCCGGCCAAGTTCTCGGACGCCGTCTCGAAAGCGCTCGAGAACGAGACCGACTTTGATTTTGAGCGCGACGCCCTCCCCGTCGAGTTCAAGGGCTTGCTCGACTTGCCGCGCCGGGTCATTGACGTCAAGAACGACCGCGAGCAGGTCAAGCAAGTCATTCGCGAGAACGTCGACAAGCTGTTTTCGCATTCGGCGGCGACGACCACCACTGGACTCTAGAGCTTTTTTCTTTGGGCCGAACCGCTCATGTTTCTCTCTCCTTCCTTTTTGACGTGAAACCGCTCACAACCTACATTCAGACACACCTACATCACACCACATCCACACACACACACACACACACACACACACACACACACACACACCTTGTAGCAAATTGTTTTTCTTTTGGTGACATTTCAACCCGAATGGCGCAGGCTCCAGATCCAACGAACGATGCTGGGAAGGGGAGGTTGATAGAGGTGCATCATCCATAGCGAGCATGTCTGGCCAGTTTCGCCGCACGTTCTGTGATCTCTTTCATTCTCTTCGACCGGCTCAACTGACTTGAGACCCGCGCGTGCTGCCGATTTCGGGCCTCTATGAAGTGATTGTCAAAACGATTTCTTGTGTGCACGTGAAGAAACCCCAAACAACGAGGATAGACCGCCACAACTCGTTTCCCCCGTCCTCCCTCCCTCCCTTGCTTGCTCCTTCCGCTAACGGCTACCAACACGTCCGGCGCTCCCCCTCCTCCCCCTCCTCCTCCTTCGACTACTACTACTGCTCGTCCTCCCACTCTTCATCAGCCAAAGCGATCCCCATCTCTTCCCGCATTCCATCGTCCCACCGATCGTCCCACTCGCGCGTCACCACCCTCGCCGGAGGAGGGAGCGGTCCCGCCGCGGCGTGAAGGTGCGAGAGTTTGGCGAGCAAGTCGGTCCGGTCTGAGAGGAGGCGGCGGATGTGCTCGACGGCTGTGAGGCGGTGGGTGGGCGGGCGAGCGCCCCACGGATACGGTTAGCGTGAGGGATATTTTTCTTTTTTTTTTCTTTAGGAAGGGCACGCCCGAAAAAAGAAGAAAGGAAGAAGGGAAGGAGGGGTGGACTCACTCTGCGTCAAAACGACAGCTTCGCTCTTGGGTCCGGCGCGGCCATCAATCTTTTCGCCGCCGACGCTGATCCCTCCCATCAACGCTCCCGTCGTACTCTCTCCACCTCTTCCCCTCCCCTGACGTTTCCCCCCAATACCACCACCACCACCACCACTCTTTTCTGCAATCGGGGGCGGTGCGACGATCGCTGCAGGAGGAGGAGGAGGAGGAGGAGACTGCGACCCTCCTGCCGCGGAGGAAGGTGCCCCCGTCACGGCGACTTTGCGAACGCGTTCCTCAAACTCTTCGACGGCGGCTTTCAGAGTCGGGACGACTTCGCATAACCCGTCATAGCCCTTTCGGATCGCCGCGCGCCGTTTCTGTTCCGAAGCAATGTGGTTGGCCTTTTTTTGCGCGGCCGAGAGGAGGGGACCTTTTGTTGCGCCGGCGCCGCTTCCTCCTCCTCCTCTTCCTGCCGTTGAAGAAGACGCGATGGGAGAGTTGTCACCGCCGGTAGCACCGGCAGCAGAAGAAGAGCGAGGTGGTCTCGCTCGAGGAGGTCGAACCGGACGCGGTTGTAACGGATAGAGAGCGACCAACGCCGCCGGAGTCGGATCCGGTCCCACGATCGGGTCGTCCGGACCACCGCCGGCGGCGTTGGCGTGGGTGTTTTTCGTGACGAGGGCGGTCCCCGTCGAAGCGCCGTTACCGTTCGCCGTCGCTCCTCCTCCTCCACCACTGCCGCTGCCACCACTCGCCGATGCTCGTCGTGAAGAAGAAGACGGGCCGCCGCCGCCGCCACCACCGCCAGAAGAGGCGGCTGCTTTCCGCTTGCCTTTGGCGTTCGTAGTGACGACCGGCCCAGCGTTGGCGACTGCAGATACGGATGATCCAGCCAGGGACGTCGGCGCAGGTTGGTAGACTTTGAGGGGAGGAGGAGGAGGGAGAGACGGCAAGTGCGGAGTCGGGAGGAAATCTTGATGATGATGATCGGCGGGGTGATCCGTTTCCATCAGGTACTTGCGGGCGATCGCGCCGGCTTTGCCCTTGCGCGCCGCTGCTGCAGGGGGTGCGCGTCCACCTCCTGCTGCCGATCCTCCGTTCGCATTGCTGCTGCTGTTGGTGTTGGCACCGGATGAGGCTCCTCCTCCTCCTGACCCGGTCGCTGCGCCGTTCCGTCCACGCGCAGTCGCACTCGCACTCGCCCCCCCGACCGAAGAGGAGGAGGAGGAGGAGGCAGACGTGCGGGCTCGTTTCGCCGCCGGGGGAGCGGGTAACGAGTCGAGGTCGAGGTCGAGGTCGTCTTCGCCCTCGGCGTCTTGATCGCTCACGTCCTCGATGGCGTTGACAGCAGCTGCAATGGCCGAGAGGGCTGCTGCTCCAGTCAGAGGAGGAGGCGCGTTGTTGTTGGCGCCCAAGACCCACGCCTCGAGGTCTTTGGTATGCCGAGCCATCCTTTCTCGTTTGATGGCATCGGGATCGGCGGCGGCGGCGGGATCGAGAGGGTGGTGAGCGATCGAGGTCTCGAGGGGTGCGATGTGGCTCGGACCGGGGATGATGGCGTCGGTGACGGACATGGAAGGGACGGTGCGGTCTGCGGTGCCGGTGCTGGTGCTGCTGATGGTGCTGCTGCTGCGGGCTGCCGAGGCGAAGAGGGCGGGAGCGTGAGGCGGGATGGGGAGTTGGTAGCGATGACCTGCGCTCGTCGTCGAAGTGGAAGCGACGGGCGGGGTGGCATGTTGGTCTGTCATGCTGTTCGCACTACAGTAGCTTGCGGCGCGGTGGGTGTTGGAGCTTAAAGAGAGTCTCTCGGGGTTCAAAGGTTGGCGGCTGCTGCTGACATGCGCATGCGACGACAGGGAGGTCGAGCAAGGTCGAGCGCGGGGGGGGGGGGGGGGGGGGAGGAGGAGACTCGAGTCGAGCTCTCTTGCAGGCGCCGATCTACGCGGTCCACACACGTCCACACACGTGCACCCAGTCGATTCGAAAGTCGAGCGTGAAACAGGGGCAGAGTCTCGCGTCGCTTCCCCCTGACCGACGCGTCGCGCATCTCGTCGCGTCCAGCTCTTTCGCCGCTCAGCTAACAGCTACAGCTACAGCTACAGCTACAGCTACAGCTACAGCTACAGCTACAGCTACAGCTACAGCTTACTGACTGCCAGCAGGGAGCGCGTGTGCCTGATTTGACCAACCCCCTTCTCGACGATCAGAGACAACGGGGCCACATCAGCATGAGCAAGTCGGCCAACGCAAAGGGCAAAGGACGCGCTCACGACGACGGCGACGACGAGGAGGAGGAGGACTTGCGCATGAGCGGAGATGAAGATCAACAACCCGTCCACAAGAACGGCAATGGGACGGCCGCTTTGGACGACGACGACGACGACGACGACGCGGAGGAGGACGAGGACGACGCCGACTTGAGTGAAGGCGAGAAGCAGCGCAGGCAGGAGGAAAAGGACCGCGGAGAGCGAAAGAGGGTCAGGAGCATGTACCGCAAACTACAGAGTCGCGTAGACGGTGCGTCCCGTCCTTGCCGGGTCATGTCTCTTGCTCGCCCCGAGTTGCCCGGATGACTGACTGAAACCCCCTCCCTTGCGCCCGACAGACGCCCGCGGCGACCTCCAGAACACGACCGTCGACTCGTTGACGGATCAAGTCACCAACGCCAACGCCCTCTTTCACAAGGTCAACCGCCCCTCGGAAGCGATCCTCGACTCGCGCGTCCTGATCGCCACTTCGGAAGCCGGAGCGCTCAAGGCTCGACAACTCAAGATTGATGGCGACGCGTTCGACACGGACGAGTTCTTGATCAGGTTGAGGAGGTTTATGGGAGGAGGAGCAAGGTCGTCGGCGAGGAGTTTGAGGCGCAAGAGGACCAGGAGGGGTACTGGAGCGCGGCGGAGAGGGACGGCGGCGGCGGTGGCGGCGGCGGCGGACAGTGATGCGCAGAGTGAGAGTGAGGACGAGGACGACCACGACGACGATGATGACGACGATGATGATAGGCCGATGAAGTGGGTCAAGGTCGGACGAGTCCTCGCAGGCCAAAGTCTCCGTGCGCCGCCGCTCGACTTCATGCAAGTCCTCTGTTCTTTCTCTCCAGGCGGTGTACGCGTCACACAAGACTGACTTTCTCTTCGGAAAACTCCACGTACCGCGCGCAGGTACGGCCCGCTCGCGATCGAAGTCAAGGAGAAGAAGGCGCGGACTCAACGCGCCAAGAACCAGTGGGAGGCGGAGCAAGTCCGCCCGGAAGAGGTGCGCGTTTCCTCTTTTCTTGGAGGAACGGTCCCCACTCTTTGCCCTGACGCTGGTTCCATTCCTCAACGCGGCGTGACGACGATTGTAACAGCTCCGGGCTGAGGATGTCGCCAAGAATGAGAACGAGACGGGCAAGGTGACGGCACGTGTGAGTCCAGAGTTCCATTCCCAAAAAAAGTCGACGAACCGGATTTTCGATCCTATGACCCCGCTGACATACCATGCCCTCCGGTGCGTGCGTTGCCTGCCATCCCATTCCCCGAAACAGATCGCGAAACGCCTGCGTGAAGTCGGCGGCAACACGGGCCTGCCCTACTTGAAATTCGTCGTCAACCCGACCTCGTTCAGCCAGACGACCGAGAACTTGTTCTACTTTTCGTTCCTCGTGCGCGAACAGAAAGCCGCCGTCGAGGTGGACGAAGACCCCGACAGTCCGTTCTGTGGCGACATGATCTGCTGTGAGTTCCCGGTCCCGCTCCTGCTGTCGTGGTCATTGAAGCTCTCTCTCGAAACTGTCATCTTGAGATTGACCGGTCGTTGCGCGGGGTTTGGCAGTCGCGGTCGACGCCGAAGCGCTCGACGGAGCCAACGCCACTGCCGCTCCGCCGCCCAAGAACCAAGTCGTGCTCGAACTGACGGAGCAGATCTGGCGCGACGCGATCGACTTGTATGGCCTCGAAGGGGAAGAGTCGATCATCCCGACGAGGGAGGCGTTTGTACCCCCCGTCGCGACGGGAAAGTTCAAGTGGTAGTCAAGTCAGTCGACGGCTTTCTTCGTTTTTGCCCTAGGGGATGGGTTTTTTTTGTTTTTGTTTTGTTCGCTTTTCCCGAGTCGCGTTGTCTTTTGATGTACTGTCTGTACACATGCAAGAATTGTTTCTCTGCGTCCACCAGGGGCGTGTGCGATTACTGTTCAGTTGGGCAGCAGCAGAAATTTCAAGTGCCTTCTCTCTTACTGCTCGTCACCACTCGAAGAGGCTCCTCGGACGTTCGCCTCTTGTTGTGCGATAAGCCCGTCCCGTTCTCGAAGCTAGGCGATCGACCGTGTGCTGCAGTACGGATCTACCGCCCGCTCAGGCCTCATCGTCGCCGCTCTCCTCTCCTCCCCACTACTCGGACGCGGTCGCCGGTCGGTCGGAGTCTCGTCGTCGCTCGTCCTTGTACGCTCGCGCGCCGCGTACACACGACCTCGACCGCCGCCCAGAGCCAGAATGTGAGTCCTGCTCTGGGCCGAGCGTGACGTGCGAGCGAGCGAATGCATTGTCATCGCTTCCCACCTCATCTCGTTGCGCAGGAGTCTAGGGGGACTGACCGAGGCGGGAGACACTGTAACAGGGCCCCATCTGTGCTCGATTACTACTCGGACAGTCCGACGTTCGCCCTCGCTGCGTCCCCGCTCTCGACCTCGTCTGCAACCTCACTCCGCCTCGCCATCGGTTCCTACAGCGAGACTCGCGTCCCAACTGCCTCTTCTTCTTCGACCGCTGCGAACTCGACTTCTGCGAGTTACACGAACCACTTGACGGTGGCGGCGGTAGATCCGGCAGTCGCAGACCTCGAAGACGATTCCGACTCGGAGTCGGAAACGGCGTATCGGTCCCGCTCGACTCGGCAGCGAGTCCGTCATCTCGGCGCACCATCCTCTGGGTCCGCGGGTGCATTCCGCGCCGTCGCCCGAACGCCCTTGTTGTACCCACCGAGTGCAGTCCAATTCGCGCCCGCTCGACTAAGCGGGAGTCTCGCGTCCGGCACGGGCGGGAACGCCGGCTACGGCGAACCGGAGCAGAGAGAAGTCCTCGCGACGAGTTCGGAATCGCTCCGGCTGTGGGACCTCGTCACGGAGCAGGATGACGGCGGCAGGGCGGGGAGTGGCAATGGGTTTGTTGGTGGTGGTGGAAGTGGCGGAGCGACGATGCAGAGCAGTCGGAGTCGACTCGTCAGTCGTGCGACACTACAAAACGTGAGTACAGCGAGTCGGGTTTTCCCCTTCATGCTTTGTCTCGCTCTAGAAACTGACTTGTCCGCAAACGCACGCTTGTTGCAGTCGAAAGCCGAATTCTCGGCACCGTTGACTGGCTTTTCCTGGTCCATGCTCGAGCCCACGCAAATCGTGACCGCCTCGATCGACACAGTCAGTCCCTTTCTACCGAGTGTCTTACTTGCCTAGTGGCTAATGAAACCGAACCCCCCTCGTACGCGTACCCACCTCAGACTTGCACAGTTTGGGACATTTCGACCGGCGTCCCGGTCACGCAGTTGATTGCGCACGATCGCGAAGTGTACGACGTCGCGTGGTCGCCCGCCCAGCGCGAGATCTTTGCCTCGGTCGGAGCGGACGGGAGCGTGAGGATGTTTGACTTGCGGTCTTTGGAGCATTCGACCATTTTGTATGAGGCGGCGCCGAGTCCCTCCTCTGCTGCAGGAGGAGGAGGACCGGCTGGAACTTCGACGACGACGACGAGTGCGGGGTCGGGAGGGGGCGGCTCGAGTGGTCACTCGTCGGCTGGGACGACCACCACCACGGCAGCAGCAGGGAAAGAGACGAGTACTGGTGGAACCTCGCCTTTGCGAAAGAAAACCGGCGGCGGCGGTTCTTCCTCTGCCTCCTCTTCGGCCAACAACAACAACGGTGGTCCGCCCGGTCCATTGTTACGACTCGCCTTTTCGCCTACCAGTCCCAACTACCTCGCGGTCGTGCATGCCGATTCGCCGCATGTCCAGATCCTCGATACGCGCTCGCCTGGGACGGCGGCGTTCGAAGTGAGGGGCCATAAGGCCCCGGTGAATGGGATCGCTTGGGGTACGGGCGGGGCGACGATGAGTGGTGCAAGTGGTGGTGCGAGTGGGAGCGGGCCGGGGTGGTTGTCGACCGTTTGTGAGTCTTTTTCACTCTCTCTCTTTTTCGTTCGGATCGGAACTGTCTTCTGCCTTTCCGAGAAGGGTGGCGTACTGACGAGCCCCCCCCTGACCTCTTGGACTCAGCCGACGATGCCACCCTCTTGATGTGGGACCTCTCACAAGCGCAACCGCCTGCGCCACCCACTACAACTTCTTCTTCCTCGGGTTCCCGGTCTACGGCAGCTCAGCAGCAGCAACAGCAACCGAAACCGATCACGACTCCGGCCTTGGCGTATACAGCGCCGAGTGAAGTGAATGCCGTTGCTTGGGGCGGAGGGGGAGAGTGGATCTCGATTGGGTGTGGGAGGTTGGTGAGGACTTTGCGGTGAGTTCTAGTGTGTCTCTCTCTCCAGATCAGCCTTCGGATCGAGCTGACGTCGGAACTTCTGTAGGATATGAGAATCTGTCTTTTACGCCTAGTCTGTCTGCGTTCTAAATGTGACGAGGGCCGCGCGTGTGAATACACCAAAGAATGGATGAATACAAAGAGAGTAATGAATTGATTGATTTCATTCCCGATCGGGCGAGAGAGTGACGACGACGACGGAGTCGTTCTGATCGCTCTAGACTACCACAGTCGCCGAGAGTCGCAGTCATGAGTCAAGTGTACGCTCACAACGTCACGCAGTCTTTGCAGGCGCCCCGTTAGAGTGGTCGCGCCCTCTCTCGCTCTCGTCCGCTGACGTTCACTCGCACCACACGCATATCGCTCCACTCACTCGCCCGCCCGCGCCTGACGGTGGCCATGAATGGATCGTTGACAGTACATTCTCCGAAGGCTGCCCCGTACGTTGGTCTCTCGGGAGGGCCTCGCCGCTCTCTCGTCGCGAGCCGGCCCCCTCTCCCTCCCTCGCCCTCTTACTGATTGCATGTCTCCACTGGTAACCAGATCTATGCTCCGTTCTTCGGCGCAATGTAAGCCTCTCTTTCGAGACAGTTGCCTCTTTCGAACGAGGGCCAAAAGGGGGCATGGGGTGATGCGGTGCTGGACGGACCCCTTTGGCAACTTGGGCTGACTGCTTGTGTGGCGAACAAACAGGGGTTGCACTTCCGCGATCGTCTTTACTTGTGCGTCGTACTCGCCTCGGCAAGAAAACCCTGACGACTCGCGAGGACTGACCCCCCTCGTCCTTGTCCTTGTCCTGCTCTACCGCCATCCCCTTCGGTCCCGCTCTACAACAACGTGCCTTCCGATCCTTGTCCCGTTTACACATACTCTCTTTCTCTCGCACGCGTGTGTGTACCTCCTCCCGGAAATTAGGCCTCGGCGCGTCGTACGGGACGGCCAAGTCAGGCGTCGGGATCTCGGCGATGGGAGTCCTCCGACCCGATCTCATGATGAAGTGCATCATCCCCGTCGTCATGGCCGGTATCATTGCCGTGAGCCCCCCCCCCCCCTCTCTCTCCCTCGATATATGGAGACAAATGCTCATTTCCAACCTCGTCCAATTTCGCGTTCCAGATTTACGGCCTCGTCGTCTCGGTCCTGATCTCGGGCGGACTCGAATCGCCCATGTCGCTCTACGCCGGCTTTATCCAACTCGGAGCCGGCCTCTCGGTCGGACTGGCCGGACTCGCAGCCGGGTTCGCGATCGGCATCGTCGGCGACGCGGGCGTGAGGGGCGTCGCGCAGCAGAGTCGGGTGTTTGTCGGAATGGTGCGTTTTTTTCGGTCTCCCTTGCCCTTCTCTCCCCTTTGGAAACGAGATATGGGGAATTTGATGCTGACTTTGTCGATTGCGTGTTTCTCGCCGATCAGGTCCTGTGCGTTTGGGCTTTTTCGAACTCTACTCCGCCGAAATCGAAGGAAACGGACTATCCCGTTTCATTGGCCTTTAGGTAGTGTACTGGAGTCCGTGGGTCATAGCTAATCAACTGTCTTCGTCTGCACTCGCACACACACAGGATCCTCATTTTCGCCGAGGTCCTCGGGCTGTACGGACGTGCGTCTGCAGTTTTCCTTCCTCGTTCGTGCAGTGTCGTGCCATGACTCGAATCTGCTTTGGCTGACCGCTGCTTTGGATATCTTTCCCTGACACGCACAGTCATTGTTGTACGTGTCCCCTTGCCTCATTCCTCCGGGCGAAAGTCGCCGCGGCTGCTGACGTTTTTCTATTATCTTCGCGCGCATAGGCTCTGATCCTCAACACTCGCGCATCCGACGCGCCTGCCGTACGTGTACCATTTCCTCCGATTCGTTTACCATTTCGGATTATGATCCGGTTTCGAGATGCGCTGGCTGACTGTAGCTTTGACCTCTGCGCACAGTGCTAAACGAGGCGTGGGTCAAAAAAGAGTGTATTGCGCACTTGCGCGTACGGAGGTGGCGCATGGCGGTGCTGGCCAAAGAAGCTTGCCTTCCGCTTTCACCCTACACCCCTCTCGCTCTTTCCTCCCCTTGTGTGAATCTCTCCCGCGCCTCCTCTCCCCCCCTCTCCCATTCTGCCCCTGTTCGTTCTGTTACTTTTTTCCCTTCCGTTCCTACATTTTCTTTCTTCTTTTGCAACGGACTGTGACCCTCTCTGCTATGGACTGTGCATGGGCGCGATAGAGAGATCCCGTGCGTGTTTGGGTCGAGAGATTCATCAGACGCGTCTCGTCCTTCCCCACTTGACTTGAAATCGCCTCTCTGCGACCAGACGAACGAGGGCGGTAAGGGATGGTTCACGACGACTCGTCGAGCGAGATCGAGTTTGTCGCTCGCGGTCCTCGTCCTCCTTCGCCCGTCAAGCCGCGCAGGTCGGCGAGGGACCGGAGAGCGCCGCGGTCAAAGGACGAACTCGCGGCGCCCGCGGCCGAGCGCCTCCTCGCGCCAAAGGCGAGCGGCGGCGCTTTCCTTTCATCTGTTGCTGGCTCTGCGCAGGCGACTGACCAGGGCGGCGATGGCGGCGGCGACCGAGGGTTGAATGAGCGGGTGCATTTCAACTCGCAGCGAGCGAGCACGTCCAAAGTCACGCTGGACCGCAAGGATGACGACGACGACGACGAACAGGATGGCGACCCGCCCGTCAAACCAGCGGCGCGGCGACCCGCTGCTGCCAACGTGCTCGGCTCGTCGTCGTCGTCCTCGCCGATGTCGAACGACAGAACAGCGCTCGCACCTCCTCCCGCACGCACCACAGTTAACGACCGGGCTAGGACTGCACCGTCTACATCGAGACTGCCGCCTCCCGCAGTGGCGGAATCAACAGCAGGGGGAGGGAGCGGAAACACCCAGCCAAAGCCCTCCTCGTCGTCTGCAGCCGCCCGCCTTCGCACGAGCACTTCTTCTTCTTTCCCCACCGCCGCTGCCCCGCCTCCTTCGAAATCGAGAAACTCGTCTTCGGACGAAGCGGATGATTTCTTCGCGCGCGCGAAAAACAAGACCAACAAGATGACGACGAAGAGTGCGAGAGCGCCGAGATTACCTGGAAAGGCCGCCGTGACGACGACGACGACGACGACGACGTCGTCGTCGGCGGCTGCGGCTGGACGGAGACCTGGCGCAGCCAAAGTTGCAGCAACGACGGCGACAAAGGATCTCTCGAACAAGGCGAGACCGTCGAGTCCTTGTGCGTCAAATCAAAAGTCAAATCAACCGGTGGGGTTGGCGAGTTCCTTTGCTGACGCGTCTCCTTGCACAGCCAAGTCAGGACATCCAAGAGCGATTCTCGACCTCGGCTCCTCGTCGGACGAGTCGGACAATCCTGCTGCACCCCGCCGCCGCCGTGAGGGGAACTCGCCTTCGTCGCTGCCGCGTCCGCGTCCGGGTTCGACGCGCCTCGCCTCTGCAGCCGCCAATGCCGCTCTCGCTTCTTCATCCTCTGTCTCGCCCGTTCGGAGAGGACGCACCATACACAACGACGACGACGACGACGAGGATGACGATGACGAGTCGGACGCAGCCTCGTCCGGGGACGGCGCCGCCGCTTCCCCTTCTGACGGCTCGGATCCCGAGAACCTCTTCTCCTCCTCGGCCGTGAGACCGAAATCGCTCAAGTTGCCAGACTGGGCTCGTGGTGGCATCGCGAGGTATAGCGGTGCGGACCTCGAACGGATGCAAAAAGGCGGCACGGGCAAGAATCGGAAAAAGAGGAGGCTTGATGTCGACTCGAGCGAGGAGGAGGAGGAGGAGGATGGTGGGAAGGGGAAGGGGAAGAAGAAGGCGGGTTTGGGGGCGTTTGATGGAATGGGCGGATCGTTGTGGGAGAAACAGCTCGCAGCGACCAAAGCTGCCAACGCCGCCGCCGCTGCTGCTGCTGCCCATAAGGACGATGACGGCATGATGAGCGTCGATTCGGACGATAGCCTGGAAGCCGAGTTTGCGGTCTATAAACAACCCGAGCCGAGCGTGCCAGCCCGATCGCGACCCAGGAGCGCGGCACCGTCTTCTTCGTCTGCCTCTTCCCCTCGACAACGACGAGCAGATTCGAGCAGTGTCGGACCCCCAAAGTCGCCTTCACGAGGAGGCACGGGTCTCCTCCGGTCGCCGCGCAAGGTCATCGAGGCGCAGAGGGCTGCCGCCGCCGTCCTGGTCGTAACCTCGGGGGACGAAGAAGAAGACGCCGAGATGGACACGGCCGGGCGACCGGGGTCGGACAACGACGAAGAAGAAGGGTACATGCCCAACATCGAGCGGATCCGTTCCATGATGGATCGTTCCACCTCCTCCTCGACGGAGCAGCATCGCAGTCCTTCGGCGGCCCCGATCCTCGGAGCGTTCCCAGCAGCACCACCGCTCGCCTCGGTCGCTGGTGCCGCCGTCGGTGGATCCAACGCATCCGCCTCCACGACGACGGCGCCGGAAGAAGCAACTCCGCAGATCACGATCAAGCTCAAGATGGTGTTTGATCCGACGAGGAACGTGCCGGAGGTTGCGAAACGGGCGTACGAACGACTCGAGAGCTTTACGATCGGGTTGGTGAGTCCTCCTTGTGTACACCTGCCCTCGTCTGCCTCGTGGCTGGGTGGCTACACACCACCTGCTGACGCGGTTGCAATCGCCCACTTCGAACTCACAGGACGAATCGTTCTCTTCGCTGTTTTACGAACTCGCCGTCCGCCGCACCATACCTCGCGACGACCTGATCATCACGCACTGTCGCAACATGCACCTCTCGACACCGCTCACGCTCGCTCGCCAAACCCAAGTCTACGAGTTTGGCACTCCCGCTTCCCTCGGTCTCTTTTCAGAAACCGAGATCGAGATGCGCGGATATACGAAGGAGGTGTGGGAGAAGTACAAGGCGCAGGAGAGATCGAAGAAGGCCGCCGCGGGCGAGGCGAACGACGACGAAGATGACGACGACCTCCTCGAAGCAGCAGCCGCAGCTGCAGCGGCGCTTCGGTCGGCCGGTACGAGGTCCGCAGCAGCAAAAACGTCGGGTATGCTCGAACTTGGGAGCAGCTCCGACTCGGAAGGCATCTCGGGTGGTGGCGCTCCGTCTTCCGATTCCGCCGCGGCCGCTCCGAACCTCGACGGCCTCTTCCCTCTGACGATCCGCGGATCGAACACCCGATCGCTGTCCCTCGCAGTGAAACCCTCGACGACGATGGCTCAACTCGTGCGCGCGTACTGCAAGCAGTTCAAACTCGTCGGTCAGGAAAAGTCGCTCGTGATCGAGTTTGAGGGCGACACGATCGAGTCAACGAGGACGATCGCGGATGTCAAGGACGAGTTTGATCTCGACGGCGAGGAAACGTTCGACGTCAAAGAGGCGTGAAGGCATTCACGGTGACGGCGCGTTTCTCGCTCTCCCTTCCCTTTCAGTACTATCAATGTTGTTGCGTCAAATAGTCAAGTAGCTCTCCTCCTTTGCGACTAAGTTTGGGTGTATGAAAGGCATGTATTGATGACATAGAAGAAAGGCGATAAGAGGTGGAAACAAAGGGATCTCTATCTGCAGGAGATGGATTTACCGAGGCTCGTCATCGCTGGAAAGCGTGTCCCTTCTCGCCCGCATGCCGCCAAAGTCGCTCATGCTCGCTCGGCGGAGCCTCCTTCTCAGCACCCTCGCGCCGTCGAGACTTGCCCCGTCCCGCGCAGTCATGCCCGACACTGACCCTCCGCCTTCGCCCCCGCTGGTCCAGTCGCTCTCGCCGCCGTCGGTCCACCGCTCACCTTCGCCAGAGCCAACCCGTCCAGCACCGGCACCGCTAAGCTGAGCATCCGAGCTACCGCGCGACTCGACTTCCTGCAGCCCGAGGCGGTCCCAAATGGCTTGACGACGTTGGGCGGGTGTCGACGGCTCTTCGGGCTGAGCAGAAGCACGCGGCTCTTCTTCCTCGGCGTCGTCTTGAACCGTCGAAGTCCGCTCGTTCGCATTCGGGACGTGGAAGAGAGTATCGGATGAGCTCCGACGGCTGCTTGCGAGCAGCGCGGGCGCCTGCAATGCCGTTGCCGAATCGGGCGCGGACGTGCTGGGAGCGGCAGCGCCGGAATCCAGTAGTCGGCGGACCTGGTTCCGGCCGAGGTCGATCTGCCGCTCGATTCTGCAAGGACGGAAAGCTGCGTCAGATTGGTGGTGTACGCTGAGGGTAGCGGGAAAGACTCGCTTTAGTCGGTTTTCGATCATCTTGATCTGTGCGGTTTCGAGCAAGAGACCTCGGTCAGTCCTAATTCTTGTACTATGACGAGAGCGGCAGCATCAGAAACGCACCTTTGGCCACGTGACTCCCTGTCCCACCCGAATCATGCGAGCAAGCTCGTCCCGGTCTGGATCCGTCAGGAGGCGGGTCCAGTCTTTCACTGCGGGGAACAGGGTTGTGTCAGCCCGAACGACGGGAAAGTTCACGTGGAACAGCTGTACGCACGACGAGACTTTGGCCAGATGGTCACGCTGCCCTCGAACTTTTGCAGGAAGACGGTGCTCCAGTTCTGTCCGCCAAACTCGGGCAAGAGCTCCAAGTCGCGGATTACCTGGTCAACACAAAGTATCAGTCTACGCAGATCACGATGCAAGGCTGCGAAGGGAAGGACCAGGCGCACTCGGAACCACTTGAGCATCTCGATCTTCCAGTACTGCTCAGCTGCCGACAGCCAGAAACCACCGCGCCTGTTGAGGCAATCATTAGCACTTAGCAAAGCACGTTAAATTGACTCTGATTCAGTGAAAGGCTTACCATCCGCGTCCTTTGCGGTGCGAAACGGGGCGTCCGGGTGATCCTCGCGGAGCGTAATTGAAAAGGTGGACGTGGGCTGGCGAAGAGACGACCGGCGGGTTCAACACCTCGGTTGTAATGGGTAAAAGAATCAGGACTCACGGTTGACTTGGGAAACGATTGAAAAGTTGACGTTGTAGAGCAGGTGAAGCGCGTCTGTGCACGGACCAAAGATAAGAAGCAGATCGACGTGATAGCAACCCTTCACCCAGACGGAGAGAAGTCAGCTTCATGATTCGGCTGCCGACGTACGTAGAGGGATGTCGACCCGCAGCGAACCGTCCTTGTGCCTTCCTTGGAACTCGGCGGCACTGAGTGTACCGTCCTTGTTCTTGCGGAGGAGGACAACCGGGTTGATGATCCACGGGACCGCCGCCGAAGCAATGACTGCGGGGAAGCGCAGGTTTGTGAGTACCTACGACGACATCTCGAGGTATCGATGCCAAGACCGGGGTGTTGTTGGCCTAGAACCGCTGGACCTTTGAAGACTCACCTGCAGTATAGATCACAATGTCGGGAGCGGTGATGTAGTTGAGAAGCTTGGTCGGCGAGTGTGTGTCGTAGGGGATGACTGTGCGCCAGGACACGTCTCAGCATCAGGCAAACTCATCTTCCCGGGACAGACGAGCTGGCCAGAACCCGAGTCCGCCTTGCCCACGTACCAGAAACGTTAAAAATTCGCCCCGTCCGCTCATACGCCTCCTTGAAAGTCATGCTCCCCATCGTGAAGAAGCTCGCCTTCCTCGCCCACTCGACGGTATCGAACCTCGCTCCGGTCCGCCATGCCCTCTTCGCCCACACCGTGAACGGCTCGGAGCACGCCGTAATTCGGTCTGCGAGGGTCGGCGTGAGGAGTTCGCGGAGCTCGGCGTCGGTGCGGGTGCAGCAGATGGCGCCAACTGTGAGCACGAGAGTGGAGGGTACACACCGCCCATTGTCAGCGTTCAGCGGCAAGAAAGGAAGAACCTGATACGGGTCTCGTCTCACCGATAGCTCCTGCGGAAGTACCGGTGATAACCCGCGGCAGCAAGTTCTGGTCGAGCAGAGCCCGAACGACGCCGAAATGGTAGTAACCGAAAGCTGCACTCGTAAATGGCGCGATCAGCATTCAACCTCGGACTCTATATGCTCGCCACTTGAGCCGGGGAGGAGGTAGACTCACAAGCGCCACCAGAGAGGCAGAGTGCGGAGGCACCGAGGTTCTTGGAGATTGAGCGGAAAAAGTCTGCCTTCTCTTCGATAGGCAGAGCGGACGGCGGCGCGCCTCGGACGTACTCCAGCGAGCTCGAAACTGTAAGATCAGCAGCAACAGTGTAAGTCGCAATGACCAGGCGGCCACAGCAACACTGAACGGCGAGCGTTTCGCGGGGTACCCACCTTCATCGAGGTACTCTTGAACGAGGTTCTTCGTCCCGTAGTAAGACTCGGAATAGAGCCGGAAGCTCTCGACGCCGGCAAAATTGTTCCTGACGCACGCGTGCAGGACGGCACACACCCCTTCTACGTCGTCGCGGGAGCGGAACTCGCGCAAGGCTTTCAGGACGCGGCGCACGAGAGGGGCGTCGTAGTAGGCGTTCGGTGCGGACTGTTTCCATTGGTTGAGGCCGAGGAGGGCGTCGAGCTCGAGGGCGATGCGTTTCCACTGTGCGCACAAGAACTCCACTGCTATCAGCTCGTTGCAGCCAAAAGGAAAAGCCATGGACGGCCGAACAGGAAAGTTTGCACTTGCGCACCTCTTCGTACGTCTGTGCGTTTCGGAGCTTGTGTCGTAGTCGACCTCGCTCTCCGCGCCCTGATGCATGGCCGCAAAAGAGTCAGTCCACAAGGTTTTCCGCATGCAAGGAGAAGAACAAAAGGACGGACATCCGGCAAAGAACTCGATCGTGTTGACGGATTGCCTGACAATCAAGTAGGCGACGAACTCGAGAAAGATGATCAAAAAGATGAGGCCGAGGAGGGGCCACCTCGAAATATGGTACGCCCACCCTTCACGGACGACGTCTTTGCGTTTCTTCGGTTTCGAAGAGGATCCGCCTCCTCCTCTCCGCCTCCTCTGTTCCTTGACGGGAGCCCAATCGGACGCGGCAATGATCTTCTCTGGCTGCTGTTGGTCAGCGGCGTCGTTGCCCGAACTGTTGTGGTTGTTGTTGCTCGGTTCGTCCGAGAGGGCGTTGTGGAAGACTTGCATGTCGCGTTCGACGACCCAGTCGCAGTCCATGCTGGTCGCGTAGCGGTCCCATTCCTCCCACTTGGTCAACTTGGGATCGAGTTGGCCTCGTTCGCTCGCAGCATGGCGCGAAGACGGGCGGGAGCGCACTCGCCCTAAAGCGGACGACGACGACGACGACGACGACGTAGCCGTCGGCGGTGGCGGCGGCCGTTGAGCCAGATCGGCTTCCATCTCCTTGCGAGTTCTCTCTGGTAGCACTTGACCTGTAGCTGAAACCCGGGTGTATGTAGGGGGAACCGCGGCTTGGCAGACACCTCGACTCTCTTCGATGACGTCGCCGCGGAGTTTCGCGGCCTTGCTTCCCTTTGTTTATAAAAGTTTCCCTCGTCCGGCTGCTCCATACGGTCACAGGGGACAAATATACGCGTCTATATGCGGGCCATCCACGTGTTACGTCAGAGCGGTTCAAATGCGGCGGCACTTTTATCGCCCCTTGCCAAGGGCGATAGCTCTGGACAGGAACAGAGTGGGAGACCAAGCGTGCGATACGCGTTCATACAATAACATGGCATCCTCATCCTTAGTCGCGATTCCTTTCACGCCTCGTCCTGCGCTTTCCGCACGGCATCTTTCCAAAACGAGATGCACGAGTATCGCCAATCGGTATCTGCGACAGAGCCAGTGCGCGGAGATCAATACTTGATCGGCGACCCATGGTGACGAAGAGTAAGGAAACACGAGAGACTGGACGAGGGAGGAGGGGGAGGCAAACTGACCCATGTTGACCAGTTCCTGACCCGGTTTCCGTCCCTGCAAGTCGCCCGCTTTGGGACACGCACATTCGCAACCAGCCACGGCGGCGTCGTCTTCGATCAAGTGCTCGGTGAAAGATCTCGTAGACCGAGAAGGGCAGTGCATGAACCAGTCGTGCTGGTAGGCAAAGTCTTCGAAACTGGGGAGGCGCCAACCGAAAGTTAGCTTCCGTTCCTTCTCCTCGCTTGCAGCCAGAACCAAGTCCCGGCAAGAGGGGAAAGGGGAGAAGCGAGAGAGACGAGGGAAACGAAGAGGGAGCACGCACTAGTGAATCTTGTCGAGTCCTGCGAACGCGCCGAGCGCGAGTGCTCGAACCGGCGCATCTCCCCACTGTGTGCGGCGCAAACATTGCGGGGAGGATGAGGGAGTTGTACTCAAGATGACACAATGTGGCAGTGCGCCCGAATGCACTCACCCGCTCAGTGTAGAACCCGCCCTCCTCGTCGAGGTGGCGGAAATAGTCCTGATAGGCGGGCGAGCGGAAGAACCTCAAGTCACCGATCTGCGCGCGGATGATCCGTGTCAGAACGTGAACTTTCTCGCGCGAGCCCAGATGGAGCGAAAAAGCCTCGCCTCAAAGTTGGTCCAGAAATGACACGCCGCGTAATCTCCTGCGCCGTTTCGGCGCATGAGGAATTCCCACAATTGGCGACTCGGCGGGGTGACCTCCTTGGCGGTGAGGTACTCGAGCGTGGTGGGGATCAGGGTGGGCATGGTGTTGAGTTGGTCGACGACCGAGATGACGAAACCGTAGGTCTTGTTGGTCTCCGACAGGTACCGGAACGGGTCGTACGTGATGCTGCAATGGAAGCGAACTGAAGACGAGTGTAAGCCGTGAGCAGCCGAACGTCAAGGGTAGAAGCGGTGGGGCTTACCTCCCGGTTCGAGACGCCAGTACCACTCGTATTTGGCGAGGAGCGGGTGCCTCGCGAACAAGCCGGAATACCACCTGCACATGTGGTGGTACCCTTCCCTCCCCGCATACAAGACTCCCCTCTCTTCCTGCTCGCTGAACCCTCGTCGCATCTCGCCCTCGTCGAGCCAGTCCGGGATCGTCCAATGCTCGGGCGGGACAACCCCCCATTCCGTAACCGCTCCGACGGGCAAGATTTCGGCGACGGCTCGGCGGAACGAGAGCGGCAGGCCACCTTGATCTAGTTCTGGTTCTTCCGGATCGGTCAGGAACACGTAAGGGTACCGGAACTGGGCGTTGAACCGCTGTTCAAAGTTCTGCAGCGTCGGTAAGAGTTCGGCGAGATCCCGATTGCGCAGGAGAACGACGATCGCTCCCCGTTCGCGAGGTTCGAGGGAGGTCAATTCGCGGTCGTAGCAGCCGTTGGGGCGGGTTCGAACAGATGGAGGAGCAGAGCGGGTGGGTTGGCGGACGATCCAGATGGCGAAGACGAGGGCAAGAGCGGTGATCACTACGGCTGCAATCCGCCGCCTGCCGCCGGGGACTGATTTGCGGTCCGTTCTTGACGGTGTCGGCATAGCTTGGCCGCGCAACCGAGCCCGGTTTTCGACTCGTGTATAGAGAGAGCGTCGAGACGTCGACGTTGTGAAGTGGGGTCCCCGTTATCACCCTCTCGGCTTCGGAGCAGGAGTCGGGGAGGCGGTCGCGACGCAGACACTCGTTACGGGTGCATTGGTCTTGCCCGCAACTGCGGATCGCTTTGCGTACAGTCGACTCGAGAGCTGGAGTACATCAGTTTCGCCCTCTCGCGCGATGACGTGGCAAACTCGCACTCGGCCGAGTCTGCTCGCTCAACACTCCGTCTCGAATCGGTTCGCGCTCCTTTACAATAGTCCTGCTACTTGGAGCTAGGCGTACGCAGTGGGTGGGAGTTGCGCGAAAACGCCTATAGGAGCAGCGCTGACGCCTTCACGTGCCGCAGTCTATACACTGCCCGACCTCCCTGACTCTGGAGATCTCCCATACATAGGTACGCTAGAGCCTTGTCGAGGACGCAAACGGACTCGCTGGGTGCTCACGACTCGTCCCCGACCGCAGCTTCCCACCGACACATAGCGGAGAACGAGAGAACATGACCAGCACCTCGTCAACTACTCCTCCCAGCGCCTCGACGTCCACATCCACTTCCAGACCACAGTCCATCACCGTATTTTGCGGTTCCAGTCCAGGCAAAGATCCCGTATACCTCGCCACGGCAGCCCAACTCGCGACGGAATTGGCCAGGAATGAGATCACCCTCATCTAGTCGGTCCTCTCTTCTTGCTTCAGCCCTGTCTCGCGTGAACACACACAACGTCGTGATCCGTGATATTGACGAAAGGCCTGTTCGTTGTCGATCCGCTACAGCGGAGGGGGCACAAAGGGACTGATGGGCAGGATCGCCGATTCGGCCCTAAACGCTGGTGGCAAAGTGCACGGCATCATTCCAGCCGCAGTCAGTCAACCTCGGCACGCGTACTTTTCCCCATCCTCTGACACCAAAGTGTTACTTGCCCCCTATGGACAGTTCCTGTCGGCTGAGGCGCCCGATCGAAGTGCCAACACTCAGCCGAACGAGGTCGAGACCGTCGTAGGAAGTATGCACGAGCGGAAGAAACTCAGTAAGCCCGGCGTGCGTCCAGACTGTAGCTTGCAAACCTTACTGACGCTTATATTTCGCTCGATAGTGGCAGATCTGAGCGACGCATTCATCGGCTTGCCCGGAGGGTACGGTACCCTCGAGGTGCGCTTCAGTCCTTTAATCTGAACCGGGCCTGCGAACGGACGCTGACCATGCGAGCTGTCCCGCCTCCGTGTGATTTCGTTTTTGCGCGCAGGAAGTTGCCGAAATGACCACTTGGTCCCAGATCGGCGTCCACCTCAAGCCCGTCATCTTGCTCAATGTCAACAACTTTTACTCGTCCTTGCGCGACTTTATCAACAAGTGCGCTCGCTCTTCTACACCTCCCGTGCACGTGCCTCTAGATGTCATCCGAAAGCCACCAGCTGAAAGGTTCCACCACCTGGCTCGGTTTCGGTTCTCGGCGACGCCGCTCGAATCGAACTGTTTGACTGACTGTGACTTGTTGACGACTGTCCCCCTCCCGACAGCGCCGTCTCTTCCGGGTTCATCGGCGCGAAACAGGCCAACCTCCTCGTCTTTGTCGACGGTCCCTGCGCGTCTTCTGCTCCTTCAGGCGAGACGAACGGAACCGCGGCGACCACCGACAATCTCCAAACGCAGGACAACTCGAGATCCGCATCTGATGATTTCAACTGGGGTCGCGCTGCGCTTCTTGCAATCCAGGCATGGCATGCCAAGGGAGCTGGCGGGGCAGAGCCGTACAGCTTTGAGTGGAGCGATGACAAGAAGAAGGCTGAGGGAGTTCTGTGATTCGGCACCCATGTCGACCCGTTATACACAGGGTTCCAGCCTGCGCATATAGATGAAACCGAGTGCAAACGTGTGTATATACGTACCTCAACATGTAATTTGATTCGCTGCAAAGATGAGAAAGAGAAAAGCTTTTGACGCGGAAGCGAGCCAACTCCGAGAATTCGTCGACACTCAACCTGCAACCTCCCTCTCCTCAGACGACACGGAAAGGGCGTCAAGAAGGACAAGAATGGCCGCTGCGTCCTCTCCGGCTCCGACGCCGACCGCAACCGCGACTCCGGTAGCCGAATCGGCCTTGCTCACGGTCGAGGACAAGGACCTCCTCGCGGCGACGACGACGCACGAGAAACTGCTCGTCTCTCAGGCCGTGTTTGAAAAGGGCACTGCGGACTGGAAGGGCGTTGCGGGCTTGGTCAAGGGACACAAGTTGATCAACGCCGAGGCGAGGGGTGACGCGTGGTTCGAACCGAAAGTGAGCAGGGCGGCTCCCTCTCTCCCCACCGGTCAAGGGTTTTGAGGGTTGCCCCTTCGAACGACCTGCTGACTGCGTGTGCGCGTGCAGCGGCTGGCGAGGCTATGGACCGCGCTGATGCACGAGACGGGCCATGAAGAGTGAGTGAAACGACCGTTGCCTGACCCCCTCGACCAGCGTAATTGACCCTCTTCTTTGGTCCGGATCCGTAGGACCCTCCAGTTCGCCGCGCAAGGTCCGCTCTCTCATTGCTGCTGCTCACGCTGCACCACCCGCTTATGACTTTATTTTACGCCCGCAGACTCGGAACTGCGCGCGATTGCGCATCATTACTACATGGCTCGCGTGCACGAGTTGTATGCCGGCATGGAAGCGTGTCAGGATCAGTTCCGGTCCGTCCTCAGTCTTTTACTTTCCCCGTGCTCTCGCGCGCGCGCTCTAAATTTTCTCCCTTTGCGCCTGCCCACCGCGCAGGATCATCTTTTCCGAGATTGAAGAGCTGAAACAGGGCAAACTCGATTGGAAACTGACCCACCCCGATCGGGTCGCACCCCCCGGGACCGGGCCCAACTCGCCGCTCAAGGTGCTGCCGGCGCAGTTGCCGCCGTTGGCCGAATTGCCAAAGTTGCCGCCACCGCCTGCCACTGCGCCGACGGCTCCGGAAGTCGGCGGGCTCAAGCTCGAGGAACGGGAGGAGGAGGAGGATGTGCAGATGGAGGATGATGGGGCGGTGACGGCGGAGCAGGATGGAGCGTCGGCGAAGGAACCTGCAGTGGCGGCAGTGGCAGCTTGAATGAGAGCGGGAGAGAAGAACAGAGGGAAGCAAGACGCTTCTCCTGCGAGCCGCCTTGGCGCTTCGCTCGCATGCCGCTCGGTGGCTCTGAATCAGTGAGGCTTTTGCGAGGTGCTTTGACCACGCGGGCAGACCGCGGACCCTTTACAGATCGAGCTGACTGGCGCCTTGTACTGTACAGCCCGGAAAAACGGCCCCGCGCCGCCAGAGTCGAACACAATCAACTTTGAGGATGGATGGCAAGGACGCTTATACCCTTCCATGACGCACAAGCTACTGCGAAACGACTCGGACCCCGGGCGACTTACCGCCGATGTCGGACGCGATATGCCGTCGGTTCGCCGTGATCCGTTAACGGAATGTTGCCGATCAGCGGATGCGTAACGGCGCAGCAATCCTGTACACTCGCGGAAAGGCAATCCTGTACTTACCGTCCCGCACCGTGCCATCGAGATGTGCCTCGATTTCCCAAGGCAAGTCTGGGTTGGAAACAACGTGCCAGACTCGACGAGCGCTTCTCATTCGACGGTTGCGGACCGGCGAATAGGGTGGGGGGGATCGCCCTCTTCCCTCGCACGCTAACTTGACATTTGCGAGGCTAGAGGATCGCCCTCTGGAGAGGGTGCACTCCAGAGCTCTCGCCTCAAGAGAAGAAGCACACGTTCGTCCCGGAAGGCAGCAGCGATATGGAAAGCGGAAAGGGTGTCTACACGGCTCTCTTCGGATGGGCGAGACTGGGTTTGTTGAGCGTAGAGCTTTCGAACGAGTCCCCTGTTTGCGTGGGTCTCTGTGTGAGGGGAGTGGGCGGACCCCGGCGATTTCGAAGATGAAGCGGAAGAGGAGGAACAGGAACGCGCCCTCTTTTCACACACACCTCGTTGCGCTCTATTACGCAGCTGTGTAAAGACAGAGAGAGAAGACGACGCTTGGTTTGGTTTGTACTCGAAACCAAAGGCTGTGATCTCGACGACGTGTGCTCTGTTGCCTCTTCCTTCGCTCTCGACTCGGTCCGCTGCTCTCGATCACAACCCTCAGGGACCGTAACGCTGGATTCACCAGGTCAGTACACTTCTCCTAGATTGTCTCATCCAGCCGGGCAGGCTCGGAACGGCGTCGTCGAAGATCGACGAGTGGTCACCGGGGTGGCGTCACAGCCTCCTCTTTCAACCTCCGCTCTCTGAGGACGTCGCCGGGGGTGGGGTCAGGCACTGCCAACTGGGCAGGCTCGAAGGCTTCAACTGTCTCTAGCCATCGGTACACGACGTTGTGGCGGGATACCCCTTTGGGCGCATCGTCCAACTCGACCGGCGGCTTGCATAAGCAAATCTCTCGAACGCAGGTTTGCTAGAGACTGACAACCCTCGTGACACATAGGTGAACCCTCGCATCATGGCCAACCACGAACCTAGTGCCGGTTCATCACCACCGCCGCCCACTCCGGCGGCCATTTCCCGCGCCTTGTCGGAACTCGTCCTCGCCGCGCCGCCGACTCCGCGGTCTCCGCCTCCGACTTCACCCCCGAGTTTGACGTCGAGACCGGTCCCGCTCTCACCGTTCCCGAAAACGCCTCGCAGCATCTCGCCCGCTTCGTCCGATGGCGCCGTCTCGTCCTCGGCTGGCAGTTCCATCTTTGATCGACCTTCTGTCGTCGGCTCGCGAGACTCGGCCATGAGTTTGGCGGCGGTGGGGAACGGAAACAATTTTGCGGCGTTGGCCAACGCGACGGCGAATGCGAATGCGAACGCAGTGGCTGGTCCTTCGGGAGGAGGCAGGAAAGCCAGTGTCAGTCTGCAACTGTTCAAAGAGACGGCGCGGAAAGGTGGTAGCGGTGAGGAAGGGGGAGGAGGTATCGAAGGACCGGGCGGGAGGAGAAGCGGCTCGAGGCCGTCGCCGAGCAAATCGAGGCATGCCTCGAGCAGTTCGGGGATCACCACCGCCCCTGCCCTTCACAAGGGCAAGGAACGCGAACACCACCACCACCATCACCACCAGCACCATCATACGCTCACATTCCCTTCACCCGGTGGCGGAGGAGGGTCCGCGGGTGGCGAATCTGCGTACATCACGTTCTCGTCGCCGCTCGCAAGTCCCGACGCTGCCAGCTTTGCCCCGACCGGGATCGCCGCACGAGATGACCATCACCACCACCGCCAGCGAGCGAATTCGTCGTCGACGTCCCGTTCGCGGAATCCGTCTCGACCTTCGTCTCGCCTCGGCAGCGTCGTCCATTCGCCCGCGGTGGCGGCGCATCCCTTCCCGCCGCCTTCACCCGCCAAAGCTTCCACATCTTCCTCGGGGCACGGTGGTGGCTACTCGCCCTCCTTACCGGCAGCGACGGCTTTCTCTCCTCCCCTGATCGGGTCGCCTCACCTCCCGCCACATCCCCTTAGTCAGACGCACTCTCGCGCGTCCGCCTCGCCCCGATCGATCGGCTCGGCTCACTCCTCGTCCTTACCGCCCTTGCCGCATTCGCATTCGCATTCCTCTTCTTCGCATTCGCATTCGCATTCGCACCCTTTTCCGACTGGCATCTCGTCCCCTTCTCGACCTGCTTCGCCACACCTTTCGACCCCGCAGACTTCGTCGCACCACAGTCCGCTCGGGTCGGCGGTGTCAGTGGGGAGTGTGGGGCCAACGTTGGGAGGAGGGAGCACGAGCAGCCTCATTCCGGACTTGTGGGCTTCTTCAGAGGGGAGGCTCGGTTTGGGAGAACCGGCGTTGCCGTTGCCGGGGATGGGGACGGCGCCGACTGCAGCTGCGACGAACACGATGGAGGATACGGCGGAACATGCCGATGATGAGGCCGTCGCAGGAGAGGGAGACGACGATGATGCAGACGAGGAGGACCACGTGGTGCCGAGGAGATACCGCCATGGCGTCTCGCCGCACCACGATTCGCACAACAACCGAGTCGAGACAGAGTCGTCACTGGAGGAGGAGCAAGAGGCGCCAGAACTGGTCCCGACTTCGGCGCCTCTCAAGCTCGTCTATTCGCCCCGCTTGGCTCACGAAGCCGGGTATGGGAACGGTGCAGCCACCGAAGTGCCGGCCTTGCCCGTCGTCGCGTCCGCCATCACTTCACCTCCGACTTTTGCGTCTGTCGCCGGAGCGCTCGACCAGCGCTGCCGGTCCGTCTCTTCGCACGCGAGGCGGCTCCGGTCCGTCGACGACGCGGCGTTGAGCCCGTCCGAGTCGGGCAGGGAGACCGACCTCGCCGCCTCGATCGCTTCGTTACCTTCCCCCGTGCCCGACTCGAGTGGCTACCCCCATGCGGCGCCGCGTCGCGCCCACTTCGCCGAGCGATCTCACCTTCCTCCTCATCATCACCACCACCACCACCATCTCCACCAAGACGATCTCGAGTCGAACCGCAGCGGAACGGTCACGTCCGAGGATCGGACCGAGTACGATAGCTGGACTGGCAGTACGGCTACGAGCGAGACCGACTCGCGCTTCTCGTCTTCGTCCGAGATGAGCGGTGACGAGTACGATTCGGCAGACGATCATGTCGACGAGGACGGGTATAATGACCACGATGATGCCAGTGCCCTTGCAGCGGCGGCGGCGCAGGAAGAGTATGAAGTCGATATGGGCGCGCTGCGTGACAAACTTGAACAGGGTGGAGGCGGCGAGGTGTCGATGCGCCGGGATGCGAGGCGTGCGGGTGACTTTAAAGGTCAACTCGTCGGTGGCGACGGCCGGACCAGCGCGACCGTCCCGCTCGAACCGTTCCGGCATCAGGTTGGAGGTCACAGCCACATATTTCGCTTCTCGAAAAAGGCCGTCTGCAAGGTAAGCTTGCTTCTGCCGTTTCGCCCTCTCGTCGAACAGTGGGAAGCCTGACGTAGATTCTCCCCGCGTGCGCAGCCCCTTACGTCTCGCGAGAACCAGTTCTATGAAGCGCTCGAGCAGACTAGTCCGCGTTTGCTCGGATTCGTTCCGCAGTACCTTGGAGTGCTGAACGTGACATATCGGCGTGCGCCTGCTCCGTGCCCGACTCTGCCCAAGGTGAAAGAACCCTCCGACTTAGAGTCGACGCCGCGCCAGACGCCCGCTCCGGCTTCGCAGCTCGCGCGAGCCCTCGATGAGGAACGAGCTGGGATCCGCTTGGCGCGCAGGCACTCGTCTCCAGCAGGGCCGGACGCGCACTCTCCGGCGCGGCGCATCTTTCGGCAAAAGTCGAACGAATCCTCTTTACACGAAGAGGTCCCGGAAGTCATCCTCGACAGGAACCGACACATCATCCCCGACAGTATGGTCTGGGATGCTGTCAAGGGGCTCCGCAAGTCGAGCGGGCGCCGTCGGCAGCGGAAAGCCGGAGAGCGGGCGACCGATCCGGAGACGGCGGCGAACGACTCGCCTGGAGGCGGGTTGATGTCGTCGCCTGATTTTGCACCTTCGTCGTACTCGATCACGGGGAGCGTCGGCGAGCAGTCGCAACTGTCGGCGGTACCTTCCTTCCCGGCCCTGAACGCTCCGGTTTCCCCAGGCTTGATCGGTGGTGGCAGCGGCGGCGTCCCTCCGACTCCGAATTCGACTCCGACCGATCCGGCGTTTGCGGATTCGGCGCGAGGCCCCTGCATGTCGTCGACTGATCTCTCTGCCGCACCGGCTGCCTTTGCCCGGCGGTTCTCCCCGATTCGACCTGGGCTACCCTCGCCGGCGTCCTATTCAGCAGCGTCTCCTGCTCGGAGCATGTTCAGCCCGAGTTCGGGCATCAGCGGTACAGGCTCGACTCGAGTCAATACCAAGCTGTGCGAGCAGGTGCTGCGCGAAGTCTTTAGCTCGCCGAAGCTCCGCGAGCGACGCCGCGGCTGGAAAGGCGGTAAGCGGCGCAAGATGCGCAGCATCCACAGCACGAGCGATATCGGCAGCGCCTTGCACGATCTGCCGGAAGGACGTGCGGTCAACCACGACGATGACGATCAGCTCGCCGCGGATGACGAGACCTTGTCGCCCGAAGATGCTCGCCTAGTCCAGCTGCGGCGACACCTTCGGCACGAGTCGCCCGATGTGGATTCGGCTCCAAACTCGTCGCCGGAGCATCGGCCCGTCGACGACGCTGGCGACGTTTCTGACTCGGCTCTGGCGCACATGCGCCGGCGCAAGCTGAGTGCGCAGCAAGACGATGACATGTTTGCTATGGACGATGTCGACGGCACGCCGGCGCCTCCGTCACATGTCAAGCGCGACGGCCGTCGCCTCATCGAGGACGACAGTATTGCGCCAGCGCCGAGCGAGCCGGGCTACCCCGAAGAGAGTCGCGGTTCCGCTGTCGGCGCGCCACCCGACGAGCCGTCGCGCCAGGAGCAGTTTATCCTCATGGAGGACTTGACCGGCAACCTCAAGAAGCCGTGCGTCCTCGACCTCAAGATGGGCACTCGGCAATACGGGATCTTGGCGACCGAAGAGAAGAAGAAGAGCCAGACCAAAAAGTGCTCCAAGACGACCAGTCACGATCTCGGTGTGCGGATCTGTGGCATGCAGGTGCGTGTGCAGTTGTGGCTGTCGGTTCAAACTGTGGTGTGCTGACCGCATACCAGCACCAACAGGTCTACAAAGTCACGGAAGATCGTTACGATTTCCAAGACAAGTACTTTGGCCGCAAGGTCAAGCTCGACCAGTTCCCTTCCGTCTTGGCTTCGTTCCTCGACGACGGAGAGCAGGTCCTCGCCTACCACATCCCTCACATCCTCCGCCAGCTGTACCGGCTCGCCGCCATCGTCTTTGGCCTTGATCGGTTCCGCCTGTATGCTGCCTCGTTGCTGTTCATCTACGACGGCGATCCCGAAGTCCAGGCCAAGTACAAGCGCAGCGTCCTGGAAGAGTTGGCCGAGCCGAACGCCGAAACCAGCGGAGGTTTGCGTTCGCTTTCTTCGAGCCTGCCGAATCACCAGAACGGTTGGGCCGGCGGGCAACACAGTCCCGTCCTCGAGCGGTCCTCGGCGGCGGCGGCGATGCGCTCGCGCCCGCGCGCCATGTCGGTCGGCAACATGGACGAAGATGACGACGACGACGACGACGCGGCGGTGCTCTCGCGCTCGGCACATGCATCCCTTGCGGGACAGCAGGACGGTCACCACCACCATCACCATCACCACCACCACCGCGGGCAGCCTCGACGTCCCGAGCGCCACCGTCACCGCTCGCGGTCCAAGAAGACCCGCGTCTCGGGTGCAGTCACGATCCGATTGATCGATTTTGCCCACTGCACGACGGGCGACGATTTCGTCGACCCCGACGAAGTCGAACGGCTCGGCCTCGATCTCGAACCGGGCGAGTTTGCCCCCGACGGGCGGATCGTCGCCCGTTTCCCGCCCACGCACCCAAACCAACCCGACCTCGGGTTCTGCCTCGGGTTGAGGAGCCTGTGCGCCGCGCTCAAGATGATTTGGACAGCCGAGATCGACGCGGGTCGACTCGAGGGCGTCGATCGCGAACTGCACATCGAAGGCGAAGACATCTTTCAGCGGCACTGGGGCAGTGCCGGGTGCATCGACGGCGCGAACCCGACCCTGCTCTGTCAAGGCCTTACCCCCGAGACCATCTATGCTCTCGCTTCCGCTTGAACCTGGTGTCGTATCTCGTAGTCTTTTTGCCGTACTTGTTTAATCTCGGGTGTTCTTTTGGGAATAGATGCTGCAAAGAGTGCTACAAAGTCCGAGAAAAATGCATCCTCCGCTTGTCAAGTAGTCTCTTTCGTTCTCTCTTTCGCGTGTTCCCATGAAAGCATGCCAGGAGAGATTCTCGCACGAGTATAACAGGCTCTGCGATGTCGGTCTCGCTATGCGTGCGCACGTGTTTTTGCAGTTGACCTTCTCTCTCCGCCTCACGGTGCGCCGCTGCCGGTCGCGCGTTCTCTTCGCCGCTTCTTCAGACCGGCGTTCCAAGTCGAAGCCCTTCTGTGTCGATTCGTGATGCCCCCAAGCGGTGGAGTTTGGGAGCGCAAGACGCCATTGCGATCTGGTGGCCTCCTGTTCATATTTGTTCGACGTGACCAGGACCGACAGGGGATGTCCACCATGCCTAGGCTCGCAAACCCTCGAGCTCGGCCATAGAGGCAGTTTGGGTGTTCGGGAACGGATAGCGGAGCTCACGTCCGGACGGTAAACCCCCTGCCCGACGATAGCAACCTCCAAGGCGCTCCGGAGACGAATGAAGCCACCTCGAGCTCGTTGGGTCGAATGGCGGAAGGGTTCTCCTGCGACTGGTAAAAGAAAGGTCCTATGTCTCCCTTTGAGCTTGCCCCTTTTCTACAGACCACCGTCCGTTCAGCCACAGTCTCGCAACACTCGGCTTGAAAATCCCTCTCTTTAGATTTTACCCGCCATTTTTCTGTAGTAAAGGTGTTCAGCATAATCCCGTTCGGTCAGGCGAGCGAGGACGCTCCCCTCGTGGTTCAAAGACGAAACCCTCTGCGAACAGAGCGCCCCACCTGAGTAGATCCGCAACTGGTGCCGGACATTTCGAGGTCGGCGCGGCGAGGAGGCGTTCATCGCGCGGAGGGTAATGTTGCAATCTGTACCGCTCTAGACCTTTCCAAGACCAGCACTCTTCGAAACTTTTGCTTCCGGTACGTGCAAAAGGCCGAATCACGGCTCGCTCGCCGTCCAGAACGGTTTCGAGCTTAGCAGGATCGACACTTACACCCCCCAGGTGAAACCTCGGAGGAAAGAGTGTGCCGTGGAACTGTTCCATTGTAGGCTGTAGCGACAAGACATTTCCGAAATCTGGCGCCCGGCGTCGGTTGCAACGCTCGTCCGCTTTCTCCTTTTCTGAGTTCGGACAAAGCTCGAGTAACGCGAGGCTGTGGTAAAACGTGAATCTCACGTCGTGAATGATTTCTGTGAGAGGAGAAACAACGACTGTGGGTCGAACGGGAAGGGCAGCCTACGGGACCGTATCCTCAACGGCATCCAAGCTGAACATTCTCGCGAGCATCGTGACGATGGCTGTTCTGACTGTTCAGCTCTTTTGCAGCCCATCCTTCACTATGAAAGCTGACCTCCTCTCTCGTTGTGCCTATCGAATGCCTTGAAGGACTGAGCTCCGCCACCCCGAGATCTCCAACCTGCTCCGTCGGCGTTGGGAACCCAACAGTCCCCGGATCTCTCTGCCTTCTCTCTTCGGGAGCTTTCCGGCGCTATCCCGCGGGATTAGCATGTCCCGGACGAGACATAACCCGGTCTCCGAAGCGTCGATTGGGTGAAGCCGGTTTCCTCATTCGTTCGCAAGCCGGTCAAACCTCTTCCCCTTAATTCCTCTGCGTACACGCTTTGACCAACGGAGGTGGTGCATTACCTTCACTCGCATTAATTTCCCCTACTTGTGAGATTGGGAGCAAGCTAGGGCGTTCGACTGTACCAGCCAAAGTTGAAAGATGCTCCAGGCTTGCTGGCGAGTGAATGCAGCCTGGTTGTAATGCGGAATACTACCGAATAGAGAAACGATTGTAAATGGGCGAAAGTCTCGGACGCGGCGCTTGCTTCTCGTTCGCCTCGCTTTCCGCAACCCGCACAGCTTTGCCACGAGTCCAAAGATGTCTGCCAAGCTTTACGGTGTAAGTCCTTGGCCCTCTCGCCCCCCTTCCACCGACCCTCGCAGGCCCTGGCTCTGTCGCGGTGGCGGGCTGGGGACACCTCCGCGCGACGACCCAAGCTTGCCACACGTGCTCGTCCACGCGGCGTCGTACGGGGGCGAAAGACTGGCTTGGACGCGACAGCGGGACTAGTTTGACCTGCCTGCGCGGCCCGCGGATCCCCTGGCGAGGTCGAGACGTCGCAGACGACGGCGTCGAGTGCGCGCACCCACAATCGCGACCAAAGACCATCGCGCTCCCTCCCTGAGACGAGCGTAGGCTGACTGTCTATACGTTTCATCGAAAAACCATAGTTCGGTCCGCGTGTCCTCCCTGCGCGCCTCGCCGCCAAGTACGAGGGCGCCGAGGTCCAGTTTGAGGAGGTCAACCCGTTCAAGGGTCTCCCCGCCGGCTACACCGACAAGTTCCCGCTCGGACTCGTCCCGGCCCTCGAGCAGGGCGACTTCAAGTTGACCGAGTGCATCGCCGTCGCGTCCTACATCGCCCGCGAGAACAAGGCCAACCTCCACGGCAAGACCCAGGAGGACCACGCCGATGTCCTCCGCTGGATGTCCTGTCAGTTTGCTCTCTCGAGTGTATCCCTGCGGCAGTGACCGATGCTGACCTTTCATGGCGCAACCTACACAGTCTCGAACGGCGACCTCATGTCGCTCTACAGCTGGTTCCTCCCCCTCGTCGACAGCAGCCGCCCGTACCTGAAGCCGACCGTCGAGGCCGCCAAGGCCAAGGCGCTCAAGTCGCTCGACTACCTCGAGAAGGTCCTCGCCGACCGCACCTTCCTCGTCGGTGACCGCATCACCCTCGCCGACCTCCACGTCTACAGCGTCCTCGGCCCCGCGTTCGCCACCGTCCTCGACGCCGACTTCCGCAAGTCGCACCCCAACGTCACCCGCCACTTCCAGACCGTCGCCCACCAGCCGCAGGTCCTCGAAGTCGTCGGAAAGGAGCCGACCCTCTGCGAGAAGGCCGCCGTCTACACCCCGCCCAAGAAGGAGGAGAAGCCCAAGGCCGCCCCGGCCCCGAAGGAGGACAAGCCCAAGGCCGCCCCCGCCCCGGCAGCTGACGAGGTTCCGGCAGAGGCGCCCAAGCCCAAGCACCCGTGCGAGGCTCTCGGCCCCGCCAAGTCGTTCCCGCTCGACGAGTGGAAGCGTCAGGTGCGTTTCTTCTCTCCTTGTGGTGCGTTGTGGCGCGGGGACGCTGACTCTCATCTCGGTAACCTGCAGTACTCGAACAACGACACCCCGGTCGCGATGAAGGTGGGTTTTCATGGTCTCTTGGCGAAATTGACCAGTGTCGACAGTGACTGACGCACCCTTCCGACGCCGATAGTGGCTTGACGAGCACTACGACGAGACCGCCGCTCAGGAGTACTCGTTCTGCCGCGCCGACTTCAAGGTGTGTTTACCGGAACTCTTGGCATTGCATTAACCAGCTCGCTGACCCTTGTTCTTTGCTGTTCGCAGTACAACGAGGAGCTCACCCAGGTTCGTGTGTTGAGGGTGCCGAGTCTGCGGAGGGTCTCAGTGGGCTGACGGGCTTTATTGCCACACTTTCTTCTACAGACCTTCATGTCCGCCAACCAGGTCACTGGTCTCCACACCCGTCTTGAGGGCAGCCGGAAATACCTGTTCGGCAACATGCTCGTTTACGGCACTGCCAACAACTCGAAGATCATGTCAGTTTCTCTCCCTCCTTCTCGACTACCTTCGAGGTCAAGAGATCTGACGCAATTTCGCCTCCCTCGTGCAGCGGTGTCTACATGTTCCGCGGAAGCAACATCGAGGACATCTTCTCGGTTGCGCCCGACTGGGAGTCGTACGAGTTCACCCCGCTCGACTACAAGAAGGACCGCGAGTTCATCGAGAAGGTTTGGTCGTGGGAGGGCGAGGTCGACGGCCTCACCTGCGCCGACGGCAAGACCTTCAAGTAAACAAAAGATGCCCCTACAGTTCGTTGTTGCTTTTTTTGTTTGCTTGTAGGGAGGAGGAGAAGAAGGGCAATTCTACCACTACAGCCCACGATTTTACGATGATACACGTTCTCCCCTTTTTCGTGTGCTCAGGGGAAGTCACAGCGACGAGCTTTTTCGCATGGACTTCGTCGCGATGGACGCAGAATGTTCGGGTGATGTAGAGCTACAAGCTACAGCAAGGCAGAAATATGTACTGGTGGTCATCATGGTCGGATAGGGTCTCTATGGGGGGGGGGGGGTATCGTCGACTCGAAAAGTTTTGCAGATCAGACGGCGGGGGTGGTACGCAAGCCGGTCTTTTTGCGGCGCGCTTCGTCGAGCTCGTTGCGGACCTGGATCCAAGGGGCGAGTCAGTCACTCAGTTGGCACTTGGCTTCGCTCGGTGGGCACAAAGCAGCCGAGAATAAACAGAGGAGTCGCACCAGCTCGACAAAGACCGGTACCAGCTTGGGGATGTGCACCAGGCGCGGCGGGTCAATCTGCACACGGTCTTTCTTCTTGCGTCCGTTCCTGCTCGGTACGGGCTGCTGCTGCTGCTGCTGCTGCTGAACGCGTCGACCTCCTGCTCCCGGAACCGGCCGCTGGCCCGCGTCGAGCGAGTCGACCTCGTCTGCTTCTGCTTCTTCTTCGCTCGAGCTGCTGTAGTTGGCCGCTTCGTCGTCACTCTCTTCAGCCTCGACGTCGTGCACGTCGTCCATGACGCCGTCGATGTGCAAGTTCTGCATGACGCCGGCGACGAACGCGGCGTCGACGTCCTTGTCGTCGTCGGTGCCCTTGACGAGGCGCTTCTTCATCCGCTCGTGGTGCGCGAGTTTGAGCTTGCGGTGGTACTCGACGATGGCGTCCACTTCGGCGAGCACCTCTTCGCGCTCTCGGCCGCCGACGGGGAGCAAAAAGTCGAGCGAGACTGGACTCGGCAGGCCGTCGCGGACAAAGTTGATAAACAGCTCGATCCACGCCATCAGGTTGTCGAAGAGGCCTTCGCCCTTGGAGTGGACCGAATGCACAAAGTGGTAGAACCGGTTCTCGTGGCGCGCGACGAGGTCGGCAAAGAGCGAGACGACCTGCTGCGGGTCGGTCAGGTTGGCTTCCTCGGCAAACTCGACCGTCTTGATCAAGTCGTTGACAAAGCTCTGGAAGTCGCTGATCGAGTCGGCAATGTTGGCCGCCTTGTAGACTTTGGCGAGAGGCTCGTAAAAGATCGTGACAATGTCCTTCAAGAGCTCCGAGGTGCTTCCCTGTAAGTGCAAGGGGGGCCAGGCCAGGCCAGGTCAGTCAGTCGACAGCGAAAGGGGCAAGGTCGCGACAACTCGCCTCAAAGATGAGCTCGACGAGTTGCTCCTTGTCGCGCGCCTTGGTGATCAAGCGACGGTAGACGTGCAGGTCCTCGTACAACCACGCTTCGTCGTTTGTCGGCCCTTCATCATCGTCCGGATCTGAAAGGGTGTCTCGGAAGCGCTTGTATTCGTCGTACCGGACCGCGCACCGCGCGAGGTACTGCATCGTGCGCGCATCGAGTCGCGGCGCCGAAGGGGACCGCAAGATGCACGTCATCAAGTCAATGTCCTCGGCGGCGGCGTCGAGGCGGATCGCGTCCTGGTCTTCGCGCGGCGCGTCGACGTACTGCCGCACTTTTTCGCACAAGCGTTCGTCCCCGATCTTGCGCGCGACGAGCTCGGCGTCGTCTCGGAGCTCGCGCGCCTCGTCGCTCAGCCCGCTGCTAAACATTTTCTGCAGCAGCGAGGTCGAGCCGAACGGCCGCGCGAGGAACAGGTCGAGCACGGAACGGACCATCGCGACCGGGTTCGAAATCCGCAAGATGCCGCGCAGCATAAAGTACGGCATCAAGCCGTGGATCCGTTTCAGCTGGGCAAAGACCGACGATGAGTTGTCTGATCCGAGGAACAGCTGATAGATCGTCGATGCGAGGCTGTGGAGGCGGTTTGGGTTGGTCAGCCTGCCAAACTTTGTGAGAGGCTAGTTCCCGCAAACGGACTTACGAGATGCGCGCCCACTCCATGACCTTGCGGTATTCGATCGGGAGATCCTGCACGTTCTCCGTCTTTCGGATCGTACCAAACACCCGCGACAACCCGTCATGCTTGACGAGCTCCTCCCTAAACTTGCGCAAGTAGCCCTCAAGTTCCTCGACCCGTTCCTCGACTTCGGCCCGAAACGATCGCATCTCTTGCTCGCGGATCCGGTCCATCTCTTCGCGGATCAGGACATCCTGCTGCTCCTTTGGGGTCATCTCGATCGGCGACTCGAGCAAGAAGGACTGGAACGCGTCCGACGAGGCGAGGACCGGATTGGCTAGGATCGAGCGGAGGTAGGCTCGCAGGGTGAGGCGGTTCCGCTCGCGCGCGAGGGAAGGGACGTGGGCCGGGTCGAACGCCAGAGGCGTCGTTGATGCCGCGCTGCTGCTCGTCGACGCGAACGGGGGTGCGCCGCCGTCCATACTAGTACGGGGAGACAGCTCCGGTGAAACGCCGGCGCGCAGGTCGACCGATCGGCGGTCTTTCGGCGGCGGGTTGCTCACTTTTTCCTCGACACATTCCTTCCGGAGCTGGGTCAAGGCAGGGTTCAGTAGGGCAAGACCCATCGTTCTTCTGACAGAGACCGAGAACGCACTGTTTCGGCGAGCCGGACAAACTCGCCGTACCGCCTCGCGACGTAGATGTCGGCCTCGCCCTTTCGGCGCGTCCGGACGATAAACTCTTCGTGTTTCTTGGTCGTTCGCATCCTCGTCTTGGTACTCTGCGTCCGTACCGAGACGACGTTGATTGAAAAGGTTTCGTCCGCGCGTTCGACCATGGTCAGGGCACCGCGCTTCTTGAGCATGACGAGGCCCGCGTTTGGCTCGTTGGCCGCCTTTTGTTGCGTCGCCGGAGCTCCGGCATGGGACGTCCCGTCGTCTTCGATCCGGACCACCTCCTCGCGGCCGCCGTTCTCGACGAGCTTGATCGCGGCGCTCATGACCAACCCGAGGTGCTTTTCGACTTTGCCGGCGACGCGACGCCGTTTCGTGTCGTGTTCGCGCTCGTCCGAAGTCGAGATGTTGCGGGCGACGAACGAGTAGACGAACGCTTGCAGCTTGTGCGAGTAGAAGGTCGGAGGGCACGCGACGAGGAACGGGAAGGTGAGGACAAAGTGGTGGAACACGAAGCGGAGGAAGGGCAAGTCGACCTGGGCCTCGTACTCTTGCTCTTCTCGCCTCGCGGCTTCCGACCCGGGCGGCGGCGCAGGTTGCGGAACTCCGTTCACGAACCGCGACTTTGGCAAGAACGGCGGGCCGAGGACCGACAACGCTCCGGGCGAGTCGAGCTGCTGGAGCTCTTTGACAAACTCGAGCGTGACGAGTTCGCGCTTGAGGTAATGCGCGCGGAGCGGGGTCAAGTGCAAGGGGGATTCGGGCGGCGGTTCGAGCGAGGTCGCGACTGTAGGGGGCGGCAGGATCCCGAGCTCTGAAGCGAGACTCGAAGTCCGGACCGGGTTCCGCGGCCGTCTCGTCGGGGTAGGTTCTTGGTCATTGTCGTCGTCGTCGTCGTCGTCGTAGATCGGCACGAGGAGGGACGAGGTTCTCTGCGTCGGCGGTCGTCGGAACGGGTTGTTGGACTGGAACTGCGCCGCCATTTGGAGGATTCGGGAAGCGGCTGCAAGATGTCTTCGCTTGTCAGCGGGTGGGGTTCGGTGCTGCCCCCCTGTTTGGGGTGCTTTGGTAGAGATCTCCCGCCTGGACTGGCTACGTCTGTCCTGGCGTTCTAGGAGTTGCCCCCACTTGCTCGAGAGGAGCGGTGCGGTCATCGCCAAATCGTCTTGGCAACCGGGTGCACGTTCGATTAAAGAGGCAGAGGCTCACCTGCGGAGGTTCTGCTTCAAGATCTATGCCCAGCCAAGCAGTCGCACTATGCACCCGCCGTGCTTTGCGGCGAGGTGCGTCGGGAGCAAAGTGTCGCAGCAAGTCGCTGAGTCCGGTGCAGATCACCCTCGGCAATTTGTCTGGTGCTCAGGGCAATGGGCTGTAGGGCGGCAGCAGGCGGTCCCGAAAAAGAAGGAAAAGCCTGTCTCTGCGCCGGAGACTGTGAGAGCGATGTTGGTCTAGAGAGCAGCAGCACCCCGGAGCGTCATCCTCGGCCGCAGTTTTCAGGAAATTCAGATGTACTTGGATCTGTCATCGCACACTCGGAGATTGGAAAAAGCTTGCTAGTTGGGCTAAGAAAGCGGGCTCGGCCGTAAGAGAGGAAACAAATTCCGACCGCGAGGAGTGGCGCCTCGACTCGAGACTCTTCGCGCCTAGTGTCTCTCTCTATCGCAGTCGCTTGCGCCAAGCGGGGAATTTGCGGCGGAACAGAAACATACACTAAACTTGTAATCTCCTCCTTTCTCCCTCCCTCCTCCTACTTCTCTGTGCGGGGGTTCCTTTTTTGCTCTTACCAGAGGAGCGACGACATCTCGGCGCGCATCTGTGTGGTGGATCAGGCAATGTCAGCGCCAGATCAGCTCCCAGATGGCACCGAAATTCAAGGCAAAGAGAGAGGAGCGGCGTGTGCAGTACTCACCCGGCTGTAGTCCTGGAGACCCTCGACGCGACCAACCGCCGCGACCGCAATGTCCTTGTCCCAGAGGTACTTTTTCGCGACGCGCATCACGTCCGCGACCGAGACCGAGTCGACCGCGGCTTCAATCTCTTGCGGCGCGAGGCGGCGACCCGAAGTGACAATCTGGCGACCAATGTCTTCGGCGACGGCGGTCGTGCCGTCGAGGCCGAGCAGGAGCGAAGCCTTGAGCTGCGCCTTGGCGCGGGCGACCTGAGGAGGGAGGGAAAATAGCGTTCAGTACCTGGGTTGCGGGTGCCCACTATATCTTTGCTTTCAGGGAACTCACCTCGGTGTCGGACGGGTGGGTCGCAAGTCGCTGCCACTCCTTGAACACTGGAAACCGCCGCGCGAAAATGTATCAAGTCAGCACGGGGGGTCCGTTTATATGTACTGGGGAAGAAGAAGGAGACTCGCGGTTGTGGGTGAGGTCGTCCTACACATTCCGAATGGATCAGTCAGTCTCGGTAACCCGGGCGAAAACAAAAGAGAAGAATGGGGACGCACGAGGTTAGTCAAGTTTTCGCTAACGAGGTAGATACCCCAGAGGCCAGTGTCCGAGTACGAAGTCGAGAAGGACATGAAGGAGTTGGCGAGGTTGTTGCTGCTGACAATGTGCGAGAAGCGGCTCGACAGGAGCGACTGGGCGCCGAGGGATCGGTCCTGTGCCGAGCGGAGGAAGGGCGGGCGAGCAAAGATTGCGAGTCAGCACGCCGCATGAAAAGCACAAAGTATGTGACCGACGGTGCCTCGGACAAGTGCGACGTCTGTGCGACGTCTGCCCTCGGGAGGTGCGATCTCCGAGATCGGGAGAGAACGGCCGAGGAGGGGGGGATTTCCTCGCCGGAAATCGCCCCGCCTCCCCGCCCCACAGACGCACGCCTGAAAAAGTGAAAGCAACGCACCCAGTTGCCCATGATGGACTGAGCGACGAGCATGGGGTAGTAGTCGGGCGAGTTCCAGCCGACGCCCTCGACGGCGATGGCGACGTTGCAGGTCGGCATCGTGTCGTCGCGGACGCGGACCTCGGCGCCGATAAAGTCGGGCTTGGTCTTGTTGGACGACTCTCCGAGCTTGATGGGCGACTGCGAGGTCGGGAGCTGGCCAAAGTGTTGGGACGCGAGGTCGACGAGCGAGGCGTGCTCGACGCCGCCGGTGCCGACGAGGACCATGCGGTCGGCGGTGTAGTTTTGCTTGATGTAGTTGACCAAGTCGTCGCGCTGGATCGAGAGGATGTTCTCCTTCGGGCCGAGGATGGTGCGGCCGAGGGGTTGGTGCTGGAACGCGACGGCGTGCAGGTGGTCAAACACGACCTCTTCGAGCTGCTTGTCGACCTCTTGCTGCTCGCGGAGGATGACGTCGCGTTCGCGCTCGATCGCGCCTTGGTCGAGTTTGCTACCGGTCAGGATGTCGCTGATGATCTCGACCGATTTCGCCACGTCGTGCGAGAACGACTTGGCGTAGTAGACGGTCTGCTCGCGCGAGGTGTAGGCGTTCAGGTGGGCGCCGAGGTTCTCGACTTCGAGTTCGAGCTGGTGCTGGGACCGCTTGCCTGTGCCCTTGAAGGCCATGTGTTCGAGGAAATGCGCGGTGCCCGAGGTCGAGTCGGTTTCGGCGCGCGAGCCGGCGTCGATCCATACGCCGACGGTGGCGGTCGATGCGCTCGACGAGGCCTCGGTGGCGACGGTCAAACCGTTCGGGAGGGTCGAGATCTGGGTCAGCGGCGACGAGACGGTCGTCGCGAGCGACCGCGTCCGGAGGGCCTGCCGGTGCGGCAGCGGTGGTCAGGGGGGTGGCGCAGCAGAGGAGCGGATGCGCAGGGATCTACATGGTCAGTACATGAACTCCGACTCTAGCCATTGGCTCGCCCTCGCAGGCGCCGTGTGACGAGGGGGCGATGGGGGCGGGAATGGCCGAGAGAGCGAGTTGGCGATTGGGCGGTGCGCAGGCGAGAGTGGGTGCAGCCAGGAAGGACTCACGGGTGCGCGTACTGCGGATCTGAGCAAGTTCCTGGCGAGCATGTCTTTCCCCTCCTCGGTGCTTCAAGCGCAGTGCCTAGACTCTGTGCGTGCGTCCGGGGCGAGCTGCTCGCCTCTCGTCCTGCTCTCGTCTCCTCTCGCCGCCCCCGTGTCTCTCGTTCAGCGCCAGTAAAGCTTCCCCCTGACTTGGCCTCGCCCTCTCGATCACTCGCCCGGAGATGGTCCTCGCGAGTGCTATCACTCGCTCGCTCGCTCGCACAGCTCAAGCGCCCAACATGAAGTGAGAGCAGCTCTCTTCCACTCCGCCATCTTTCCCACTAGACTAACGCAACTCCTGCTCGCAGTTTCATGACTCCGGGCGAATCGGCCGGCGACGACCCGCTCGACTTGAACAGCGTCAGTAACCCACACTCCAGGGGATCAGCTGCAGTGAGAGACTATAGCTGATGCCCCACCCCGCCTGCACGCAGATCCGTGGAACTCTGACCCGCTTGGAGGACACCATCATCTTCCGCAAGTCCCTCCCTCCTCCGGACTCACTCTTGCTCTGGTCACTAACAACCACCTATGCACGCACCCCACTCCCAGTCTTGATCGAACGCGCCTCGTTCGCCCACAACCCGAGAATCTACGACCCAAAAGGTTTCGCCGACCTCGGACTCGAAAGCAGTTGGATCGACTGGCTGCTCAGGGAGACGGAAACTGTGCATGGTGCGGAACCTCGTTCTGCTTCGGAGACGAGCAACGTACATCCATTGACCTGATCGTTCACACCCCCAGCCAAGATCCGTCGCTATGACAGGCGAGTTATTTTTTTTTTTTTGCCGCGTTTTTCCTTTTCCGGGAGATCGTTCCAAAAAACCGTTCCGGCCAATCCCCCCTTTGCTCCAAGAACTTGAGCAAACTCATACACTATATCCACGCAGTCCGGACGAGCACCCCTTCACGTCGCGTTCCCAACTCCCCTCGGCCATCCTCCCGCCGCTCACCTACCCTCCCCTCTTGTACGACCCAACCGGGATCAACGTCAACGACCGCATCATGCAGTTCTACGTGAACCAGATCGTACCCTCGATCACGCGCGTCGTGACGGAACGATTGGGCAAGGAGAACGACGATGGCAACTATGGTTCGGCCGCGACGAGGGACCTCGAGGCCCTCCAGGCCATCTCGAGGAGGATCCACTACGGTGAGTCACAGGCCGGGCGGGCGAGCGAGCGCCTAACCTCGTTACCACCCTCACCCCTGACAATTGACCCGCCGCTCATACAAACCCCTCCCCGCAGGCATGTTTGTCTCTGAATCGAAATTCCGTTCCCAACCCGCCGATTTCATCCCGCACATCCTGAACCCGAACCCTCCCGCCCTCCTCGCCCTGATCACCAAACCTGCCGTCGAAGCCGCGCTGCTGCGCCGGTTGGACAAGAAGGCGAGGTGGTACGGCGCAGAGTTGGGACCCGAGGGGGACCCCGTCCCCGAGCGCGGGGCCAAAGTCAGGCCGGACGAGGTGGTCAGGTTGTATGAAGAGTACATCATCCCGCTCACCAAGGATGTAGAGGTAAGTCGTGTCCCGTTCATGACTTCCGTCTTTTCGCCTTGTTTTCTGGTGTTCTGGGGCCCTCTCCCCCTGATTGCCTGAGGCGAGACGAGTGCTGACGCAAACCAACGTACATGCGCACATAGGTTGAATACCTCTTGCATCGCCTCGACGGACTCTCGGAGAGTGAGATCCGAGACCTCGCCGAAAAGGGCGCCGCGAGTCCCGTCTTTCAAAAGCGCGCGCCGCCGCCGCCGCCGTCGTCGCCTTCGGAGGCGGCGCTATAGGAGAACTTTGTCTATTTCACTTGTTCACACATTCGGCAATTCGGCATTCCAACAGGGGTTTGAAACAGACGATCTTTGAAGTGTGGCCGAAGTCTCTTATGTGTACGAGGCTAGGCTGAGCAGTTACTTGTCACCGCTGGACCGGAGAAACTGTTGCGTATGGGTTCACTGAATGTTGCGTACGCCTCTGCAAAGCGCTGCAGGTCTCGACACAGAACATCCCTCTTGGTTCCTGACTGCCGCCAAGCGCGAGCGGGCGGTTTTCTCTTTCTCTTTCCCGTGAAAGACGTCCCGCGTCCCAGGGCGGGTGGTGGTCAAAAAAGGATACGCATACACTGAGAACGTGAAATATGCACGAAGGGATGCGCTGAATCGACAGGGCGAGCGAACACAGGCATGGGAAAAGGTAGAATGAATCGTCCGTGGAAAAAATGAGTAGTGGTCCGTGGGCGAGAGGCGAGAGGGACAAAGAGAGAGCCTAGGGGTATATGGGTGCGTAAGAGGTCTTCACGTTATAATCTCTTTGGTTGAGGACCGGGGATGGGCTCAGAACAGGCAGTCGATGCTGTGAGTCGCGAGTTTTCAGATTTCGAAAGGCCAAGTTAGCTCTTCCGTATTTTCATTGTTTTGCTCAACCGCCAAACACAAGAGAAAGGATCCTGTACGCACCACAGCAAAGCCGCCAAGCATCCACAACACACGGCACAGCAACCGGGACCCGAGTCTCGCGGCTGCTGCACGACGACGTTGGGCTGGTTCATCGGCTGCTGGCCGTAGTACATCGGCTGTTCCCCTCGTTTGCGAGAGGGCGTCAAGTTGACATGCCAAGTGGCACAGTTGCCAACACATGCGGGCGATATTGGCGAAGCGATAGAGGCGCAGGTGCGAGCGAGGAAAGCGGCGGCGGTGACGGCGGAAGAAGCGGACAGGATCGTCAATTCCTTCGCCCGCCGTTCCTGAAATTTTCGATAGAGGCGCGCACCTGCTGCCCTTGATATTGACCTTGATACGGGCCCTGCTGTGGCGGCGGGTAGTAGCCCTGTTGCATTCCGGGAGCGCCGTTCTGATACATCTGCGGACCCTTGTCCCCTCCGCCCGGCGGTCCCGAGTAGTACGCCTGCTGCGGGTACTGCGGTTGTTGTCCATCTAAAGTGTCGCGGCAGAATAGTGTCAGCTCGTAGCTGCCTTCTGTAAGGGAGAAGAGCGGGCCCGCGGGATCGCTGTTTGTAGCGGGGACGAGAGAAGGCCGGGGAGCAGGCGATGAGGATCCGAGGGGAATGGCTCCGGAGCCATGCAAGCGACTCACACTGCTGGTTGTACGCCATCCTTGCAGCGTACGCGTCTCAAGTGAGCGGTAAAGAGAAGCCAAGTCGTCAGGTCTCATCATCTGAATGCGGTGCAGCTCCGGCAGCTCGGCGATCCGTGGACTCCGTCAAACGCCGCGGGCGGACCACAGGCTTCGAGACAGATAGGTGCACAAGGCTATACAACACGTCTACGTTCGGATCAGTTTGCACTACTGTTGGATCAGAAACCCGCTGCTCACGCCGACTCGGGTTTCTCGATCGCCTTGCTCGCCCACTTCGCCTTCTTGGCCTCGACCCGTTCCTGCTCGTTCTGCTCCCGCTCGGCCTGGATCTCGGCAATCTCGCCGTCGAGATCGATCTGGTCGACGTCGTCGACGAGCTCGAGCGGCTCGCGCTCAATCAGAGGCTTGATCACCCGCTCAAAGTCTGCGAGAGCGGCGGTCGGGAGGGTCAGTCATTTGCGCACTCGACGTGGGAAACGGGGACTTACAAGGTGCAACCGGGTTGTGCGGGTTCGAAGCCTTGACCCGCGCAAAGTAGCGCTCGTATACGTTGCCATCGTAGCAGCCGAACGGCGAGTTGATCTGTCGGACAAATCAGTGCGAGTCAGAAACGGACCGTGCGCCTTCCTGGCTGGCTGACTACCCGGACTCACGATGTGGTCGGAAAAGTCAAAGCTGTCGGTGAGGAGCACCGCGCACGTGCGCAGCTCGGCACACAGACGGGTGACCTCGGCCGTGATGATGTCCATCTGCTTCGGCGAGAAGAACTTGTACTTGAGGAAGTAGGCCGCGTTCTCCTCGATCGCCCAGCAGCCGTACAGCCGGCAGATGTCGTCGAGCGTCTTGACGACGCCGTTCGACGCCGGTTCAGTCTTGGACAGCTCGATCACGGCGTCGTGGAACATCCTGTCGGTGGGAGGGATGTGAGGGTCAGTTTCAGAGGAAGACGGCCACGAGAGAGTAAATGACGCACCGGTAGAGGTAGCCCGCGGTGTGAACCTTGGCGGCGACGAACCGCTCCTGCGAGCACGCCTCGAGCGCCTCTTCCCGAGTGAGCTTCTGCACCTTGAGCGCCTCTTGGTACTTTTCAAACGCCTGCCGGACGACATTGGCCGAGACGCAGTCCCACGCCTGCTCGAGTGTGTCGAGGCGCAGAGTGGCGTCGTCCGAAGGGCACGACGTCGTCAAGACGCCGGGCAAGCCGTTCAGGTACGCCGACCCGCCGGGAAGTCGGATACCCTTGAGGGCGTCACCGTACGAAGAGACGAGCGAGCGGCCGGACTGGAGCATCAGGATCGTGTTGTCGCCTTCCCACGTCGCCTGAACAGCCTGGTCGGCATACATACTCGGCAGGGCCGAGTACGCGCTGTAGCCCATGCCACCGAGCGAAGCGCGGCACTTTTCGATCGTCTCGAGCGCGGCCCACGTGCAGCACGCCTTGAGAGCGGCCGAAGTCGCGTGCGTCTCCTTCAAGTTGTCGAGGACCGCCTTGGTCTCGGCCTCGTCCGAGTCGGCGCCAAAGTGTTCGAGCTGCGCCGTCATCGCTTCGTACATGGCCGTGACTTGGTACGAAGTAAAGCCCATCGCGACGGCCTGTGCCAGCAACGGAAGCAGACGGCGTTGGTGGGTCGGGTAGTCGAGCAAGACCGTTTCGAGCTGGAGAAGGGAAGGCATCTCGTGAGCGATCGTTCCGAGCGGTCGTCCAAGCTTGAACTGGCGCGTACCTCGGCATCGCCGGACTTGAACTGCCTTCGCACGGCAGCATACCGGATCGCGATGGTCAAGGCCTTTTTCGCAACTTCGGCGGAGTCGGCGACCATGGAGCAGCGACCGCCGAGCAAGGCGCCGTCTGTTTCGAGGTCTTTTCAATCAGCGGGTGCTCTCCGTCGGGCATGATCAGTCGTAAGAACTCACAGGTGAGCTGAGCCAGAGGCGGATCGCGAACCTCGCCGTTCCGGGTGACTTGGGTGTGCTTCATGAGCATGTACTCGCGCGGGATCCGGACGTTGGTGAACTGAATCCAGCCGTTGTCAATTCCGTCGCGGCCAAACTTTTTGCCTGCGCGCCCAGTCTTGTCAGACTTTGTAGCACACTCTGTACAGAATGGAGGACCTGGACTTGCCGATGTCACCGATAGCGATGCCGGGCAGGAGCTGGTACGTCTTGGGGTTCCGGAGCGGAACCATGAACGTCTTGACGCCGTGGTACTTGCCCTTGACGATGAGCTGGGCAAACACAGCCGCATGAGTCGCCGAGTGGGCCGCGCCTGGTGAAGAGTTCCAGCGTCAGTCGTTGTCGCGCATTTAGAGGCCGCGCTCCGAACAGGACGTACCGCCGATCCACCACTTTGTCGCTTCGACCCGCGGGGTGTGGATCACAAACTCGTCCGACTTTTCATCGAACGTGGCCGTCGTCTCGAGTCCGGCGACGTTCGAGCCCTGGTTTCGGGGTCGTTCTCTGCGTCAGTCGCTGGACCTGGCAGGTCTGAGGTGAACCCGACTCACGCCGCGCATCTCGGTCATGGCGAAGCAGCCGATCAGACCTTGCAAGCTCAGCGCGCCCTTGTCCATCCAGTAGCTCATCTGCGGGAGTGGCGTTGCGCGTGAGTTGCGCTCTCATTATCGATTGCTTTCGGTTGTGCCTCGAGTGAGCGTCACTGACCTGGTTTGGGGTAGCACCGGAGCGAATCGCACCGAGGAAGAGACCCATGTGGACGCCGTAGCTGTGCGTAAGCAAAGATCGGAAAGTCAGCCGAGCTTCCTTCTGCAACGGGACCGCTGGAAAAGAGGAGCGGAAATTGTCAGTCTGCCGGACGCACCGAGTGTAGAAGCCGGGATCGAGCAGGGAAATGACGTTGAGCCGCTGTGTATTTTCGGAACTTGTTAGTCTCGCATCACATAGCTATGTCGTGGGTCACTAGCCGAAGCGCACCTTCTGGAAAACGTCAACTCGCTCGTTCACGATCCAGTGAATGAGGGACGAGCTGTTGCATCATTCGGGACCTCTGTGCGTCAGCGAGAGAGCCAGAAAGCGTGTGGAACGCAAAGAAACCGGCCGGCCGTCACTCACAACTTGGCCATGGTGCGCTCGCGGATCTGGTCCTTGGTAAGGTCGTGGATGTCGTCGACCTTGAAGAGCGGATCGCGCTCGAGTTCCATCATGAACTTTTCCTTCAGGATAATCTCTGTTTGGGGTTAGGGAGCGGCAAATGAGTGAGCGATGCAGAGGATCACGTGATAAGGACGACGGGGTGACCGCCCTTGCAGGGCAAGGGTCCTGCGAGATGCAGAGTCTGTAGTAGGGCATGCGCTTCTCACCTTGCTCGCCGTTCCCCATGGCGAACTGCATCCGCCGGAGGTCAAAGATGCCTTCGGAGCGCGCTCGCTCGGCCTTCATCGTCTCGACCGGGCTGGGCGGCAGGACTGGAGGCGGTGCGCCTGCCAGCTTGGTCGTGCGAGCGGGAGCGTCAGAGGAGGACATGGTTGCTGTTTCGCTTGTTTAAGTGCAACCGGGTAGCCGACGAGAGAGTCTTTGGGAGAGGCTGGTCCGGGTCCGGGTCGGGTGGTGGTGCGGTCAAGTCTGCAGGCGCAAGAGTCGTGAGTTGGGCTCTGCGAGTATGCAGCGAGCCTTTCAATGGGCCGCTTTCCACTCACAGATTGCCTAGAGATTGTCGTGTGTACAGGTCGGAAAGGAGAGAGAGTGAGCCGATCGCCGAATTTTCGCCAAGTTCCGGCGCAACGGCGACTTGTGATGACCGGCTGGCCTGTCCAATTTTCTTGCCCAGGCCTGCGCAGCCCTTCTGCCGGTCTCGTCGAACGTTCGGCGAGATCTCCGTACCGATTCACCTCATCCACTCCAGTCTAGATCAGAGAAAAGGAATTTCCTCCTGCCCGAGCCCTCCCACGGCCTACGGCGAGAATAACCTCATATCGCGCCACTCTGAAAGGAGGAGTCTTGCGCTGCCGGCATCCTCGCGATCGGGCTACTGTACAATCAGAGGCCGACCACATGGCTCGTGCCTCCAAGCGTATGCGTGTAACGTCGAAAAATGCTCTTCGACTTTCTCGAGTACCTCAGCTAAGAGTCGGTGACCTGACTGTACGCCCTGCCACTCAAGCTTCGGAAGCACTTGCGCACTCTCTGTATATAGCTACTGAAGGCTGTGACTGCGCACGTCCGCAGTGACCTCGCACGCCCGCGCCGCGGCGACTAGGTGCGATTTTTTCCCGTTTGCCACCCGGGCGTTCGAGCTCGGGTTCGTGCGTACGGCCAGCATCGTCCTTTATGCTTCACTTTACCCACAGTCCAAGGGCTGGAATCCAAAGGTTTCCGCTAGCTTTCAATGGCGGAAAAACTCCCCTGAACCTCTGCAGTCTCGCGCGAAGGTTGTGCAAGCATTTCAAGTCGAACAACGGCTCGCTTGCAACCGCGTGTACGTCGGTCCCTTCGGGTCGTCCCTTTCTGTAGCAGGATAGGCGTATCGACTTAGGGTTGAAACACACTTTCGTCTTCCAGGGCACCAGCGCTACAAGTCAACGCAAGAAACCTCGCAGAAGCAACCTTTAGTTCTTGATTCTCAGTTTCGACAGGGATGCAAATGACTGGCTCATCGAGCAGCGCGAAGAGTACATGCGCCACCGGAGACCACTGCAACCTTGAGATACATCTCGTATGGCTCCGAGCCTTAGCCGCCCGCAGCAAGATGCAGCTCGCCAGGTTTAGCTAATTACGCCGAGTAACGTCCGTCAGTTTGGCTTGCAAGCACACTGCGGCGCATTGTCTCTACCACAGCCGGTAGATTGCGGCGCATTTGACCTGCACTTTACTCTGCGCGACGGATCGCGGCGAAACTTTGTGGGATGTCGGGATGGACGTGCTTCGATGCAATCAATGCGGGCGGCACTTCGGGAAAGGATCGTGAAAAGATATGGAGAGAGAGAGAGAGAAGGGGTCTACAGCTACAGAGCGTCGTGAGGGCATGGCACAGTATCTGGCAGAGAATGAACGATTCAAGCGGGACAAAGAGGGCCAGAGGAAGATGAGGAGAGGCTTCAAAGCACGACGGTCGACTCTCCTAGCTAACCGTGTCTCACCACGGACTGTGATTCGGCGCGCCTTCGTACCTGCGGAAGGTGAAGCCGAGGAACGCCAACTGGCGATTGTCGACCGCTCCGGACGAGTCGGCGCCGGTCGGTTGTTCGGGCACGTCGTTCAGGTCCTCGGTCGGGAAATAGGACGTGTCGGTCAACGAGCTGTCGTAGTATGTTCTCGGAGCGGTCAGTACGACCGAAACAATCTCCTGGATCGGTCTGCAGAGAGCGAGGGACGTACCGAAGTTGCGGGATGAAGGGCGATTCAATGTTGCGGATCGTGGTCCAGTCAACGCCGGCAAAGAACGGGTGCGCCTTGATCTCGTCGGCCGAGTTGCGACCCAATCGCTGGTCCGCAGACGTGACCATCCTGGTGCGAGCGAGGCGCGGGGGAAGGGAAATCAGTCATTCTTTGCTGATGACGATAACGCTCGATCAGCATGAAAAAAAAGGGAATGCGCGAACTCACCTGCGGATCATGTCTTCTGCTTCCCAACTGAGCTTGACGTCGTCGGGAAAGTACAGCTGGTTCTTCCAGTCGATGATCTTGCGGTATGTGTCGTGCGCGTTCTCGCTGCAGAACGGCGGGTACCCGACGAGGCATTCAAACATGATGGCGCCGAGCGACCACCAGTCGCACTCTTGGCCGTACCCTTGCTGGAGAAAGATTTCGGGAGCGATATAGTCCGGAGTGCCCACTGTCGAATAGGCCTGCATGTTTTCAAATGTGTCGAGTGAGCATAAGTCAGTCCAAGGGCGCGAGACAGAGAGGGGAACCCACTCACGAGCTTTCGCCGGTTCGCCTTCCACGTCGCGATCGCGTCCTTGTTACTGACGGTCAAGTTGATCGGATTCAGCGCGACCGAGTTGCGCCCTCCCGCTCCCGCCGCGCCCGTCCCTTGCCTCGGCGTCGCCGTCGCCGCCGTCGCCGCCGCTGAACCGGAAGCAGCCGCCTCGCCGTCGAGGAGGCGTTGGTAGTACGCCGAGTCGTGCTGCTTGTGGAAACCGGTCGAGAGGCCGAAATCCGACAGCTTGACGTGGCCGTCCTTGTCGATCAGGATGTTGTCCGGCTTGATGTCGCTGCGTGTCGTGTACTTCGAGCAGGTTAGGCATTTATTTGCCACAAAGGATTGAAGGTGACGCGAACGCACCGGTGGATGAAGCCGAGTTTGTGGACGGCCTCGATCGCGAGGACGCACTCGGCCATGTAGAACCTCGTGACGTCTTCGGAAAAAGTGTCGTACTTGATCAACATGGTCATCAAGTCTCCGCCGGGGAGGAACTCCATCAAGAGGTACAGGTTGTTGGCGTCCTGGAACGAGTAGTACAGCTGGACGACCCACGGCGAGTTGGACTCGGCGAGGACGTCGCGCTCGGAGCGGACGTGCGCGAGCTGCGGGTGGGCGCGCGAGAGTCAGTCTCTCTATCGGTGAGGCGCTGTCGACCGAGCCGTCGCTCACCTGGTCCTTTTTAAACATTTCTGCCTTTTTGAGCGACTTCATGGCGTAGATTTTCCCCGTGTCGACTTTCTGGACGAGCCGGACCTCTCCGAACGCGCCCTTGCCGATGACCTTGACGGTGCGAAAGTCGTCGAGTCCCAAGCGGGTGCGGCGGAGGCGCAGGAACGAAGACTCTGTGCGACCGAGTTGGGCGAGTTGGCGCGACTTGCGGTCGTCGGGGATCGAGTGGTCGCCTGCGAGTTGCTTTTCGAGTTGGGTCCTGCGCGTGTTGCGCTCGATCGCTTCCTGGACCTGCTTCTGGTAGTAGTGTTCGAGTTTGAGTTTGGCGGCCTGGGCCTTTTCGAGCGTGTCTTTGCGGCAGAGTTTCGGGTTCCGGTCAAAGTAGACATAGTCGGTCGGCGGTGGGACCCGCGTGGGACCAAACAGGGCCAAGTCTCGCTGCTGCTTGTCGTGGGCGAGCTGCTGCTGCTCGTACGCGAGTTTCTGGGCGTGCTGCTGCTGCTGGAGGGCGTACGCCTGCTGGTTCGACGCGATAAAAGACGGGACCTGGCCTCGCCCGTATGCCTGCCCCTGTCCCTGTTGCTGCTGTGGTTGCTGCCCCTGTGGCTGCTGCTGCTGCTGCTGCTGCTGCTGGTAAGCCATGGCTACAGTCGCCGTCGCGGGAGAGGAAGAAAGGGCGAGAAAGACACGCGACGCGACGCAGTGGGGGCGACACGTCACCCACTTACGCCTCCCCTCGACTGCTCGCCTCTCCCCCACTTGCAGCCCGCACTCTTCCAGTACTCTCTCCACTGGCTACAGCCACGGTGCACTGCCGCACATGCCCGACGAGCGCGTGCAGCCGAGTCTCGCGTTCCAGCAGCTCGCCAAGCGGAGGGCCCACCCGGCCTCCGACTCGCCCTCGACCAGCCGCGACCATCTCTACGCCTTCAAGTGCAAGCCGGCTCCTTCCCTGCTTGAACATGCACGCACCCGAGCTCACCTGTGACGACCTCCTGCAGACCATGGCAAACCTGCCTCGGTCGATCCGGACAAGCCGGCGACCGTCTTTCAAGCGCCGCCTCCCGACGCTGCCTCAATCTGGGCCGCGCATCCCACCAAACGGGGAAGCGGCAAGGCCGCCGAGCACCGCTTCACGGCGACAGAGACTCCCGCGAAAGAGTACGAAGTCGCTTTGATCTGGGACCCAGTCGCACAGGTGAGTCTGCCCCCCGCCCGCCTCGCCAACAGTGGCCCCTGGGCTGAACCCTTGACGCCAACAGACCTGGCTGCTCGAACCGCTCGACTCGCACTTGAACTTCAAACTCGACCGCTCGGCGAAACCGCCACCGCCAAAGACTCCGGCCGTCCCGACCGAGGACGAGTTGCACGCGCACGCGAAATCCTTCTTCTCGTCGGCCGCGCCCAACCCGTTCTCGTCGTTCCCGTTCTCGTACTCGGTCACGACTCAGTCCTCCGGGGGTCGACCAGAGAAAGGGCAGGAGGCGGCCCGACCACAAACTCCAACGAGACCAGTCTCGGCCGGCAGCCTCGCGTCGTTACTCAACCCCTTGTCGGCTTCGTCGCCGTCGCACCATCCGGCCACCTTTTCACCCGTCAATGCGGCCGCCTCTGGCAGTGCTGAGAAGAAGAAGAATCCGTCGTCGCCCTCGCCGAAATCGGCTCGCGTCCCTCCTCCTGCACCTCGTGCCGACGTGGAAGACTTTGGCGAGATCCGAACCTCCTCCTCCGCCTCTCTCGGCGCCAACCAGAAACCCGCGTCGCCTTCGACTCTGCGCGGTATCGCCGCCATCGGAGGAAACTCGCCGTCTCCCTCTTCCTCGACTCGACAACAACCGCCACATCCCTCGTATGGCTCCAAAGTTCCGGCTTCGTATGCGGCTCGGCAAGCGGCGGCAGCGGCAGCGGCAGCAGAGGCTGAGCAACAGAAACGACTCGAGCGCGAGTTGAAAGCGATGGATTCATCGCCCTCGTCATCGTCGTCTTCGGAGGACGATTCGGATGGACAGGACGAATGGCAGCCGGTGACCATTGCTGCAGGCGGAGACAGAAGACAGCAAGAAGAAGAAGAGGACGACGATGACTTCGGGGGCGGCGGCCGGAAGCAACGACCCAGGAAGCGGAGTCGAGGTACACAAGGTACAGCGGTGGTGGACACTCATGCGGGAGGAGCAGCCGCCCCCACTGCACGCACTCGGCAAACTCGCTCCGGACGAGTCGAGGTCGTGCACCCTCAGGTCGACCGTGCAGTCCGCCCGGATCTTCTCAGAGCGGCGACGACGACCGCCACTTCGGCGATCCAACGCGTCGCTCCCAAGATTGATTCCGATTCCGAGTCGGCCGAATCGGACGACGACGACGCGTCGTCAGCGGAGGAGGACGGAGACGGAAGCTCGTCTGCTTCGGCGTCTAGGAAGATGACTACGGCACGTCGATCGGGTGCACGATCTTCGAGCAGGCCGGACCGATCTTCCGCCACGGGAGCGGTTCGTTCTCCGGCGCGCGTGACGAGCCTGCTCTCGCAGCAGGTGAACGCCCAGATGGCAAGGATCCGGTCGTCGTCGTCTGCCGTGGCGAGTCCTCCTCATTCTTCTTCTACCAGGGCGGACCACTATCCGCGGATTATGACGGCCGCGGCGGTGCAGCAACAACAGCAGGCGAGGGCTGTGGCGGCGACTACCGGGGCGACTGTGAACCAACAGCAGGCTCAAGGACCTCCGCCTTCACGCCCCCACAAACCGAGACCGTCTCTCCCGCCGCCGCGTGAGTCTGGCTCCTTTCTTCCCTCATTCTTTCTTTGCCTACTTCCAGAAGAACAATAGAGACAGCGTCATCTGACCACAATGGGAACCTTTGCGTTTGACAGGCAACTCGGACGAGGCGAGGCAGCTTGCGGAGAGGGAGGCCGACATTCCGGATTCGAGCGAGGAGGACTAGGCTGCGGACGGGCTGTCGGAATAAAGGGTGTGTATATTCGTAACGGTGAGATGCGAAAGCTCGTCCGATGATCCTCAAGCCTTCTCGCCCGAACGCTCGTGCAGCCAAGTCAAACTGGGAGAGAGGGGAACTTGAGAGTGACCACGATTTACGAGCATCGAGTCTGCTGTTTCGAGATCCACGGTCAGACTAGTGGCTCGGACTTGTGTGCTTTTGACCTCTCATGATCGTCTGTACCGTGCATTTCCGCAAGACCACAAATGGTCACCATACTGTCTCTTGAAGAGGCGACTCCCAAGACGACTCGCAATGGCCACGTCAGCTTGCTTTTCTGCCGTCATCAGCGACGCATTTCTGCCCCGAGGGTGTCGCCGTTCTCTGCGTGCTCAGTTATTCGTAGCGAGTCTGTTGAGCGGTGTGGTCTATAGTAAGCTATAAAGTCCTCTGGGCTTGCTCACACGGTGCTCGCCACGAGACGCCCGAATGCACGATTAACTGCCCCAAACCCTCTCAGCTTGGGCAGAAACCTCCACTTATTGTCTTGATCGCTTTGCAGCCGAGCGGGTCAGATTGCTTGTCCCTTTTGAAACGGCATAGAGAGCTCGCAAGGGCTCGGACGAGGGCTCACACGCACGCCAACATGCCCTCGGGGTCACCCGACCGCTTATCGCAGCTGGCGATCCCGACGCTCGCGTCATCGCCGGATGCCGAGCTGTCGTCGTCGTCGCACGACGAGATCGAAGTCGTCTCGCCCGGATTCGACCTGACGAGGCCGCAGAACGTACACACCGACACCGACGACTCGCTCGATAAGGCAGAAAAGGCGACCGCTGGCGAGAAGCGCGATGATGGCGACCTTGAACAGGGCACAGCGGCCATCGCTCGGAAACGCTCGTCGTCGTCTGCGTCGCAAGTCGGCGAATGGGTCGGGATGTTGACGGGACGGATTCGAGGCTGGACTCGGAGTGCGTCGGACGGGTCGGGGACCGTGACTCCGACGACGCATACTCCTCGGCTGCCGGCGGGCGTCAGACTCGGTCCCGTCGGACCGTGGGACGAACGCTTCGACGCGTGGTTGGTCCGAGTCCGGGCACGCCGTCCTCGCATCGGTCGAGCGCTGATCTGGCTCCGAGGACCGTCGCCGGCCTGGATCGAGACCGAGTTGCCCGTGTTCCCGCTCCCGTTCATCGGCCCGCAACTGCACCGCTTCGAGCTCTGGTGCTCGCTCAAACTCGCGCCGATGCGACGCTGGCGCCAATTTACGACACCGGTGTTCCTCCTCGCGTGGCTCCTCGGGTTCATCTTTCTCGTCCGCGCGTCGTTCTTCACCGAGACGAGCACGCCTCATGGCACGCCGACTTGGATCGGCTCGACCGACTCGTACTGGTACGCCGACACGGGATGCGGCATCAACGGCACCGACTGCGAAAACACGCCCGGCTCGACGTTCGTGTTCCGGTGTCCTTCCTTGGCGCTCGACGTCGAGCTGCTGAACCCGTACGCGATCGGAGCCGAATTGATCGCGTACGACTCGCTCGTCGTGGGCGGATTCGATCCCGAACAAACCTACCGCGCCGACAGCTGGATTTGCGCCGCCGCGATCCAGCACGGCTTGTTTACCGAGCATCGCGGCGGGTGCGGTCAGCTCGAGTTCATCGGCGAGTTTACCGGCTTTGTCGGTGGCGAGCAGCACGGCGTCCGGAGTCAATCGTTCGACACGACCTTTCCTTCGTCGTACCGCTTCCTCGACAAAGTCAGTCAGACGGGCTGCCAGGACCTCCGTGACGACATCCTCGGGTACGACGTCGCCATGTCGACCGTCTTTTCGTTCTTCATCCGCCCTTCGCCCCAGACTTGGTTCTGGGTCCTACTTTGCGTCGGAGCGTGGCACAACGCCCTCGCGAGCGATCCCGTCTCGATGCCGCGTGCGTCTGGTCTCTCTCTCATGTGCTCGGGCTCGACTCCGGAGACTAACCCTGCCTTGCCCTTGCAGCCGACCTGGAAGTCGCGTTTGAACGGTTCGCGCCGGTCCTGTTTGTCGGAGCGGCCTTTTGGCGTCACGCGTGGCGCTGGGTCGCTCCGGCGTTTGAAAACTCGGGTTACATCCTCGAGCGCACGGTCTGGTACCTCGCCGGCTTCTGGGTCGGCGTCCTCATGAACGCGAGTCGAGATCTTTCCCCCTTCTCCTAACAGTGCGAGTCCCCTGACTCTAGAGCTTTTCCCCCCATGCAGGTCTCGCTGGACTGGATCCCGATCAGCCGCTTGACGCCGCACGACATTCAGCAAGAACCGGGCGGGCTCGTCGCCGTCATTGTGCTCGTCGTCTTTCTCGTCGCCGTCGTCCTGAACCAGCTCCGCGTAATTCGGAGAACGGGCTGGTTCTTCTACTACCTCAAGTGGTATGCTGTCGGAGGAGCCGTAATCGGCGTGCTTGCCGCGCTGCCGGGACTCGAGCTCCGGTTGCATCACTGGATCGCCGCGTGAGTCGGAGGGGTGAGATCAAAGTTGCGACGACGCCTTCTGACTCGCGATGTGTCTCCTCGTGCTGCCCGTTCCGCCCCGCAGAGTCTGCCTGATGCCCGGCACGGCTTTCGTCACTCGCCCTTCCGCCATCTTCCAAGGGTTCCTGCTCGGCATGTTTATCGACGGCGCGATGCGGTGGGGCCTCGACTCGATCCTGCAGACCTCGGCATCTCTCGTCGGCGACGGCGCGACGGGAAGTCCGCTTCCGGCGTTCTTGACCAACTCGACCAACTTTGCGAGCTACGTCGCAGAGGGCATCATTGCGTGGGAACCGATCAGTGCCGACTTGGCGTCGCAGGGGTACGACAGCTTTGCTTTGCTCGTCGACGACGTGTACAAGTACTCGGGCAGCGCGACCAACTACACCCTCGCCGGCCTCGACGCGTCGCTCGTGCACTACTTCCGGTGCGTGGCCTTGCCGTCGTTTTTTCTGAGGTTATGGCGCGCCTCGCCCCGCTCGCATACTGACCACGCATCCGACAGCCTCGCCTACCAGAACTCGGGCGCGGTGGGTGACTTTACGAAAGCGGCGACGGCGTTCATCTCGAATTCGACTTGGATAGATCCGCGGCCCGGACCGTCCTAGACCATCTTACCTGTGCTCACCATCCATAGACCCTCCTGTATTACTCCCTATTGTAGCCCTCTATCTGCACGCATACTCTTGATTGTTGTTGCCACATCCGCGGGAATATGATCGGTCTCCCCTGGAGCGAAATTTCAAACAAGGCGTTTCCTTTTCCGCACCCTTATCTCCCATCTAGAGTGACTACTCGAGCACCTACAATGCCAATACCGCCTGCTGTACCTGCCGCCGCTTTCCCCGAAGCTCGCCGCGGGAATGCGTGGGACGATTGGGAAGAGGTGAGCGAGCGAGGTCCCTTTGAGCCGAGCACTCTATACGCGCTCTAACGTTCGCGAACTCACAGGCCTACACACGGGACGAACAACCACAGGCGGACAATGTCAGGCTCTGGCAGCAAGCGTTGCGTTTTCTCTCTCCTTCTCTCTCACCGAGCCTCATCGCTCACTCGGCCGGTTTCACTGCGACAGCAACACATTCCGACCGACGTACTCGATCCTGCCATCTGCGTCGAACGCGACTCGGTTACCTCCGGCAGCTGCGCTTTCCGCTGCCACCGCCAACGGTCCGCCCGTCTTGAAGATCCTGAAACGGCCGACCGCGGCTTCTGCCGGAACGCCTGGCAGTGCGAGTCGATCCGCGAGCAGCGAAGGTCGTCCGCGGACTGAAAAGACGCTGGCTGAACGCGAGAAGGAATACCTCGAAGCGCGAAGGAGGATCTATGGCGAGGAAGCAGGAGGCGGCGGCGACTTGCAGACTGGGATGGCCAGAATGTCCTTGGGCGCGGGCGCGGGCTCGGGGAAGGGCTCCAACTCGATCAACACGGGTGCTAGGTCCGGCGCGACTATACCTCCTGCCGCCGCCGCTGCGGGACGCGCTCCCCGCCCCAATTCTCGTCGAGGCGGTTCCCGCTCGCCGGCCACGAGCGTCCCCAACTCGGCTTCAAACTCGTCGACCGATCTGCCGTCTTCAACGTCCGCCAAACAGGGAGCTGCACGCCAACCGAAAGGTCCGAATGCACAGAGCGGTGGGTTCGGATTCGCCGGTGCATCATCGTCGAACCCGTCGAGCAGATCGTCTAGCCGCGGGTCGAGGAGGACAAAATGAGTGCGACCTTTCGGATGGCGGCTTCCTAGAGATATGACTCGGCAGGTGTGGCTTTTGGGTTCTACCTTGAACCTGCGGACGCCTTTTCCGACTGACGCGAGACTCGTTTCCTAGCCGCCTTTCCTGAATTCTCGCTCGACGGCCCGACTCGGGCCTCGTACCCTGTGTCCAGTCCCCAGCGGCCCTCGGACTTGATCCGATCGCCGCTGGTTCAGGGCCAACAATATCTTCCACACGCCGAGCGACAATACTGGCTCGGAGCATCCGACGCGACCACCGACTCGATGGGACCGCTACGAGTGGTCCCGGGACGCGATACTCTCGCTAGCCTTGTCTGTCAAGAGCGGATGCTTGCAGAGAAGACCAGGCTCCCTCGTCTTTGGCGGCGTAGAGGCTTCATTCCAGCCATGAAATCCAGCTTGACTCCTCACCAAATCCCGGCGCTAGTCATAGACCCGCTACTCGTAGACCCAATCGACGAAACGCCGCGCTGGAAGCTTCCATTCTCCCGCTGCAGTCCCGACATACACGCCCCTGCTGCTCGTCGGCACGGTTCCCGCTCGCGTCGGGCTGCGAGACGGACTGGATTCGGTCGAGGTGTAGCCGTTTGTGGGCAAGCTCCGTCGCCCACTCGTGATGGCGCGACCGCGTTCGGCGGCGATGGCGGTGGCGGGACGAGGGGTTTCGACCGAAGAGGTCAATCCAAGCGGTGACGGCGCAAAAGCGGGACGAGCGAGCGGAGTTGGCGTGGCCGAGCCGCCGTTGGGAGTCCCGCCTATCGAGACGAAAGCGGGAGTTGGGGACCGTCGTGGTGTACCCGAAACTGCGGCGGCGGCCGAGAGGTCGGCGAACGAAGACGCGAGCGAGTCGACGTCACCCGTGTCGCTCGCAAAGTCTTCGCTGTCGGTCGCCGACGAGTACACCGCCTCGGCCTCGTCGTCCGTCGCTGCCCCTGCCACTGGAGCCACTCGCCACTCCACGGCGTCACTTTCCGACGAGCCATCATCGGTGGTCGTGTTGTCGTCGTCGTCGGTTGTGCTTGGCGTGTCGAGATCGGTCGCGGTCAATTCGCCCTCGGTCGTCGTACCGCCTGCGGTTGACCAATCCGTTCCGGGCGGAGTCTCGAGGCCGAGGTGTAGCTCTGTGCTGGCGCGGTGGCCAGTTGCGCGCGGGCGGACGAGCTGAGGACGCAGGATGTGCGTGACCCGAACGTCGGGCTCGAGTGGGCTCAGAGGCCGCGAAAAGGACGAGAGGTCGTAGTACCGCGCGAGGCAGTGCAAGAGGAATCGGTGATGCGGTGACGGCGCGAGCCAGACGAGGGTGTGCGGTTGCCGTGCGAGTTCGGTCAAGGTTGGGACGGAGCGATCTTGCGGTTCCTCACGGGAGGTGGGCAGATCGGGCAGCGTTTCCACCGGCGGTAGGTAAACGTCGTCGAGCGGAGTCGAGTCGAGGAGCTTGCCTCGCGAGACGGCTTGGCGCAGCGAAGCGCCTGCTGCAGAGGTCGTCGAGTCGTGGTAGAAGCCTTCCGGGATCCGCCCGCTCATTCCGAGCCAGTCGCCCAACTCGCGCTCCATGATCTCGAGCACTTGTTCGGTCGCGCCGCCGTCGCCCCTCCGCGTCCGAGGGCCGGTCGCCATTCGGAGCGTCCGCCTGAGGCCGCGGAGCGACATGGCGAAATGGCCGGCTTCGGCCGACGCGGCGAGGGCGGCTTCGGACGGGGCATCAGCCGGGGTCGACGAGATGTAGGTCGAACGCGAGAAGGACTTTGGGGGCGGGGCAAACTTGGTCGACAAGTCCTTCATGTATGGTCCCGGGCTGAAATCGGCGCGAGTCGGGCGATGCAGGTGCGGGTTCCCGGCCAGTTGGGCTGCCCGTTGCTGCGGCGGTCAGCCTTTCGTCTGGGTATCTATGGCCGTGCTTGCTCACCGTTCTCGTAGCGCCTCTGCCTCCGTTTCCCGTGACCCGGTCTCGCCGTCTTTCTCCTCGGATCGTCTGCGGACTCGGCGCTCTTCGTGTCGCGCTTGGGAGCAGCTCCGCCCTTGGGTTTCTGTAGTCGCAGGATCGCCGGCATGCGCAGCGGAACGGATCCGTCGATGCGATCCTGGTGGCCTTCGGTGGCGGTGCCCGTCGTTGATGAGGAGTGTGATTGCAAGTCTGCGAGTCGGCGAGGCGCAGCCAGCGGCACGACTGTAGTTGCCGGTGCCATCTCCATGTCGGCTTCTGTTCCGAACAATCAAGTGTGTCAGAGGCTGCGAGACGAACGAGTCGTCGTCGCCTTGCTTCGACGATCGGCTCTCTCCTCGCCACGTCACTGACTTGGCATACTAAACTCTGACTCTAGACTTGTTTTGCAAAATGCGAGAGGATATCAGAACAATGCTGTACCATGACTTAGGGGAGGGGGGGCTCCAAAAAGGCCGGGGAAAAAGAAAGGGTGGCGGGTGCAGGTGTAAGACAACATGCGTGAGGGTCTGTATCGTCAACGGGGTCTATGATTCTTCCGAGTCGCTCGAGACTTCGGGACACGGCTGGTCGTCGGTCTCGAACAGCATCTTTTTCGACGTGTCGTAAACGGCGTCTGCGGCGGAGTGCAAGGGCGTCAGATTTCTGTGTCTCAAGGCGTCAAGGAACGCTCGACTCACAAGAAATGGCGACGGCGGGGACAACCTTGACGAGCGTGGGGGTGAGGCCTGGCGTCGCAGGGGGGGGGGGGGGGGGGTTAGTTTCTTTCCTGAAGCGCGCGCTCGCTTCGGCAGACTCACCCTTGTAGAATCCACGCCAGCCCTCGAGTTGATAACACTTCCAGGCGGCGTCCCGGACACCGAGGTACGTCTGCGGGTGAGCTGGCGTGCCCTGCGCTTGTAGGCGAGTCCGGACCAGGTTTCTGATTGAGCGGGTGAGGGGGGGGGGGGGGGGAAAGGTCAGAGGAGGTCGGACCGAAGCGAATGATCGCAACTCACAATGGATAGACGCCTGTGGACCCGTGTGCGAGGTCAGCTCCAACGTACTCTGCGCAACACGGACAGCTAGCCCACTCACTGGAAGCACCGACGCCGCCACTGATCGCGCCAAACGCCAGACTGCCCGCCACGCCCGGTTCCTCGCCCGCCCATTGCGTGTACGCGAGCTTGATCCCTTCAAACGTCGACATGTCGATCGCCGAGTACGGGAAGACGCCGATCAAGCCGGCGGGCAAGCCGCGGAAAAAGTACCGGAACCGGCCGCGCGACCACATGTCGCGAGCGGTTTGCAGGATCAGGGCGTTCCCGCGCGCTTGGCCGCCCGAGGAGGACATGACGCGGGTCTGTGCAGACAAGGTGTCAGTCTCGAGCTAGATCAACTTTGCCGAGGTCTGGCGACTCGCCTTGAGAGCCTCGATCGGATAGATGCCTGCGTTGCGGTCTCGGAAATGTCAGCCTCGGGGAACACTTTACACTGGACGATCGACTCACAGAACTGGCTGATGACGCCACCGATTCCACCGGCGACGAACCGGCTCGAGTTGGAGATCATGGTCTGGTCCGGCACCTTGTCCCAGTACTGCGCAAACACGCGCTTTGCCGACTCGTACGAGAGGAACTTGATCGCCGATTCCTGTCGCGCGTGTGTTCTCCGTTAGAAAAGCCCGAGACGTGGCATCAAGTCGTAGTGCCTCACCGGAAAGATCTTGACAATGTTGAGCCCGTTCCCGGTCCAAAAGGCCTTGACGCCGCCACCCGTTCGGTACACCGTCCTGACCGCCTCGATCAAGCTCCCCCGACCGGGTCGTTGTCGCTTGCCCGACGCGTCCGTCGCGGTTGTTGTGGAAGCGGGCGAGGTGATCAAGTAGACCTTGAGGCGGTCGAAGGGAGCCGTTGCCGTGCGCGAGACTGTGTGTGTGTGCGTGCGTGCGTTCGTTCGTGAGTTTTCGAGCTCCCAGAGATGAAGGGACATTGCAAGCTCACCGGCTCCGGCCATGCCGCCAGCAAGGAGGAATTTGCCCGCGTCGGCAAACATGTCGTGCGTCGCGTCCAGTTCCGGTTCCTCCTCCTCTGCCATTGGAGTCGTTCCGGTCTCCTCCCGAGTGGGTGTCTCCGGCGTTCGGATCTTGTGGTGGTGGTGGTGGTGATGTTCTCGGGCAGGATCGGCTGCAACGACGCCGGTCTCTTCGAACTCGAGCGACGGGCTCGCGTGACCAGCATGGGAGACGGCACTCGCGCTCTCCCGCTTCCGCTCGCATTCATGCTCGGCAGCACGGCGTCGCGCACACGCCGTCATGTAGTGTTGCTCGTCGTTGACCGGTTCCAGCTTTCGCAGGTCGGTCGTGTGTGGTGGCGGGGTGGCGGTTGTTGTGGATGGCGACGGTTTCGTCGAGGCGGACGAACGACTGAACAATCTGCGCCAGCCGGACTTTCCCCTTCCGACCACGACTGTCACTTTGGGGCAAGCGCGGCGGGGGAGCCCTCGTCAGTACCGAGGTTTGGCGCTGTTTTCTCACGCAAGCAGACTCACCATCGCCGTCCTGCGTGAGCCGGCTCATCGAGGGTCGTTCGAGTCGTTTTGTCTGCCAGTACCGCCAGATCTCTTTCATCGATATAGGTCGCGGGAGGAGCTGCGGCGAGGGGCGAAAAGGGTCAGTCAGTTTTTCGGATCGTGAAAGGTGGCGATTTTGGCGACCCACGAGGAGGAAATCTCGCCAGTCGTCAAAGCTGATGGCGCCGTCTCCGTCGCGGTCGACGGTCCTGACAAACTCGTCGAGGGCGTCTTCCCTCAGTTCGATCCCGGCGCGGCGGCACGCTTCCCTGACTTCGGACTTGCGTAACCGCATGTCGCCGTCACGGTCGAGTTCGCAGAACGCGCGCCACAGTTCTCGCTCCTTGAGGTCGGCGTACTGTTCGAACGCTTGCCAGCGCGAGGCGGTCGAGGGTGGAGAGGGTTGTCGCGGCGTGGTTTTATGTTGTGCGTCTGCGGTCTGCGTTTGCTGTGGTGTCGGGGGTGTTGGTGAAGAACCGCACTGCCCCCAGAGTTCGCGCATATAGGTTTTCCAATATTGATCTGCGTCTGTTGCTGTTGTTGCCGAGGGTGTTGGAGCGTCCGGCGTAATGTTGGCGTTCGGGGGAGGCAGCGAATCAAACAGGGACCGTAACCGGGTGAGCCTCCTCGCGTCTCCTTCGGACGCGCGGTACTCGGACAAGGTCGGCATCGTTTCGCCCGCAGCGGGATGTCGGAGCGCGACGTCCGGATCTTGTGCGGGCGGAGGCGGAGCGATCGAGGCCGACGAGACCAAGTCGAGGACCTGTTGGGGTGTACGGTACGTCGACGGTCCCGGTTCCGGTTTCGCTTGTGGTGGTATCGGCTCGGTCGGCGGCGGTGGATCGGAAGCGGTCTGCGTATGGTTTGCGGAGGGTTAGTCTCCAGTCGACTCGCTTGCATTCCGGAGAGGGAGTGCTCGCCATTGCTGCTTCGCGGAGAAAGGCACTGTTGGCCGACGGTGTGCAAGTGTAGCTAGTCCAGCCTGTTGCTCGGCCGTGTGTAGAGCGTCGGGGCGGTGATGATGACGGATTCTAGTAGGCGAGAGATCCGGCGAGTTACCGCGGTTCAGGGATACGGCGAGGTTGGCTGTGCGGTTCCTCGGAGCTGTCTTTGTCGCTGTGCTCGGTTTGCCTTGGTCCTAGCCGTACAAAGCTGCAGTCGCGTGAGGTGCAAGAAGACAACTTGTCGTCTCGCTCTTCAGCTTGGCACTCGCCCTGTCGTCTCACACTCTGCGCTCAAGCTGTGCAGCCGAGTCGCGTAGACGCCAAGAATCTGCGCTTCTGGCTCGACCTGCTCCGACCCTCGCCCTCGCCGTCGTCGCCGTCGTCTTTACGGATTTGTTCGCTCTCCGATTGGCGCTTCTCGACACGGCTCGCACTCCTCTACATGCGCAGTGTAGGATGATCGTCCTCGACAAGGCTGTACTCCGCGTCCCCGCCCTGCGCTCGACGAGGCGCATCGTCGGGCCGCGCAACTCGACCATGCCCGTCCTCGCGGCGCCGTACCGCAGCTTCTCCCTCTCGCCCGCCGGGCCTGCCGCGTCAGGAGAACCGCCGAAACCAGTCATCGACTGGGGACAGGCACCTACCGCCTTGCCCGACCCGACCATCCTCGAACCCTTGTCGGCCGCCTTCCTTTCTCTCCCGCCGACCCTCTCGCTCTCGTACGCCGCTTTTATCCCCCTCTTTACCGTCCTCTACCGCACGTGCACCACCTTGCCCGTCACGTTCTGGCAGCAGGCGCGGATCCGAAGGTTCAGAGACCTCGCGACGCCCGTCTTGAAGCGCGAGTTGGGCAAAGTCGCACTCGAGACGCGCGCCGAGTGCAGGAGGGCCGGCAAGAGCTTTGAAGAGTACCAAGCCGAGTACAAAAAGAGGGTGCGTGTTTGCTATGTCCGCGATTGTGGGTGTAGCTGCTGACTTCGACTTTTCCACAGGCGAAACGCATGACCCACGAGGTCGCACGGAGGTTCAACTGCTCGCCGCGGTTGACCCTGTTCCTGCCCCCGCTCGCCCACATCCCCCTCCTCGTCACCTTTTCCCTCGTCCTCCGCGACGCCTGCGCCCGCGCCGAATCCGTCCTCGCCGTCGCGCCGTCCCAACTCTCGTCGCTGCTGTCCGCTTCCCCGACTTCGGCCTTGACCGAGACTTCGCTCGCACACTTGCACGAGTTGGCGAGCACGTCGTGGGCGTGGTGTCCCTCTCTGATCTTGCCCGATCCGTCGATGCTCCTCCCGCTCGGAGTCGGGCTGTCGGCGCTCCTGAACGTCGAGGTGAATCAGCGCACCAGGAGGGCAACGTCCGCTGCGGCTGCCGACGAGCCCGCGCCGGCTCCGGCCCAGACTCAGACTCCGACAGCCACGGCATCGTCTCCCAGCATCGCCGAACGCCGACGCCTTGCCGCCCGTCGCCATCGAGGCGAGCGCAGTCTTGTAACCGCCACTCCTGCTTTGCCGCCCAGCCGCCGCCATCTCGCCACCGATGCCACCCGCGAGATTGAGGTAACGACGCGCAAGCCCAACAGTCAGCGGATTGTCACCAATGTCCTCCGGCTCGCAAGCGTCGCGTTTATCCCGATCGCCGGCATGGCGCCCGCGGTGCGTTTCGGGGTCGAGGACGCGTCGTGGGTTTACGATGGCTGACTTTGCGACCGCCTACAGGCCGTGTGCTTGTACTGGCTCACTTCGAACCTGTACACGCTGACCCAGAACTTGACGTTCTGGTGGTTCGAGCGAGGGCGGGAAAAGGAGCGGAGGATGCGGGACATCTTAAGCGGACGGGCGGTCGGGGTGTAGTGGGCAAAGTCAAGGCAGTGATCTTGGATCGAATGCACCTTGATCGGCCCGTGATCATCTCGGAGAAAGTCGCTCGCTCCGTTCGGCAGGTCGCTCGCTCGGAGGGTTCGAGTATTTACGAGGGTTAATACTGCAGTGGCTGCACTGTATGCCTCCTTTGATTTGACCGATGTCTCCTGTCGAGTGATCGTCACACGTAGGTTAGGGTTAGGGTTAGGGTTAGGGTTAGGGTTAAGGTTAGGGTTAGGGTTAGGGTTAGGGTTAGGGTTAGGGTTAGGGTT